>CM023453.1:55910132-56214542 GCA_013339765.2 Haemaphysalis longicornis
TTTTTTGCGCTTTACTGATCAGCCATGATGAAATTGGCGATGATTTTGATGGTGTTGATGTGCGCGCATGCGTTCAAGTATTTGCAGAGTATGATAGAGTCCTGTGTTTCGCAGGTATGCAATAGTCTGTCACCGATTACACTTGGTCGACACACCAGGAATATTTCCTCCTTAACTGGAGTGTGTGGCGTTGGCTTGACGAATGCGGGACCGAATAGACGTGAAGTTGATGGGCACAACTTGCGATAACAACAACGCTCTTGTAGCTAGCATTTCCCGTGAACCACCCTTTTTTCACGCGCGCTGAGCATAAAATGAGGGAAGTAAAGTATTGAGTAGTTCAGAGCATGTAAACGTCGCTATGGAGTGAGGGCTGAAATTTCTTTTACATTTGAAACAGTGTACAGTGAGAAATACAGAGAACGCCGCCAGAAGAAATGGTTAACCTCATGAAAACCTTATTTTTTTTTTAGTAAAATACAAAATAAATTTCCCGTCCCTTCTTAAAGAAAGATGAAGAGGAGCGCGAAAGCTAAAAGTGCCTCCAACCTTCGCTGAAATCGATCGTTAAAACCTTTAAAATACAATTCTCAAACGAAGAATGAACCCGTGCGACGATTTTTCGCGCACTAAGTAAACGCACCTACGAACGATCTAAATGTATACCGATACGTGGTTTACGGGATAAAGGCATGCTATTGCACTCCTTCTTTTCTTATCTAGAACCGTTCCTTTTTCGCGATTTTCAAGTAAGCGTTTTGACACAATGGAAGCCCAGTTTCACGCATGCGCCGTGCGTCCAGAGATCTAATCAGTGCTTTTCGGTCGACCAACCGGTCTATGGCGAAATGCTTATCTTTTTGACAGAACACCATCGGTCCCAATAAGAAAGCTTTCGACCAGATTTTAGGGGAAATCCCCAAGGTGGAGTAAGTTTCTGTAAAGGAAAGTTTGACATCCACCTAAATGCAGCCATACGGCTACACAGGAAAGCTAACAGCTTTCTCAGAAACTTCGCAGTTGAAGAAAAATTCGTCCTGGTGCAGGGCGATGGCTGCATTTAGGTGGATGTCAAACTTTCCTTTAAAGAAAGCTTGCGCTTTAAAAAATACGGAATGCTTTCACGTATGGCGCCAGTTTTGGCGTAGAGAAATGTTTTTTGTTTGCTCTGTGGTTTTGGCTCGCCACTTCATGTCTTGCTCGCCTTAGTACTTCACCTTTTGTAGCCTTGTCAGTTTCACCTATCGTGACTTAGAACGCTAATCTTTATTCCGATAAGCCAGGACACAAGTATCGCTGAAATTCTCGCCGTGTGTTTGTGAAAGCCAAACGGGACGTCAGGATGGATGCATATCCAGCTGCTCTTATTAGCCACGGCGTTCGCATAGCGATAAGGCCAGCTGCAGCGACAAGCAGCAGGGGCAAAGAGCCTTGCAATCAAACGCCGCTACGGTACCGCACACAATTGCAAGGCCCCGCACACACACGCTCGCGACCGTGCGTCCGCTTGCACTGCCGCCGACGAACTTTCTCTTCCTGCGACTGTTTTTAACAGCGGAGCTGTTGCTACTGGCCGTAAGTTCGGGGTTCGTGCACGCCGAAAACTCCCCGCGAGGAACGTTATCGCGTAGGCGTCACGCAGATGTCGCATTACCCACTCTACAACGGAAAGACACGTGACCGCAACACTCGAGAGGAGCGTGCGCATGCGCTCAGTATCGTAGCAGAGCCCTTCGTGCGAGAGCTTGCATCGCCGTGCGCGTGCGGTCAGTATCGTACAAGAGACTTCGCAGAACGTCTTCGCAGTTCTCGGCATAGCCCGACCGCGGATAGTTCGCATGCCCGAGGAAGAGGCCGTGAACCGAAAGGCAGGGCATGCTACTGAAACTATGTGTCCGGCAATGCTCACCTACAACAGCTTCGCGATTAAAGCCTTGCACTGGAGTGCAAGATTCCCTAGATTTTTTTTAAAGCGGAAGCTTTCAATGCTCACCCACAACAGCTCCGCGATTACAGTCTTGCCCATGTGTGCAAGCTTCCCTAGATTTTTTTTTTTTAATGCGAAAGCTTTCTAGTGGGACCCATGGTGTCCTGTCAAAAACCTAATGCACTTCCCCATAGACAAATTGGTGGACCGAAGATCTCTGGTAAGATCTCTGGACTCACGGCGCGTGCGTGAAACCCGGGCTTAATTCCGTTTTGTCAAAACGGTTACCCGAAAATCGCGAAAAAGGAACGGTTCTAGATAAGACAATGCACGCGTCTATCATGAAGGAGGAGTACAATAGCATACCTTTATCTCATAAACCAGGTCTGGTTATACATTTAGATAATTCGTCGGTGCGTTTACTTAGTGCGCAAAAAAACAAATCGTCGCATGGGTTCGTTCTTAGTTTGCGATTTGGTTTGTTTAAGGTTGGAGGATCGATTGGATGCACTTTCACCGAAGGTTGGACGCACTTTTAGCTTTCGCGCTTCTCTCAACTTTCTTTAAGAAGGGCTGGTAAATTTTGTCGCTGCCGTCGATGAAAGTTCTCTTCCCGCGCCCGCTTTTAATGTTGGACACGCGTTAACACAATGACCTCCCGGCTGACTTTGCGGCGCGCGTGCGAGGAAAAGAAATCAGAGCAAGTGAATCAAAATATCAGCACACATCCGTTTTAGCAGTTCGCCGTAAGTCGAAATAAGGCCGCTGAGGGCGGAAATCAAACCCGTTGCCTCCTTCTCAGCAGCAGAACAACCGAGCGACTGACTCACTGCTGCGGAGACAATTGAGGGCGAAACCCCCGAGACGGGAAGTGCGGAAGATAAGCCAAATTAATTGAAGACCCACTGGTGGATACAAGCCTGAGGGTCGGCCCGATGCGGACGCCTTGCTTGGTGGTCAGAAGTCCGCAACGCGGCGTTTCTCGCGTGCTCCTCGTACACCGTGCCAACCGCGTTCTGCGCTCTAACCCTCACGTTTGCCAGCTTTAACAGCGGCATTGGCTTCCTGTCACTACTTTTTTGTTGTCCGCCAGTGTCGTAATTTCATCCCCGTCATTCCCATTCGTCCTTCCCTTGTCGCCGCAACTGGCTGTAGACTCGATTATGCAATGCGCACAAGCCGTGGCGGGAGTCACGCAGCCTGTCGAGACAGCGTGCTACCGAAACGGCGCCTCAGCAGAGGCAAGTGACGATTGGCACTTTGCCTTGTCGTCTCTCTGAAAATGTTGCCAGTCTAGTCATGAAGGCAACTATCTCCTTTCTTGAAAGCAGATATTTTCGAAAGTAAATCTCCGCTCTCTCGTGCTGCGCTCCTCTGTGGATGGCTGTGTTGACGGATCGACTCGAAAATTTTGCGGACATGTCCCGTCCATTGCTCATGCAATGATGAGCAGCCTCGATTATCAGTCCCGGACTGTCCGCGGACTGCCCAGAACGCGATCCGGCGCTCGATTTTCACATGTGTTCCTATGGGGCTTCCGGTCCGAAGGCAGTCCTCGTACTGCCCGCGGACTGTCGAGGAGGCCACTAATATCTACAGGTGAGGTTATCGCGGGAAGCTCAAGCTCAGTTGAGCGCAATCGAGAACGAATAAAACAAGTGCAAATCGGACTGCACGGCTGTACTAGCGATTGTATTGTTTGATTCGGGGAAGGCTGCTTATTGCGTGGTCGCGATTGTCCGTGGGACATGCTCAGTGCATGGTTGCACGTTCAGTGCATGCATGGTTGTACGTGCGCGTGCACCACCAACCAACGCGCGCGCGCGCTTGGGTGCGTGCGTGCGTGCGTGCGTGTGTGTGTGTGTATGTGTGTGCGTGCGTGCGTGTGCGTGCAAATTAGGCACTAAGTTTTTCATGACTCTAAAAGACAAGCCATTTATTTTGCATAGAATAACATAAAAAAAATGGGTAATCAAGGTTGACTCAAGAAACCCAAATAGGAAAGCTTTAATAATAATGAGTTAATTTCGAGCTTAACAAGCCAAAGAACACTTTGGCTCTGAGCCATCCGAAAAACGCAGTGTCATCAGGAATGGTTGCTGTTTGCGCCTAGAGTGAGCTGCTTTTATCCCTAATATCTAAATGAGGGTGGAGGTTGGAGAGCGCAGCCTTTAAAGCTCTAAGTCGAAGTGTTACCTGAAGTTTGCTTCACCCTACAGCATGGAGAAAAAATTTAAGCTCCGTTCCACGAAGTGCGCCCGTACTTTCTCTTGTTTGCTTATCCAGATATTCTCTTATAGCTTTCATACAACCACGGCGCCAGTCATAAAGGGCAGGCCATTTACGTTCCCGCGTCAAATTGAAAGCCGCTTCACTAAGGTGAACGCGAGTGGTATACCGCTCGAGCGGAGGGAGCGCCGCTTGGCTATGCAGGGCATAGAGTTTCATACTATACACAAGAGGTAAATCTGGCGCCACCGTCTAGGGGAGCAGCGCTTCTGCGAGCGTTCCGCCATGTACCGGGCAGGCCGTTCCGCTTGTCCTTGGCACGGCTCATGAACAGGCTGATACGTTGCCTCTGGCTGCAAAAAAGCAACAATATTACTGTAAAACATTTCTCAAATTTGTTTTGTTATTATAAAAATGAAGTCCTGAAAAAAAACTTATTTGCTAGTGATTATTCAAAAGCTCAAAAAGAAAAAAAAATGTTACCCCTTTTTTTTTACTTTGACTTCGAGACAAAAAAAGAAGTCATGTGGATAACCAGGCCAAGTAGGCGGGGAACGTGGCTAGCTGCAATGGCGGCGCCCACGACGGCCCTAAGATCCCTAAAATTACTAAGGTAGCGCCAACTGCTCCCTCCTTCTCCGCTGCCCTCCTCTTTTTTTCTTTCCCCTCACCTGCGGCGCCTAGGTCTCTTTAACTCCGCGGCGGTGCCGCCATTTTTGTTGGCTGCTTCAGAGCAGACGCCCTCGCAACACTTCGGAACGCTCGCTGCAGTTTTTCGTGCAGTTCGCTCTTGTTTTCGCGCCGCAATCGCTCTTTGGTAGCATTTATAGGATTTCTAGAGCCCCGTTTTACCAACACGCACTGAGTGAGGGTGTTTTGTTTTATATTTTTGTCTACAAGAAGATATTTGCGGGGTGGATGCCGCTGGCGCATACGCACAGCGCGGTTTTTGTTTACGTGTGCGGCATGCTGTAACATCTCAGGATAGCTCATGAATGCGAAAGGATCGAGCGTGGACATTTCAAACTGCTCTGTTACAGTAGTTCCGTTCTTGCATTCGCGTGACTGTGGTCGTGCAATCACTGGACAGAGGACTTGCGCATGGTTCGCGGCAGTATATACAGAGCTCTTCATTCGCAAATGCCGTCGTTCGAGCGCTGCGCTGGCGTCCTTGCATTCGCCTTTCTTGCGATGGTTGTGAATCATTATCGGCGTTCACTCTGCGCCCTCTTTTACTAGCGACCTACATCCTACCTTAATTGCGTGCAATTTAGAGTGCGTTGCCGTTTTAATAGAAATGTTTTTTTTTTTCACCTTCATGTGGTTATAGGCTGTTGTGAATAGATTAAAAAAATATACACATGCTGTTGGGCGTGTGTGCACGTACAGCGCCGTGAAAAGTCCCTGCTTCCCCGACTTCGCAGCCGGATACACTAAACTGCACTTGCGTCCGTACGTTCATGTGCGAACCGAGTGAAAAACGCAGGCTTGTAATTCTGGGAATAGGCGCCAAAGAAGACTGCGATAAATCGATCGGGTAAACTGAAATTACAGATTTGTGGCCTCTTATTTCTCATACGAACCAGAGATCGAGTTCCTCTAGGTACAAATTATGTAACTAGTTACTACAGTTAATACGTTTTTTTACCGGCAGCGGTCGTTTACAGCTGTTATTAATGGAGGCGCCTGGACAGAATTGTTTTGTGCTGGGATATATTCTGGCATAATTGTACATACTACATTGCACTAACACAGGAAAACATCCGAAAGAAATTCGAAAGAGAACCAATGCCACGATGATTATCAAGAGGAAACATGATTATCAAGGAGGAATCAAGAGGAAATATATCACAAAATGAATTGGTGCCACCAAATAGATATTTTATTGGAACAAACGTCCGTAATGACGTCGTGCAGGTGGCTTGTGCTGCTGACGTGGCTTCCCGTGAGAAAAAATGCTGGGAGTGTCATTTGGGTTTAGTTTTTTAACGCCAAGCTTCTCCAATATCCGTTGCTCAAATTGATCCGTGAAATAATCCTATTGAGAAGGGAAAAAATGTTACCACCGAGTTTGAGATGCGCCACAAACACTCCGCAAATATAGGCAATAATGCATTGCAGAAGCGAGTTAGTGATCGTTCTACCGTAGCATGGTCAAATTCGTGTTCGCGCATCTGCTCAGTGCCGCGTCCACGCTCAACTCGCTTACACTAAACCCGTTTAACAAGCGCTTTGCTGGACAAAAATTACGCCCACCTCCCCTCGCGGGAACCCTGGTGTGATGCGACGCTGAAGGGGGTTCCGTTGGGTGTTTCCGTTGGGTCGATTAGTCGAATTGCGTGAAACGCGTAGTGAACGTGAATTGAGTTTCAATCACATCGTTGGGTTCCACGCAAGGAAATGCGGGCGTAATTTTGAGCATAATGAGAGACGTTGTTGTTGTTGTCGTTTAGACGGAGGCTTTATTAAAGGAACCGTCGCATCAAGCAATCGTCGGTACTGCGAGAGAGCAAGCGCAAGCGCGGGCGACCGTCGACTGAGAGACCGGCCGGAGCCAACACCCGGAGCGCGGCACGCACCCGAAGGAGAGGAGACCGCGGAGAGAGAGAGTACTGCACATGCGCACAGCGCGCAGCGCCGCCCACCGGCGGAGTGAGAGTGCGCTGCGCCACGCGCCCGCATATGTTGGGCGAGAGCGTTGGCTATCGGGGAGAGGAGAGGGGGTGAACGGAGGAGAGACGCAGCTGTGCGGACGCGGACGACGGACTCACGCAGGACAGGGCCGCCGGCAAGAGATGCTCCTCTCAGCGTCGCATCTAAAATACGTCCGCTGAAAATAACATAGTCACCCGGTATGTTTTGGTTCAAATCGCAATGACTGGATACGCTGCGCCGTTGACTACTAAGATGAAGTAAGCGCGCACACTGCAAATGTACGGCATCACGTCTAATGCAAACGTAAGATGTAATTAACGGTCCTCCGTGCATACACGGTAGGAAGGGCGTCAGCCGTTGCGGTGCGAATATCCATTTCAAGTGCCCATTCAAACGTGCGCGAATTTAACAAAGCGATAGCAGAAATTGCGAATCAAACGTACGTCAACGGCACGGTCATAGATTAGCTGGCCTTAACTTGTTTTACCTAGCCGCAATCTTTTTTCGCGTAACAGTCTCAATTTGGGCGGCACCGACCAAGCACATATTACGCAGCAAATCACTCCAATGTCATAACAACGGGATTATAATACCACCCGGGTCGCTAACACACAAAACATGACTTCACGCCACAAAGAGCTTACACGCACTCGGAACGCACACGCGACATTGTCACGCAAGCTGCCGTCGGCCAAAACAAGCGCGAATTCCGGTGAACTTCCGGTGAAGTGAACAACCGACTGAACTTGCTTCGCGGCTGATAATTATGCTGGAAGTTAATTGAGCTTGCACATGACAAATACACGGCCTCTTATCCAAAGCAAAGCTTACGACGGGACGAACTCCCCGCTGCGTGCAATGCCTACTCAGAACAAAGGGTGGACGACGGTCGCGGAGGGAATACGCATTTCTTCGTAAGTGACCGCTCAAGCTTGCGCAGAATTTAACAGAGCAAGAACAAGCATTCAGAAACTTACTTCGCAAAAGAGTGATGGCAGCGTCGGTCTGAAGTATGCCCGTTCAAACCTATGCAACCAAATTTTTCTCCTTTCTGCGTCGCGTTTCCCGGACGGAATAACGAAGTCTGTTGCCCTCCCTGACGATATTCGCGCTGCCTAAGGCACAACACATCGGCACCGAGAAGCAACATAAAGTGACACCGATGTGACATTTGTTCCGAACGAGCAGCTAATTCTGACTTTGCTATTAGCTGGCGCATACGATAAAACCGGCTCTTAAGCTCTTCCCGTTACTCATTACAGATCGGCGGGGACGAACAGTTAGTCCGCATTAGTGCACACGGCACATACTCTGCCACAGATACTCCCCTTGAAGATGAACGGTCGCCCGCTAAGACTAACGGCTGTATTTTAGCTTCTATTTTAGTTTTTTTTTTTTCCTAAGAGTGATGGGTGTGTTGAATGACCAAAGTCTGCTAGAATTAAAGATTTCAAAAAAAGTTGAAAAGAGTGTTGCAGGGTCTTTTTAAAGTCGGCTTCACTACAGTATGCAAACCCATTGCTGAGAAAACATATTTCTAGATGCAATTTACGTAGGGTTGTTCGTTTTCGGGTTTTATATATTTTTATAATCGGGGGTTGAAAATCGGGTGCTATTTTGCGAACTAATAATCGGAGACAAACCGGGTTTTTTTTTTTTTTTGTAGAAACATTCCAAAATTCGGGATTTTGGGGTTAAATCGAGACATGTAGTAAGTAATACACTCACTTTATCAAACGGTGTGACGAGCTTCTTACCTCAAACGCGTTAAAATTGGTGTTTGTTTCAAGGTGATAATCAGGGGGGACATCGGGGTTTTCTTGTAAATGCTCACCGAAATTTGTCGTTTGTTTGGAAATTAATAACTAATGATGACAGTAAAGAGCATTGATAACTTCAGAGCTGGTCATCGATTTTTTTACACATCCTTGTATACGGTCATTGTTGTCTGTATGGGCAACATGTCGGTCTCCATTCGAGGCCTGTCCGATCGTTGAGTGTATCTCATCCGGGAGAAAGATATCTTGACATCACAGCTTATCTAGGCACAACAATGTCAGTGCCGCACTTACCAGTCTGAGATAGCGAGCGGCAGAGCCATGGCAATACTCAATGAGTTCGAAAGCTGTGTTTGTGGGGCTTGCTTCCAGCAAGTACTGGTCGAGAACGGCGGACCGTCAGCCCACGACTGCGCAGATCGCTACTTCGAAAAGTCAATTCGTGGAGAAATCGGGTTTAACCCGATTCTCCTGAAAAGTGTTCGTGGTGTAAAAATCGGGTAAATTCGGGTTTTACCCGAAAACGAACAACCCTAAATATAAGTAGCCTGACATCGAAGTAGGAACGCCTTAGGGCCTTTTATAAAATACGCCATAAGACGTCATGTGTTCACATTAAACGCAATACATCAAGCCCCTTCAAAGTCGGCTTCATCGCTATACACAAATACAATGCTGGCAAGACATCTTTTCAGCGTCATTAAACGAAGTCTGGTATCGAAATATGACTACCCTAGCGCCTTTTGTTACATACATTCATAAGATTGTACTTAAACCAGCCCACTTCCGAGCTTTGCTGAACTTCGCAAAACCCCAGCTTCATCATTTCACACAAATTCATTGCCGAGAACACATTTTTTCAGGGGCAACATCCGCCTACCTACATGAAAATCGCATTGCTCTAGGCCTAAGATTAAGTTCAGTGATAAGATCTTATTTATCTTTATAACGGGCTGTACACTGAGCCCTTTTACGGACGACTTCACTTTTATACACAACTGAATTTGCGTGAAGACATATTTAGGTCAATATAAGCGGTCTTAAATTAATAGATAAAGACCCTAAACCCTTTTATTAGCATTTTAGTATGCGTCGAAAGTGTGTCAACTCAAAGGTTATTGACGCAGTGACAGGATTGTTCGTTCAGTCTGCGTAGATATTACTACAAATAAAAAAATGCTTGCTGCTTAACTCAGCTAACTTTGGATATGCGAAGCAAAATCTTAGTTTAGTCTGGTTGAGTCTTGGTTTCGCCTGGTTAACGTCTGATGTAGCTGTGTTGCTGACCGCGGCTCAAAGCTGTTCGGTCCCGTGAAACTCTCACAGGAGGAGGACCGGCCTCGCTTTCATTCACGGCGGACGCGGCGTTCCTCTTCGCCGGATGCAAGAGGAACGCGGCGGCCGCGGCCGCTAGTTGAGCAGAACGACTGAAAACGGGGCCTTGTGCGCAGCGCCGAAAGCGGGCCCGGCGAATCACGCGATGCGCTTCGAGGGGTGTGTCTGCGGTCAAAAGATGAACTTGAAGTAAAGCTTTGCTTTGAAAAAAAAAAATGTGCCCCTTGTTAGGTCGTCGTGTGTTGGCATCGCTAACAGTCTGGGGTGTGAGTCATGCAGATTGTAATATGTCTCGTAAAGCCTTTGCTTCCAGCAAATAGCTCCTCCGGAAAAAGAATCACATTCGAGCCGCGGTGCCATTTCCCAATCCTTTCCTTTTAATTCGGTTCAAGTTAATGTAGCGTGACTGTGCTGCCCGAAAACGTTGAAACCTGATCGTGGTGGCGAAGAAACCCGAGCCACGAGAACCGCTTTCAACCCGGTCCGTCTTTCTCCTCAACTGGTTTTGGCGACCATATTTCCTGCTTGACGTTCACTCCCTGCGCTTCCTTTTTCGAGAGCATTCCTTATCGGCTCTGATAACGGCCACCCTTGTGACAGATGCAAGCAGCCGCCGGCGGTATGACACTCGACAGGAGTCGCTGTGGCAATCGGCGAGATGGGAACGCGTATACAGAAAATGTGACGAGTGTAAGTAGTACGACGGTGAAGGGAAGGGGGGGGGGGGGGGGGGAGGGTGAAGGGGGCAGCTGACTCTCCCCTGGTGCCGTATTAGCGCGAATTGGAGGGAGGGCAGCCGGGGGATGAGAAAATCAGAAAAGCATTAGCCATTCAAAGCTTTGGCAAGTGCTCAAGAGCAACGTCCTTCCTTTCGAAGCAGATACTTGAGACGTGAAGTTTTTACTACAATATTGTTGTTGTTGTAAAATTTATTATGAGTAGGACGACACTACGCCTGTTGCGGTGGGAGGGGGAAAAGGGAAGGGGATAACGTGCGTCGCACTATGGAGGCTTCACACGCAAATGTCCACAGTGAGAGTAGAATTATCTTGTGGTCGCGTATTGGCCGGACCCAGTCCTCGTATGTAGATATGGATGACGGGCGATGTTTGTCACGTGACGATGTATAAAGTTGTCTGGATACCTGGGATAATTAAGGAATGTGAAGCAAGGAATGCGACAATAGACATTTTAATCGCTATAGCGCTCGTCGTGCGGAGTATGGATGCGATGTTGGGGAAGGTAACGAGTTGACTAACGTGAAAATCTGGGCCTGCTGGTTGAATATTAGTCGAATAAACAAACCAGTGAAATAAAGTTTCACAAAGAGGAAAAATAGAAAACACAATGACCCAGACACAAGGACAGTCACTAGCTCTCCATGGACAGTCGAGTGACTGTCCTTGTGTTTTCTGTTTCTCCTCTCTGCGAAACTTCATTCCACGGGTTTGTTTGTTCAGGTACAACGAGGCTTGTGCACTGTGCTTGAAAAATCCCCGGGCGCGCTTGCCTTGCGGAGTGTTTACAAGGCGCCAGGTAATAGAAAGAAAGAAATAGATAGCGGGCGGCCCCGTAGCGGGCTATTTAGAACAAAGACGTGCCTGTGGACGGCAGCCTCCTTATTTCGCTTCCAGTAGTAATACCGATGCAGCGGCTGAATGTGTTCACAAGTCGAAAGGCTTGTGGTACGTGGTTCCGGATTTCGATCAACATCGCAATGCCTATTTCAAGGCACATAGACATGAATTGCGTTTTATTACTGGAATTAGCGAAGCCGCGAATAGAAGCAAAAAAGAAATGGCCGCGTATACCAGCCTTTTTATTTTTTTTTTTTTTTTAATTTTCTTTCTGCTGCAAATGTGGTCGAAACGCAATAGTCAGGTGCCGCCCCGGCCACGTACCACCTTCTCATCTTTTCATTTCCCGCCTTTCACGCTCTTCCCCTCCCCTCCCTCTACTCCCATGATGAATGCAATACAGGCTTGCTCAGTTCAGTTAAACTTTCCCACTTTCGCTGTGCTCGCGCGCCACTTGATGGGACCATTGTTTTGTTTTGTTTTTTGTTTTTTTTTTTGTGCTTGCAACAGCTCCAGAAGACATTTTTAAAGACGATAGTTTTTCTGGGGCTACTTAAACCCAGAAATTTTGGTCTGTCTGTATGACTGTCTGTGACTCGATTCAGCGACCCGGCCAAAGTTAATAGAGCCAAATGCAAACGTCTAAGCCCGGTTTTTTGTTCGTACTTGTCAACTTTGTTGAACAAGAACAATACATTACGCAAATATAAGACAGAAAATTAGTACACAAGGGCCTTTATTAAAGGGCCTTTATTAGTGCTCCTTTATTAAAAATTTCATGGATGCTTGGTTTATTCGTTAGCAAATGATATTCTACATCTACTGCAGAAAACCGCCGCCTGCTGTTGCCCGCGCCACCTACTGGTGGCACAAGAAAAATCACGCGGCAACAGCAACGAAAGGTTCCACTAGCTAGGTTCCACGTTCTGCTTGGAACGCACGTGGAGCACGGCCACGCGGTTCTATAAGCATCGAAGTCCGCCGCCTCGATTCACGCGCGTCTCCGCCGTACTGCGGCGCTGACATCGGGGAAAGTGGCCTGTAGCAGTGTAACGCGGTAAATTCAAATCGCCTTGAGCAAACGTTTACCTTGGGATGAGCGCGACGGTACAGGAACAGCATGAGAGGTGAGCGGGAAAGCAAAGGGGAGCATTTCCCTGGCAAATGTATACAAAGACTATCGTCTTTTGACGACATTTGCAACGAAAGGAGCAGATACGCGGTCAATTTTTGTTTTTGTGTTTACTTTTAACTCGCCTATCTCCTACGACGTTTTTAACGCGTCCATTTCTCATTCGCTGCCACCAATCCAGAACGCTAGTACTCTTGCTTCGGTACTAATATTTTGCATTAAATATTCGTAAGGTATCCTTTGCACTGAGTAATACGGTAATGCATGACCCATGCAAGCAGTTCTAGTAGTTTGGAACGGCTTTGCCCATATTTTGCCAGATGATATTGCACCTATAACAGAGCCTTCATCCTTTCTTAAATCATTAAAAGTGTTCTTAGAAATTCCAACTGATTAGTGCAGTTACGCGGTGATGTTGCTTATGTTATTTATTTGAATGTTTTGTGTATGTGTGTTATTTGCGCCTACACTTTGTTACCTGGGGGATATTGTATTGTTGTTAACGTACCTGCTCTTGTGCACAGAGTTTAATATGCATGCCTTTTTCCTTATTACTTCTGTTGTGTGTAGATTTCCTGCTCTTTACTTTTTAAGCTTTATAAAATGATGTATGGCAACATTTCGTGTATTGTGCACGCATAATGAACTCGTTGAATATCCTCATAGTCCCCCCTATGTAATGCCCTCCCGGGCCTTAGGGTATGAAAATTAAATAAATGTATACTTCGTGCTCAAGCAGTCTTTCACCTGTTTTTTTTTTTTTTTTGACCGGGTGGCTGAGTCGAGGGGCAGTCAAACCAAACAGATTATGGTTTCCAAATTTCAGCCGAAGAGCTCGTTAGTTTGACAGTCAACGTTCTTTTCCGTAACATACGCGGGCGGTATTTTGCGAAGCGGCGAGAAATGAGAAATGAACCTGCTCAAAACTTCGACTCAAAGAACTTCAGTATAACCAGTTTAATCAAAATTTGCATGGCTATAAAGTTTAAGCTCGTTGAGTCGTCAAACAGAATATCATTTCATTCAGTGTATTCTAAATCGAACAGGAATAACAGCCTTTTCCGGTATACGCGCACGCCACCCGTGGAAACCAATCCGCAGGACTTCAAGAAACCGGCACCTAAAAACTTTTCGTCCACATTAAGAATGCTTTGAAAACCCTGTTGTCAGTTCAAGCGGTCCCGTTCGCTGCATTACAGCTGACGGAGGACGACGTATAGAGTTATCACGGATCGCGTGATAGTCCACGCAGTGTTTTATCCGCGCAATTATCGCAAGCGCTGCGCGGCATATCTTTTCAGGACTGTATTGTCCACGGCACATTACATATCGCTATTTCAGTGGGCAGTTGTTGTTCTCTGCCCGGTACAACTATTAGAATTCAATTCAATTCAATTCAATTCAATTTTAGTTACTGGTAACAAACGGTGGTTTTTTGGGGTAAAAGCTGCATAATTATGCAGCATGGCAAAGCCCAATATACCACTACAAGGCTCATCGGCGAGCATAACCCCACAAATATAAGCATCCTTGAACATAGTAAAGTAACGTGGGTACGTACAACAAAAGTAGGAAATGGTTCACAAATACAAGCGTACACTGAACATAGTAAAATAACATGAATACAATAGAAGACTGAAATAATCAACACATATAATTTACACATTTTTACGAAAATTCACAATATTTCATAAGAACGCACGCAGAAAGCAGACAAGATACGATATTGTATATCTTGAAGGCCAATCAACACATATTTGCCAAAAAGACAAAAGTAATCGGTACAGTGTTTACGTTTTAACTCTGAAAAATATTTACGTACTTCTTTGTGTGAAAATTTGGCTATGTTTCGGTGTTTATTCAAAATCTATGGAAGACCATGGGCCAACATTGGAATTTATAACTGGTACGGAAATGTGGTGTTTTCCACATTTCATAACGTGTATTTATACTTGAACTGGGGTTTGTGAGCCGGCGTATAAGATTAGTAAATATCTGTTACCGGGCGGAGATAAATGACGTTTTTATGAATGTACTCTATTTTTATTATTTTATGCATTTTGAAAGAATCCGGTATTGTATGGAGTCGTTCAATATTTGACATCAGTCGAATCCTTTTTTTTTTTTCCGAAGGCGACAAATTTTTGTTATGTTAGTCTCAGTTGTACTGCTGTGCACCAAGCAGCGGTAGTTTAAGTGTGAATAACATTATTCTAATGAATCTGAAGCGTAACGTTTACCGGGAAGTAATACGCAGGACCTGGACAGGGCACCACAAACAGCCGAAATTTTTCTACAAAAATAATCGATATGGTTATTACCAGCTGAGATTGCAAGTGGGATATACCCCAATAATTTTGTGTGCTTTGATCATTTCTACAGATTGGTCGTCGATGTATATCATTTGACGTGAACTGATTTTTTTTCATTCTTGGCATAGAAAATAATGGCTTTTGTTCTGAAAGGACTGATTTTTATTTAATTTAATTTTGGACAAGTTTTCAATTTTCTTAGTGCTAACTATACTTATTTATCAAGTCATGTATATCGAGTCCATAAAAGACCGAAGTACTGTCGTCATCGTAAATCACATATCTTACGCCTTCACCAATATTCCCTATATGTCGTTTATGTACGTGATGAATAACAACGGACCCAGGGCAGTTCCTTAAAGCCAGAGCAGTTCCTAAACGTCTAGCTGGTAAGCCAGAGTTTTTGGAAAAAAGGGTTGATTTGTGGTTATTACTAGAAAAAAAAATGGTTTCTAGTGCCTAAGTATGCCTCGAGCACTGATAACGGTATGCCACGCATTCTGTGTGATTCAATGTGAACGCCAAAATGTTCCTTGGTCGGACCCACGCCAGGCCGTACGGGCTACCAAAGCTCTGTTGGTGTTCTTGCGTAGCACTGGCTTGGACCAAGTGTTGTGACTAACTTCACTGCCAAACTCTGTGTACGTGCTTGAAAATTTGTGCGCATCACCTCATGTTTTCAGTATTTTTTATTTATTTATTTATTTATTTATTTATTTATTTATTTATTTATTTATTTATTTATTTCACAAGCCCTCATGCTTTTTGTTTCTTCATATGGCGTAGCAAGCTAAGCGAAATGGCTGGGCTAACCTCGCTTTTACCATTAAATCATCTCTCTCTCTCTCTCTCTCTCTCTCTCTCTCTCCTCTCTCTCTCTCTCTCTCTCTCTCTCTCTCTCTCTTCAAGATGTTCTTCGTCCCACGTGGCAGGGCTTGCCGCAAAAGCGCCATCTTTGCGGCACGCCCTGCCACTTAAGCTGACATGCTGCACGTTCCCGCATGCTAACCCTCCGACTATGCAGCAGAACTTCAATATAGTGAACCCGCATCTAGAAAAGATAGTTTTAGCTAAGGAAAAACCGAGGTCCCAACACAACCTCCATTATGAAGTAACAGATACGGCGAATGAAAATGTAATCGTTCGTAACGTTCACATCATACACCTAGCGCAGGCACCCATGAATTTGGTATAAGCTTACTGTATCCTTGCATTCAGTACGTGGAGAGACGACTATTGCTAAAGCAGCTCTCAGACCGAAATCGCTGAAATTTGATGCCGTCCAAGCGAACAGCTGCGTCTATCTCTTCAAAAAGGCAAACGAAGGAATAATGGGGCAGTTTTGTGCATTTTAAGCAAACCCCCAATAGCCTCAGCAGCTGTGATTAGATCTGCACTCAATGCGTGGGTGACTAAAAAGGTTTACCATTCAATATTCTCGCTTCTTGTAATTGTACTCACAAAATAAAGCTTCCCATTAAGCGACAAAAATGTTCAGCACTTCGCGGATTTATGACATTAATGTCTCGCTACAGCTTGTGAGTATGCATTTGGCTATCGTCGAGTATCGGTAGACTGGCTGCGCTTAGATGACGAAATTCGAACGCATAAATGTGAAGTCGTCCATGAAGTGAATATCGTAGAATGGTTGCACATATGGCAAAATCGTTCATAAAGCGAAGGTCCTTGATATTGTGAACTTTTCATCGTGGTGCTCCAAACATCGCTTTCAAGGATTCAAGGCGCTTGCTCGTGGCAGGGTCGGATAGGAATAAAAAAAATAGGGCACGTACTGAAAAGTAAAATCCATCCAAGCTGGAAACATGTTCCCCGGCTATCTATCTGCACTGCCGCGCTTAGTCACCCTTGGCGGTGAAATTTCCCCGACGGTTCCTGCAGCTGGGAACGAAGGCTAGGATAGAGTTTGCGCGTATTTCCTTTTTTAATATTTCTGCGCTGTTTTTACAGGTTGCGGCGCATGGCAGCAGCCAACCCGGCAATCGTGGCACGGTTTAACGGCACACGGGGGACTACACGTGGCCGCGCCGCACACTCTGCTGGCAGTTGCTGTGGCAATCAGGTACGTGTTGATACTGTTCTGTTTCGCTTATATTTCACAGCGTCACGCGGCCACAGTCCGAATTCCCACTAACGACATACCAACACTCTCAACGACAAAAACTTTCGAGGTTTCCCTTACGAGCCTTCCATATTAAGTGTCATCATCATCATCAGCAGCAGCAGCAGCCTACTGAGGTCCTCATTCCGCGACAATTTACAAATTCTCCTTCGCGGCAGCCAAAGACTATCTGGAATGTTAAATTTCCTGCGAAACCGAAATGGTTGCAACGAAAACGTAACTTCCGCCCGTTTTTCGGTTTCCGCACTGCTGGTGAGCGCGATGTAGCGAGCTTCATCCCCGGCTGTAGTATCCATATTTCTGTGAAAGGCGAAATCTATTTATCTTACCTCCATCTACACTAAAGAACCACAGGCCGTGGTCTGGTGACGTGTGCCAGACAAATGAAAGAATTAGGAAACGTCTCACCGTCTAAAAATTACGATGCGTTCCTCTTAATAGCTTTCTTTCAGCCATTTGCTACTCTTCAGGTTAAGTTATAACAAAAGGAGGTTAAGTAGAAATAAAACAGGCAGCCTAGACCTGCAGCCACTGGCTTCGCGCTCCCGGAGAGAGTAGCGGACATGGTAGCAGAGAACAAGCAGCGGACGTATGGAGAACACTGTAGTACCAAGGAAAAAGAGAGTCACTGATTTTGGGAGAGCATTCAAATCGTGGGATGAGCGTGAAGGCTGTTCCATGAAAGTCGTGTGGATGTTGAACAAAGGCCTCCTTATAACCCCCTGGTCTTGGCATGATTACACAAGTCAAGGTTTCTAAACCAAACCAAAACAGAAAAAAAAATAGACCTGGCTGTCTGGAGTGGACCAAAGCGCGAGGCTCAGTAAGAGTCATTTTGCCAGAACACACGTCCAGTGTGCCAGGGTTAATTGTTATTTCATTTCTTACTCGCCTTGTTCCTTTTCGTTACTGACACATTACTATCATAAGAGTTTTTGTGTTCTTTTAAATGCCACTAAGAGATTTCCTTCCCATAATATTGTTTATGTTCTCCATTGTATCACGCGTGAACGAGCGGTATAAGCGCATTTTGAGAGCCCCGCAGAGGGTACGACTGCTCTTCACTAGCCATACAAACAGCAGTCTTTATTACCGCCACTGGCGCGCAATTTCGCGCAATCGCAATTTGAAAGCGATCGTTGTTTAGTATTCTCGACCCGCTTGGTCACGTTTTGACCCCATCGAGGGACCATGACCGATCACGAGAAATCTGCCTGTTTTACTATTTGAACAAATTCGATAGCTAGCTGGCCGAGTTGGTGGGTGTTCATGTTTAAACCACAGCGCGAACAGACGGAAAACAGAGGGAGAAGGCGCAGGATGGGCGCTTTTATACTATTCGTTTAACGACCCCGGGCGCGCAGAGACGCACTTCGCAGGATTCACAAAACAAACGAGTGAAAACATCCGTTTAAAGCGAGTGTTGCTCCTGAACAGATGCCGTTGTGACCGACCCCTCCCCGTCACTTCAGACCGTACGCCCCGAAAAAAAAATGCGATAAAGAGCAAAAAAGGCTCCCGCTGCCGGACTTCGCACTCAGATGTTCTGTGTCAGCTCGGCCGACATAAAAACAATCAAAAACAACAAAGCTAAACAAGGTAAACAACCATGATAAACAAGCTGCCGGCGGTCTTCAATAATTAAATGAAATGCCACAAAGTTAACACCTACTATGGCCGTGGTTGTTTCATTGTTAGTTGTGGTTGTTAATTTTCTCTAGTCTCCGTCTCCTACCCGGCAATTTTTTTCACCTGTATACAATCAGACAAATGACTTGAGCGCCTGTAACGGCAGGTGTTGATAGTTCGCTGTCGAGAGTGACATGCCCTTCAGGAATTTGAAGTTCACCGCTGCTGTCTGCCAAATTTCAGATTAAAATTTTTATAAAGTCGCCTGCTGAGGCAAAATCATTCAGTGAACTTGTGCTGAAGCGCGAGTAAAAGCTGACAATTCGTAATCTTTGACTTACGCCGGCGCGTGGCATTGCCGCAGCTCGTTTTCGGGTGACGAATTGTGACAGGCAGGCACCCGCTACCAATTCGTGTGAAGCGAGTATTCTACCACTGGGCCACATTTTAAGTCTTAATTGATGTGATTCTGTATCAGGCTCCCATCTGAAGAACAAAACGTAATATTTAAGCACACGCTCTACTATGAAAAGAAGCTTGCTGACCTGTCATTGAGGACACAGATACTGTGCTCACGTAAAATGTTCTTGAAAAGCTGCTTCTTGCGTCGCATTTCGTGCTACCCTACATAGTGGGGTGAGGGTTAAAGTCCCCCCAAACAAGAGTCTTTCCTGCAAGTGAGCTCGGCAGTCGATCCAAAGGACAAATAGACCATTTTCAGGCACTGCGTAAACAGCATAATAGCAGTCTTTTTTTCTTTTGCGGACTGGACTTGACACGCTACGTGTTCTGGAATCCCTGCACACGATATGCATGGACACTCGTAGTGTCCCTTACGAAAGAGCAATGCCTGGGCGAGATGAATCACACGTGACACAATCTGTTAAGCGTATGCATTCTAACCTAATCGACTTTCAAATGTCGCACAGAGGGGTGTTCTGTTCAAGACAAATTTTTGAAAGTTTCTAAGTTCTCCTTGAGGCCGTCAGAATTCTACTGAAATATTCCAACGCTTGAATCACGGTTATTTATTAATCGCAAAAGCAAGCATCCCCCTGCTGAGATCGTTCAGAGCCGCCTCCATGGCCAAGCAAAGCGCGAACTTCGGGTAGCGATCGCATGATGGCCTTACAGTGCTGCGAACATCCTTGGGGCAAGAAGCTGACGGAACATTCCTTTTGAACTGCCGAGTTGAGCACCGATATCAGGGTTTTGGATGACTAGGGCCCATTGCCATCGCGGGGGAAGCAACTGGTAGCGCTCTGTAAAGTTCTCGTAACATCGCCAGAGCGTGGTGGTACGGGAATTGGTGGGTGGTCGGGGTTTAAAGGCCAACTGAACTCCAATTTTTGACAACGTAAAAATAATGTCACTTAATAGTATTCATAAAAAGAGTAGCGAAATGCAAGATACTACGTTTCAAACATGAACGCGAGTGACGCAAACGACATTGGCGTTTTCGGAACCGAAACTGAATAGAAAAGGCGACCATTACCGGCGACCGGACGTGACGTACGTGATGGAACGGAAGCGGCTGCGCTAGAACGGGAGGCCGCTCAGGGCCGCCTTCAAATGCGCGTGGTAGCATCGCGTTCCGCGCAGAACTCCCACTAACGTTTGCCCAGGATGATGGAGTTACGAGCAATTCCGACATCGCGTTGCTATCAATCGACGTGCAGACCATACGAGTTATTTTTTCATCAGAATAACTGCCATTGTAGCAATCCTTGGCATTGCGAGTAAAAAAGCGGGTCCTGATTTACAGAGCTACGAGAATCGAATTATAAAAGGGATCTAAAACTATAAGCCAGCTTCCACAGCTAAATGATGCACTAAAACACGAAATAAGTTACCTTCTACTGCTGTTTGCTACTTTTACCGGAGACATGTGCAGTTGAAAACATTTTACTTTCCAGTAAACTAAATCTAGTGCTCTACAAAAGTAAATACTTCATTTGGGAATTGAAACAAAAAAATCAAGTTTATTGTTTATGAGAGGAGCAGTTTTGTTAGCTTTCGCACTTCGCGAAGACGACGGCCGATAATTGTGCGGATGTATTTGTTACCACGAGCAAGGCTGATTTTGGTTCACTTAGCTAGTGAGGCAAATGTCGCCCAAATATTTATACCCGCGTGTACAACAACTCTAGTTAGGTCGCAAAACTTTGGTCATGTCTAAGGGATGCAGGTTGCGTTGGCCCAGCCCAAATATTGCAAATGTTGGACGCGGAAGTGCGAGTGGTCAATAATTTATAAAATATCTTTTTTTTTTCAGTAATAGATGCAGTAAGTATGACAAATGTAAGGCAAGTGTGCGTGTAGCGCTACTTTTTTATTTGTTTACTAGAAATACTGTTTACAAGTAAGAAGAGTTTTGATAGCTCCAGAACGTTCGCAAGCACGCGTATAGTTTGTAGGCTTCTGGTCTCTTTTATTGCACTGAAAAAAAAAGTGGATATTGCTACCTATGCGGTTAGTTTGAAACATGTGATGGCTACGGCGGTACAGCGCGGTGGTGTAGCAGAGAAATAACGGGCGAACGCGTACGTCCCTGCGTCCGACGGAGCGGCGTGCAAGTCGCCGGAGAAGCGCGAGCTCCACGGGACAGGTTCCCCAACCTCCGTCGCAGACCGCTCGAAACTTGTTTCGGTGACACTCTGCCAGGTGCAAACGTCGTCTGCACGACGCTACTTTGAACGACGGTACCAAGTGGGCTGTATCCTTACGAAGTTTAGGATTTCGCCAAGGTGATTTTAAGAGCTTAGACTGCTTATTGGGGTCAAATTTGGGCAGAGAAAAATATGAGTGAAGCTGGCCTTTAAGGGGCTGGAGTCTGACCGCAATAAGTGCGCCGAGGACAATGAGTGCTCTCTAAAATTTTTTTTCTTTCTTTGTTTATTTATCTTGCTCGCAAGAAATAAATAAACTATATTTATTTGTTAATTTATGATTATTATTTAATTTATTTGCTTGGATTTATAATGACCGGGTTAGGGTGAGCGCCCCGACCATGTCTTTCCTTTCTGCATATGTCACCGTCCTCCTTGGACTCTTTCCTACCGAAGATGTCCGCGGGCCTTCGCTGTTGGCGCACTTCGGCTGACGACTATTGGTACAGTCCTTGTGACTGTATGGGCCCAGGCACAACTTGCAACACTGTCAGAGAGAGAGAGAGAGAGAGAGAGAGAGAGAGAGAGAGAGAGAGAGAGAGAGAGAGAGAGAGAGAGAGAGACTGCGGGGATAGGAGGAGAGGGAAAAATGCAGTAGGTGTAGTAAAGATAGTTAAGAATAATAGTAGCAGAGAAAAAGTAATAAACACTAATAAAATAAAAAGAAGAACAGTCCTGCTGCACGGCGTTGAGGTAAAAGTTTCTTGCTGTGAAGGGTAGGCTGCAATGTCGTGATTACACGAACCTTTGCCGTGCTTAGCGACATGCCCACAACGCTGACAATGAGAACAGCGTACTGGCCCGAAGAAAGAACTCTGTCCCTGAATGACCTGTGAAACCAAACATGAAACCGGAAGTTTAGAGCGACACTACCATAATAGTTTGCTTTTGTTTCCGTGTTTGATTGCTCCCGAGAGGGTCACTAGGGGTGAACTGAAATAACCCCGAAGTCCTTTAACTACTCAAGAAGGTTCGTGTCACTATATTCGTGTCACTATGCTCCCAACATTCTAATGCGAAAGCAATGAGTTACATCATGAGAGCGAAAGTCGCCGTCTGCGGCAGCGAAAGGGCTTCTAAGATGGACGACGGCGCAGAGAGACAAAGAGCAAAGAAATTGATCGGAAAAGAAAATTAAACAAGCATGTGTCCGAATGGGAATCCAACACAGGCCTCCGGAATGCGAGCCAGTCACGCATCTCTACACACCAGTTAGTCGACTAATCTTTTTTTTCTTTAGTGTATGGAAAAGTTATAGATACTCACGATTACATACACTGATTAACACATAATACAAAAACTAACGGACGTCCAAAAAGAGGCAATTCAGCCCCACTAAAATTTTGCACCCTTCAAAGCTCGGGCGAGCAGACACATGCGTCCGAAAGCTATATGAATACTTCGCCGCATAAACCTCCCGCACCAACGTAGCCTGTTCCCGAAAAATGGACTCAGTTGGCCGACGGGTTCCACATGCCGGCCAGTCATGCGAAACTTCCAGAAGCTATAAAACCCTATAGCAGAACAAAATTATTGTAGAGGACCCGATTATCATCTCAAAAAGGCAAAGATCGGGTGATGTACAGAGTGATGTCCATGCTCTTTTTGATAGCCGGTTGCAAAACATTCTAGAAAACACCGCATTATGGCACAGCACAAAACAATGATAAATTAACGTTTTTTACACGAAATTTTGTCCTGTGGAATGGTAGATGAACGCGTTTACAGCTACACGAACATATTAGTTTCGTGCGTGGTGTTCAGGAGTCCACGGTGAAAAAGACCAAGCACCCTGCGTTGTAGGGCAGGAGGGCGGCGAGGGAGGAGGCCGGTTGCACGAATGTGACGCAGACGAACTTGATGCAGTCCCGGGCAGGTCCACAGCAGATGCTTCACATTCACTTCCTGAATGGCGGAGTCGCAGAACGGGCAGGTGGAGTCGTATGGGCCGCGGTAATGCGAAGGCCAAGAGGCAGTCACGGACGGCGTGAGCGCCATCCCAACGCGTTGTCTCCGCAGCGCAACCTCGTCTCGGCGAGTTTATATTAGGTCCCCAGAGAGGTTTGAACCACACGGGGACATGAGGGCTCGAGTGGTGCGTCGGGGAGTTTTCTTCTGTTGTGCCAGGTTTCCACAAGGATCTTCGGGGAAAGTGGTTCGCATCAAGGGGTACGGGCGACTATCCATGTCTGCCTCCCTGCTGCCGGGTACAGCTGAATGGGGAACCCATTCTATCCGGATCTGCAGTAGCGTGCTTCGTGCTAAGTGGATAATTCCATCTACGAACGATGTGGCTTGTGCCACGCAGCGGATGTCGTGGATGGCCTGTGTAGAATCAGTCAAACTTTCGCAATTAAAAAAAAATCAGTCCGGACGATTAGTCGGGAGTAGGGTCCCGCCAGAACAAGCGGTAGTATTGAGGCCAGTCCATCATGCATTGCAGCTAATTCAGTAAGATACACTGGTGGCGGCGAATTGGCCGCATACGAACAGGTTTGGTCAACCTGCGGTAACTGAGGGCAGACCCGTGCCGTGTGTGCCATTTCATCATTTGGCGCTGGCATCCACTAAGAATGATTAAGGTGACCCCACGTTAAAGCTGCATATGCGCATAGCATACCCACACAGGTGCATTGGCCAGTGACGATGACTGCTGCCGTTTCACCCACTCCCATTTGGTTGCGACGTCAACACAGCCAACCGCAGTCCTCACAAACCTACTCAAAATTATTTGTGATTGACGGCGGAAACTACCGTCACAACCTCCCAGCCGATCCACCAATCCACAGTTTTTTGAGCGTCTATCTCGCCGCAAGGAATAGCGTAATTGATCTGATGATACTTAGGAGTAATGATTAGATGCACATGAAAAGTTTCGAGCTGAAGTCCAGAAGGGAACGATGATGGGGCCCTTGAATCCTCTAGATGTACGTAAACAGAACCTAACAAAAAAATTTTGAGATAGCTAAACCACCCATCGGTTACGAGGCGTCACATACCCGGAAAAGTGTGTTGGCCACAGGTTAACGCCAACGCACAACACGAACGACCACGCACTGCTTCGAAACGCCTGGTCATGCGCATTGGCAGCGACGCATTCCAATCCGCTTACAATGAAACAAGGTCTGGAGTCCATGGCCCCTGAAGGAGTTCTCCAGGTACGCCCGAGTCATCGTCTCAACCTCTTAGCCGTGGACACGCGGAACATTGACTCCACGAAGTGTCTTCTGAAAGTGTCCAGCATTGACGGCACCCCGGTTAAAGCGTATGAGCCTCGTCCTAGCAATTGGGGTGTGTGCTTCATAAAAGGAATACCGGTAGGTCTCACCGACGTCGATATTTATACTCCACAGCATACCCGTGTAATCTGCCCGGCGGCTAAAGTAAAAATCAGAATGTGAGAGTTGTTATCGCCACGGAAACGGCGCCTGAGCACGTCACCCTGGGTTATACGCGATACCGAGTCTTTCCATACGTTGAAAAACCACGGCGGGGTACAAGGGGCCAGCGATATGGACATGTGGGCTAGCACATGCAACCTACCCGAGCGGTGTCCTCGTTGTGGTGGTACGTCACGACCGTTCAGTCTGTACAGCCGAAAACCCCCAATGTCCCAATTGCATCAAGAAGCCAGAGTTCACGTTCGCACACTGTAAGGTTCTTCAGAAGCGAAAAGGATATTTACAAGCTGAAGAGCATCAATAACACTGATTACAACTCCGCGAAAGGTCGAAGAACAGCGTGAGAGCAAGGATATTGTTGCTATGACAATGATCGTAAAAAAGAGCCTCCTAACAGGCATACCAAAACGCCTGTCAAGTCCTCTCCCCGTGTGAATATGGACAAGGACTCCCCGCCACTGGTAGCGGCAATAGCGGCCTCAAGAACCAACGCCGACACCAGTTCCTGTGTGCCCAACCACACCTGCAGCCGCCACTTCCCGTTCCCAGCCATCACCGAAACGGCAGCGTGAGCGCCCACCAGCAACAAACTCCGGCAATCTCTGTTCAGCTATACCCTCACTTGTGGACACTCTGCACGCCTTTCTAACCCCCTTTTGTTCTTCCCCTGACGCTCCGGCCATCTTGAAAATCCTGGACTTTGCCGCTCCACTTCTGTCGCAGTGGCGGTAAAATGCAAGAGATACGAAAAAAGGCCACCATTTTCCAGTGGAACGCTTGTGGACTCCGCCAGCGCCTTCCAGACTTCCGTCACTTTGTGTATGAGCACCGCTTCCCACTGATTGCAATTTCTGAATCACGGCTGCTTGATGACATTAGGCTTTCCGGCTACATACTATTTCGATCATCCACTGGTGTGGCACTCACAAGAGTTCTTCTCGCCGTCAGAAACGACCTGACCTTACAGCCTAATCTGCCTCGGTATGCCTCAAATGAGTACGTGGCAGTGACTGTGAACACCGCTTTCCTTTCATTTACCGTCATCGCTACGTACGTTCCACCTCGAGCATGCTTCGACATTTACGTCCTCCACGACATCATCCAGGCAATACGCCGCCCCCCACATCCTTCCTGGTGATTTCAACGCGCACCATCCATCTCGAGGAAGCCTTAAAATGTCAGTGTAAGAAAAGCGCCTTTTTTATCTTTGTCATCAGAACGGACTGGCGGTAATTAACACCGGTGACCACACCTTCTGTCGCGGCAAAACATGAGTGCTCTTGGTGTTGCCTTTGTTTCCCTCCACTTCCTGCCCGCGGCGCATTGGCACATAGACGTGGAGGAACATGGGAGCGTCATGTACAAACATACATTTGTCTTGATGGTGTCTCTGGTAGCCATCGAAGGCGCGCAGTCAGCTGCATTAATTGGGGGACGCTGCCGCCATTGATGAATCGGAATCATCTCTCCCGTCGTACGACAAACTCTTAAATGAGACAAAACGAGTTCGAAGTTTCTCCACCAGAGTTTTAGAGCTGCCACAACCGCATTTGGCTGACGCTGAGTACGAGAAACTCCGCGCGTTACGTCGTGGAGCAGAACGAAGGGCCCGGAAAACGATGTCATCAGTAGACATACGGGCTTCCAGGCGTGTGCAGAAGCAGATTTAAATACACCTACAATAATTGGCTAGACTGGAATGGCAGAAATTCTGCTCCAAATTGGACCCTCGAAAGCCTCTTTCTCAAATATGGCGCCTGGTCCGAGCCCTTCGCATACAGCCGACACAGCGGCGTCGCTTTGAGTCTGTAGCTCTCAAGCGGCGTGTTAGCGTTGTGAATGTAGCGGAAGAATTTTGCGCCAAAATCACTTCCGCATCAACAACCGCTTCAACACTTGGTTCACGTTGCATCGGCACTTCACAATGTATTGCTGCTAGCACAGACGTTCCATTCACAATGGCCGAACTGTTAGCTGCGCTTAGGTCGGTTAACCAAGGTTCGGCTCCTGGCCCTGACGGCATTACATACGCAGCATTGTCTCACGTTGGCAAGAAGGTCAAACCATTTCTACTTGCCATTTTCAATCGTGCCTGGGAGCCCGGTTGTTTAGAGGCCAGCTGGAAATTGGGTCTCATAGTTCCTGTTCTGAAACCCGGAAGGATACACATGGACATAAACTCTTGCCGACCGATCACTCTACTGAGTTGTGTCGGTAAGCTCATGGAGAAAATGGTGCACCTACGCCTAATTTGGGAATTGACGAACAGGCACATATACCCTCAGCAGATGTCTGGTTTCCGAAAAGGCAGGAGCAGCATTGATATTATCCTGGCCCTTGTGAGTCATATCAAACGATCCAAAGCCTTGCGTCGCTTCACCATTGCGGTGTTGGTCGATGTTAAAGCAGCGTTTGATTCTGTGTCGCATTCACCCATCCAGATAGCCTTGAAGTCCATCGGAGTTGGAGGCCGAATGTATGTATGGCTCTGCAATTGTCTATCCGGCATGTCATTGTACATGTCCACGATATATGGTGACACAGTACTCCACACTGTGCGTCTGGTGTCCCCCAGGGTGGCATTTTAAGCTCGACGTCATTCAACGCTTGCCTAAGTGGAATCGAGCAGTGTTTGCCGTCATCCGTTCGAATTTCCCTTTATGCTGACTTTGGTGTTAGGAAGCAACCGGCGGATTCTGAGCGCAAGGATTCAAAGGGCCATTAACTCAATGTCAACCTTTCTTGAGGCATGTGGCCACGAAATATCGGCTGAGAAGTTTGCTGCTATAGCGTTCACCAGGCGTAATCTCTCCCGGTGTCTCCTTAAACTCGGAGGAATTCCTATATCGTACGTTGACAGTCCCAAATTTCTAGGAAGTGACCTTCGACAAGAACATGACGTGGTAGCCACGTATACGGCAACTGAGGCACAAGCTCGAGGCGCATGCATCGATCTTCCGCATGATTTCAAGCAGATCGGGAGCGGTGGCGTCTCTCATCAGGCTGTATACAATGCACTCTGCGAGGGATTGCTTCGCTACCGCCTGCCTGCCCTCGAGTCTCTCACAAAAACCAATCCCCGGCTTTTACAAGGCTTACAAGCCAAAGTGCTTCGTGTTTGCATTGGGGTGCGTAACATACTTGGAGCCCTCAGGGAGAGCATAGGCGCCTCTTTCCAACTGTTCTCTGCCAGCAAGATCTCCTCGTCACGCCTGAGGTGTGTGACAAGGACTGCCGACCACCCGCTGGCTCGTGACCGAGCCAGCCGGAATCCGAGGTACGTGCTATATTATCAACAGTCTACCAGAGCCCCCCCCAGATCATTTCAAGCCACCATGGACATTTGCCTCCTACAAAACTACACTAACCGTTCCCGGCATCCCGAGCAAAACTAAGTTGCCTCTGCCTGCTCTGAAATTCTTTACATTGGAGCACATTACCACTAACTACCAAAATTACATGCACATTTTCACGGACGGATCGTTGATGGATACATCATCTGCTAGAAAAATGTGGATCCCGACAACCTCCATAAAAATTCGCGCAAACCTTGGTCACAAGACTTCGTCGATGGTAGCTGAACTTACTTCCCTGCGTGCTCTTTGCAACACATTTTAACTGCTGAAGCTCAAGTATAGGCAATCTTCACCGACTCTCGAACAGCCCTTCAGCAACACAGCTTACCCAAGAAATTAATGACCTGCACACGCGGGCATTAAATAACCACCACGACGTTGTTCTTCAGTGGCTTCCATCTCACTGATGTGTGGCTGGCAACGAAGAAGCCGACGCAGCTCTGCATCCGCAATTTCAGCTCAATTATTACTGCAGTGCCTTTCAAAAGGCGTGACGGAGCGGCTCTGGTTTCATCGGTTTCCAAGAGCTCGCAGCAATTGCTGTGGACTGACCCCTATAAGACCTCCGTGCCGTTACACACAATATATCCAGAGTGCTGACTTCGGATGCCAAGCCGTCTGCGCAAGCGAGATGAAACTGTCCTGCATCGCATCAGGCTCAATGTGGCTTACACTAAGCATTTCCTTTTTAAGCTTCGCCAGGTTTCCTCACCTTTGTGCCCGACCTGTACAGCTCGCGAGGATCTGAAGCACATTCTTTGCGCATGACCTCGCTACGAACTTGAGCGTACCACGGGTAAACTTTATCTGGGTCTGTCCGTGTCCGCTCAGATCTCTTCGAAGCATCTCCTTGGTCCGTGGCTTACAGCGGGCATGGCATGTCGCGCAACAAAGGCGCTCTTAACGTTCCTCCGGAACACTGCACTTGACAGTGAGCTATGAACTCTCGGACAAATGACTATATAGCCTGATTGTGCGTGTGCTTTTTATGCGTTTGTGTGTTTGAGCATTCATGTGTGAGCGTTCTTTTCATATATTTTCATCTCACCTTCACCCTCATATGGTGTAACAAGTCTGGCGCCTAGCCTGGCTGACCTCACCTGCCCCATAAAGGAGTTTCTCTCTCTCACTCACCCGCTCTGCACGATTCACGGTACCTGCATTGACCAAATTACGCTGCAGAAGTTGGATAGCAGAAGGGAAAATCAAGTATACAGCTAGATCGAAACACTTTGTCTGAAAAACGTGTAGTTACGAAACAATCAATGAAGAGAAAACACACAATTAAATAGCCACTCGTTTCATATTGTTGAACCACTGCAAAATCTTGTCACTATTAATGCAATTTCGGAGTATATCCCCAGGCGCCGATATAGTTACGTGGATCCTAGAACCACCATACGGGCGGGAATCCAAACAGCTGTACTTCTATACGGGAGCGTTCTCACAAACACTACAAAAAGTATGTTATTTGGCATGTGGCAGAAAAATATGCATGGGTGCGCGCTTCCGCTACAGCTGCTTTTTTGTATATCGAGAGAGGGAGGTTCACGAGTGAAGTCGTACGCGGCATCGATGTCATGTGCACTGTAGGATGCCTCGATGCATGCACGTTTCATGGATGCACCCTAGTGCGCTGCGTGCAGGGGCGCCACAAAATCCAGCTAGCCGTTCGATTCAAAATCGCCTGCAGGTGGCTACAGCCAGCATCCCATTGACGCTGCTACTAACGACTGTTACTTCTCGTTTGTACGCGCTGGAGATTAATACGCATGCGGGGCAGTGCCAGTGCTTTCAAAGAACGTGGGATTTGTAATTTGCCAAAGTGCACTTATTTCTGATGCGACTGCAGTCTGCTACGATCGGGCTGTATGCGCGCCGATTATTAGAGCAAACACCCCAAGGCTCTCTTTCTTCGCAATGGCGGCACATTTGGTTGCGTGAAAATGCAGGCAAAGGGAGGAACGTCTAGAGCAAAACAGACTTATTTATTTATATGACGTCACCTATGACGTCGGTAGCGGGAAATTTGAAAGTTTGTGACTGTTAACTATCTTGTTTTTGTTAAAACAACGTCCTTCGGGTGAAATGGAGTTGAGTGAGTTATTAGAGTTTACTTCTTTCCAATAAAAAAGGGTGTGTGATGTCACTGCCTGCATGGAAGGGTTTATGTTTGCTTGAAGGGGGTAGCAGCTCCACCGCCGAGGGATGTCACTGGAGCTGTAAAGCTTCGTCTAGGTATACTTTCGCTCGCCGTGATGTTATTGAAGTCACGCACGCAAGCGTCTTTTGACGCCATCAACTCGACGGGAGGCGAAATCGTAACACTTATCTGCTGTTGTGACGCAGCGTCCCTAATCATGGTCGGTAATCTCTATTTATACAGAGGAGAGGCAGATCAAAGTGAGAGGGAGTAAGCAAATGAGGAGACTGTCGGAAACAGTCGTCGCTGTTTCGTTCGCAGGTTCCTGAATGACACCGGCAAAGGGAAATCTTGGTGACAAGAGGTACCATGACGGCAGCGGACACGAAAGTTGGCGGTGACGTCAGCGTGGACGCAACCGCGGAAAAGCTGGGCCAGAATGGTGAGCAAACGGCGCTGGCATGATTAAGAGGGTAAAATTTGCTGACATGCATGATAGAGTATTGAATCGATCTCTTAATGCAGGAGTACTTTCATTTTTGTTTCTTACGTAAAGTCTGATGGTGCTCTTTCGTAGGAAGCGTGCTGCGGGGATGGGGTCATGTGATCGCACGTCACATTTGTGTGTCTGGAAATTTTTGACAGATGTATCATGCGGGCAGTGTCGCCAGGCTCGCCACCGTTCCGTTCACCATCACCACAGAAAGCACAAGGAGAACTCAAAACAAAAAAATCCCCGGCCATCTCTACTAACGTGAAACCTTGGGACTTGGGAAAGAGGAGGGGGGGGGGGGGGCATGCAGTGTACAGGTGTATTCTTGGCGCCTTGGCGTTTTTGCCAACGGAGATGAAACCGTTTGGGGGGTAGAGGTATACAGCTTTGCTACAAAAGTCTCTTGCCTTTGAAGCACGATGCGCTCCAGCGCGAGGCGTAAACGAGTGCCCCGGTATTTTTTTAGTACGCGTCACGTTCTGGCGCGAGGCGTAAACGAGTTTCCCAGTGTTTTGGTACCGTGACTACATGAGACGACGATTACGACGACGACAGGAGACGCCAACAGCCCCAGCACCCAAGGGGCTTCGCCCCTACAATAACTACAGTTCACTGTGACTTACACAGCGTAAGGAGTACAGTATAGCCCACTCATAGCGAACCCAGTTTTAACGAAATCCCGGCTATAACGAACAAAACTTCTTTTCCCGCTCCCATTTGTATACATAGATTTTATGTCCAGGTATAGCAAAAACGGCTATAACTAACTGATTTCCGTTTCCCAATGTTTTCGCTAATAAGCGGGCTGGACTGTATTCAAATGGTGACATTCGCCCCCTACTGGGCGGTAGAAATCGCCACCGTATAATATAATTCAAGCTGGGTCTCGTAAACAACCATCCACATGAGAGATGAGTTCTCTCGAAGCGCCTTCCTATTGCGAACGCCATCGTAGGGGATGGTATTGTTTTCACGCCACAAGAAGAATCAAGGTTGTTTGTGAGATAGCGCCGAAATTAAAGAAAACCAAAACTTTGAAAAAGTTTCTGGAAGGTTGGATGGACGCCTTTGCGTTAAAAGGATTACGTCCGTAGCCCTCCAGTTTATTACCGATGTTAGCAAAATACAGCAAACCTTGTTGATTGCTTGATTGAAGGGTTTTAACGCGCCGTTGGGCCCTCTGGATTAATTTTGACCACCTGGGGATCTTTAAAGGGACACTGAAGTGAATTTGTCAAGCTCCCGTTTTTGCTTGCACTGCGTAGACTGGCTCAAATTAGCACACTTTTCATCGTTTTTACGATTGACAAATCGGTAATTATTTTACAAAGCGCGAAAGAAGAAAAACTACCATGCGCGGTTTGCGGCGGCCGCACCAACTAAAGCTGTGACGTTAGGAGGAGCGGGCACCGTGATTGGACGATGCCCAAGGTGAGCAACCAAACAAGTTTCGGTTTCGGTTTCGCTTCTGTAAAACACAACCGTTGGCGTTGTTGGATGGGCATTCTCAATAACTCAGTAATCATCGTACCGCGCTTCTGCCATGTTGTCACCTGTAAAAATGCATAAAGATAAGCCTCTCAGGACGGCTTGGAATCGTAGCATTCACTAGCCGAAGCCTACGCAGTGCATGAACGCCCTCCGCGTACCCGCAGACGCCCAAATGTCATGCGCTTTTCCCCCATATTTGGAGCTTGCCTCATGCCTGTATCGTAAAAAGCGTGTTCGCACCAGGCCAAGGGTCTGTTCATTCTGGCCTGTGCCCACTGCCTGCAAGAGTCGGTGCTTATGGCAACAGCACGCCAACGAGAACTCGCTAGCGCGCCAGTGCCAGCCTGCGCGCGTTTTGTGAACTAGTTCGTGGAGCCATGAACGTTGCGGCCCAAAAAAAGGTGAACTCAATATGCAAAACATCGGCGGAAAACGAAAAAATTAACTTACAAAAAAAAAAGCATGCACCCGCGGGGTTTCGAACTCATGACTTGCAAAATACTTGCGGTGGCGTACCTAGGGCCCCAGACCACTCGGTCACGGGCCGGGCTCCGCTGCCCTTGGTAATATAGGGTATATATTGTACAACCATTTTACACTTTTATTTAGTTTTGGCATTTCAAGCAGTTTAGGTGACTATTTGTTGTATTGCGCTCGTGCAGTAAGCGTCGCCCGAGTTTCCACAATAGCTCACGTCTAGCAATTGCATTTCGTAGACGGAAAAGCGTTCGCAGATGCGTAGTCGTGCTGCTGTCCGCTGTGCTTGTTCGCCCAGCGCAAAAAAGTGCTTCCCGCACCCTAGTTTTACGCTGTACGGTAAAAATATCAGTTGATTTTATTTACTTAGTACCTATATTGACTTCGCTGACTCTTCTCCCGCCTTCAAGAGGCCTTATATTTTCCTACTGGCGTACCAGTCAGCGAAGCGTCGCATGTGCGCTTGTGCAGCGCTTGTGTGAAGCGACCTTGACTTGGAGCTAGATACAGTGTACAACTAACCAAGTAAAGAAAGGCAGATTCTACCATTTCACAAAACGTGTCCTGGCTTCGTTTCAACTGAGCGAACGAATTGCGACGACCCGTCGGCGGCCGGCGGACGAAACGCTGGGCCGACTGACTCTGTCTGAAGGCCGGGGAGCCGTGCATAGCGCAGCCAATTGCGAGCTCGGCTCCTCTCGACGTCACACGAAAACGCCGCAGAAAATAGGCGAGCGTAAAGAGAGGAGGACAGCATTTTCGAATTAATTTTTCTACTAAATAAAATCGCGTAAACGCGCCCAGGGTGGTCGAAACATGGTCTGGGGACTCCGGACTACAATTTGCGCAAGTAATCCCGCAATGTTTACATATCACTTCAGTGTCCCTTTAATGTGCGCCGAAATCTCGTACACACGGGCGTTTTTGCTTTTTGCCTCCATCAGAAAAGCGGCCGGGAATCGAACCCGCGACCTCGTGCTCAGCAGCGCAAGCCTTAGCCACTGAGCCACCGCGGCGGGTCACAAACCTTGTTCGGGCCGCCTCTAAGCAAGCACCACTGGCTAAAAAAGGGCACCATACAAACCACACGCCTACACCAATGGGCCGGGATGAAGCTGTAGCAGAGAAGGCAAAGGGCCTGGACATCTGAGTGGATAGAGGGTGAGGTGATCATGTGGTTGCTGGGCTGTCGGTCGCCAAACTCTTGCTAAGACACATTCTCCACACATGTGTCTGCGGAAGTATAGGACCGAGTGACCCGGCAACCGATGGTAAGCTGTGTAATGCAAGGTTAAAAAATTAAAGCCGTTCCACTCAATGTGAAAGCTGTGGGAAGTGCAGAGCAGTGATTCGCCATAATGGGCTGTAGCGCCGTTATCCGCTCACTGCTACCACCCAGTGCAATTCAAATTTCCCGTTTTCGCAGTGCTCGCGCACCGCCTGTCTGAAACTGCGCCAGTGGGAGTTCTGTTCTTTTTGTGCTTGATTTTCCTCCCGCACGCGTTGCACTGCCTTTTTTTTTTTTCGCCTACTACCGTAAAAGCCAACCCAACGAGTGCTCCTAACTAAATGAACGCGGGCGCTGCCGGTTAATTACGTATATTTTGCCTCAAATGTACCTACAGTTTTATTTGCGCGAAACAACGGGAAAATATATATATATGGCGAGCGCCAGCGGTTAACGAGTTTCGAACGCTTATGACTATATAAACCGCTTGGCATCGGGCTACGCTGCAACGACAGCCGCTACGACGGAACGGGCCGTGTGGCTCTACTTGGGTCCAGCGAGTGAGCTACGACAAGGTGAGCCCCTAAGAGCTCTGCACTTAAAAATTGCGCCCTCCTCCCCGCGAGGGAAACCCTGTGTAGATGCGACGCATCGTGGGGTTCACTTGGTGTTTCCGTCGGATTGATTCTTAAATCGCGTGAAACGTGTCGGGAACGCGTATGATTAATTATGTTTTATGATTATTATTATGCTTTATTGGCCAATCTTGGTCAATCTCTCTAAGTGGTATGCTTGGGACTTCGCTGTCGCGACGACCTTTACTCCATCATTGTTGCTGTAAGTGGGAGCTTCTTTTCTTTTATTGCAAGTGCTAATCATTGCCCCATCATGCGTTGTATCAGTAGCTTCTTGACGTAGTTTGAATGAGTAAAGGATATAAGGCGCGTTCGTAGCATTTGATTCTGTTTCGGTTTTGTGGCACAGTGGGAAGAGCACCATGTACCTCGCGTTCCGCCCACAGGGTCGTGGGATCGAAACCGGGCGCCGCTAACTATTATTTTTTTTATATAGTGTAGGGGGAGCGGTGCGGACGGACAACAACGCCGTATGGAGGGACAAAGCGAGTGAATGAGATGCAGTCGCATCTAAAAAAAACCGAGTCGTTCAAATTTCGCTCTCCGTCTCGAAATGGCGGTTTCTATTCCCTACAGAGTACAAGCAAACAGAAAACCTATTAAAGGGTCCGAGTAATTTCTTCCCGTTGTTTCCCTACCTTGCTTTTTTATGAAACCAGTCCAAAAGATTGCGAACAAGGCACTGCATCCCTGGCCGTTCGCAGGCACCAAGAGTGAGACTGGAAAGGAAGCCAGCGGTAGCTGCAGCAGCAGCTGCAGCAAGCCCGGAGATGAGCGCGAGTACGCTCGTCGCCGCAGCAGCGTTCAGCAGATTGCCGAGGCAGCGTGGCGCGAGGCTGCGGGGATCACGGCCGCCCTCGGCACGGGGCTCTCCATCAGCGTCGGAGGACTACTCATCGGCCTCGTACAGGTATGCAAACTATAAAAGTACGCGGCATCTTTGCGAGAAATGCAGAGAGAATATATTTTGTCAGGGCAGGAATACCCTAGGTCAAGTGGGGGAAGAAGATGCAGAAGCCTCTCATCTCGGGACTGGGACTGGGACTAGGACAGGTATGCAAACTGGGACATCTCGGGGTCCATTAGTGTTTCAGAAGCGGGACTGGTAGGCATACCTCGGCAAAGTTGGCGCGGCTCACTCAAACTCACTCACAATTTTTTTTTTCGAATCACCACTCACTCAAACTGAGACTCAATGCTGAGTAGCACATCTGCGCTCACTCAAACTCAAACTCACATTGAGCGCAAAACTCAGAACTCACTCGGACTCAAACTCAAAATGTACTCAGAACTCAAAATGTACTCAAACTCAAAATGTAATCAAAACTCAAAATGTACTCAAACTCAAAATGTACTCAAAACTCAAAATGTACTCAAACTCAAAATGGACTCAAAACTCAAAATGTACTCAAACTCAAAATGGACTCAAAACTCAAAATGTACTCAAACTCAAAATACACTCCAACTCAAAGTGAACTCAAAACTCAAAATGTACTCAAACTCAAAATGTACTCAAAACTCAAAATGTACTCAAAACTCAAAATGTACTCAAACTCAAAATGAACTCAAAACTCAAAATGTACTCAAAACTTAAAATGAACTCAGAATTCAAAATGGGCTGAGAACTCAAAATGAATTCAGAACTCAAATGGTCTCACAGAGATTGAGACAGTGAGAGAGTTAGAGTGAGAGTGTGAGTGTGAGTGTGAGAGTGCGAGTGAAAGTAAGAGTGTGAGTGAGAGTGTGAGTGAGAGTGTGAGTGAGAGTGTGAGTGTGAATGAGAGTGTGAGTGCGAGTGAGAGTGTGAGTGAGAGTGTGAGTGTGACTGAGAGTGAGAGTGTGATTGTCAGTGTGAGTGTGAGTGAGTGTGAGTTGAGTTGAGTGTGAAGTAGTGAGTGAGAGTGTGAGTGAAAGTGAGAGTGAGAGTGAGAGTGTGAGAGAGTGTGAGTGTGAGAGTGTGAGTGAGTGTGTGTGTGTGGGTGAGAGTGTGAGTGAGAGTGTGAGGGTCAGTGAGAGTGTGATTGTCAGTGTGAGTGTGAGTGAGAGTGTGAGTGAAGTGAGAGTGGAGTGTGCAGTGTGAGTGTGAGTGTGAGTTAGTCGAGTTGAGTGAGAGTGAGAGTGTGAGAGAGTGTGAGAGAGAGTGAGAGTGTGAGTGAGAGTGAGTGAGTGAGTGAGAGTGTGAGTAGAGTGTGAGTGTGAGTGGAGTGTGAGTGAGTGGAGTGAGATGGAGTGAGAGTGTGAGTGAGAGTGTGAGTGAGAGTGTGTGTGGGTGAGAGTGGATGTGAGAGTGTGAGGTCAGTGAGAGTGTGAGTCAGTGTGAGTGTGAGTGAGAGTGTGAGTGTGAGTGAGAGTGTGAGTGAGAGTAGAGGTGAGAGTGTGAGTGGAGTGTGAGTGAGTCAGTCTGAGTGAGGTGAGTGTGAGTGGAGTGTGAGGAGAGTGAGAGTGTGAGTGAGTGTGAGTGAGTGAGAGTGAGATGTGAGTGAGAGTGTGAGTGAATGTGAGTGTGAGTGTGAGTGTTGAGTGTGAGTGAGAGTGTGATTGTCAGTGTGAGTGTGAGTTGAGTCTGAGTGAGTGAGAGTGAGAGTGTGAGTGAGAGTGAGTGAGAGTGAGAGTGAGAGTGAGAGTGTGAGTGAGAGTGAGTGAGAGTGTGAGTGAGAGTGTGAGTGATAGTGTGAGTGTGAGGTGAGTACCTTTTGCTATATCCTCATAATTATAACCGGAAAGCATTTTTATATTTGTCCTACGTGATCCCCCTCGACGAGACCTTTAATTTGATACCCCACACACCCTAGCAGGGTCATAAGTAATTCATACCAGTCAAACTAACCATGACTCTCATGACTGTAACCAGGACGCATTATTTAAGTGTCCAACGTGATTCCCCTAACTGGTACCTTTCATTTGACTCCCCACATGCTTCAGCGGCCTCAGCTTGAATTTAACCCAATCTATGCCTCATAATGACTATCTCATGATTCGAACTACGAAGCCTTTTTTTATTTGTACCACGTGATTCCCCTCGTCAAGACCATAAATTGGATACCCTACACGCCCTAGCGGGGTCACTTCGAATTTTACCCCAATATAAGACTCGACTGACAATGTCATGGTTATAACCAGGAAGAATTTTTGTATTTCTCCCACGTGATTCCTCTCATCAAGACCATTACTTTGATACCCATCACATCCTAGCGGAATCAATTTGAATGTTAAACCAATCAATGACTAACCATGACTATCTCATGATATAGCCCTACGACATTTTTGTCCCAGGTGATTTCCCTTATCGGAACCTTCAATTTGATGCCCCAGACACCCAGTGGCATCATTGTGAATTTTAACCTAATTTATGACCCATTTTGACTATGTCATGATAATAATCAGGAAGCACGTGATTACCATCATCGAGACCTTTAATTTGATACGCCACGCGCCCTAGCGTCATGAACTTGAATTCTAACCGCATCTATGACTTACCATGACTACGTCATGATATATCCATAAGTCATTTTCGTCCCGATCGATTTCCCACATCGAGACCTTGAATTTGATTCCCCACATGCCCTCGCAGCGTCATTTTGAATTTTAACTCAATCTATGACTCATTATGACTGCCTGATGACTACAATCAGGAAGCATTTTTTATTTACCCCGCGTGATTCCGTTAATCCGGACCTTTCATTTCATACCTTACACGCCTCAGCCTCATCAGTTTCACTTTTCACCCAATCTAATGTGGTCATTATTCTGTCTTAAGGGGCGCTTCCCAGTCAATTCAGCTAATTCATTTGAAGCAGCAGAAAGGACAGCCCCCGCCCCCATTTCCCCCTGGCTCTCACCTGTTCCTTTGTGACCCCTAGTATATGAAGCCGTTAACAGTAGCAGGCGAACAACCAGCACGCCAGCGCCGCCGTGTGCTTTCCCACCACCCTTTCCCACGCTCTTAGTGGATCCGTCAGGAGGAAACGTTAAGACAACCCTTTTTATGACCTCACCAGTCAATTGTCCTTCACGCGCCCAGCCGCGAAAATTAGGTATACAGCATATCGCCATGAAAATTCAACAAGAAAGTAAAAAAAATCAGACACCCCCTCCCTCCCAACCGATCATGCAGATCGCGATTGGTGCCGTACCCGCAGGTAACCTGAATTCCGAGCCCACCGTGACGCATGAAACTTAACAGCCAACCATAGCTGCCTGCTAGGCTACTCATATGTACTCAAACTCAAAATGGACTCAAAACTCAATATGTAATCAAACTCAAAATGTACTCAAACTTAAAATGTACCCAGAACTCAAAATGGACTCAAACTCAAAATGGACTCAGAACTCAAAATGGACTCAAACTCAAATTGTACTCAGAACTCAAAATGGACTCAAACTCAAAATGGACTCAAACTCAAAATGTACTCAGAACTCAAAATGGACTCAAACTCAAAATGTACTCACAACTCAAAATGTACTCACAACTGAAAATGGACTCAGGATTCACTAGGTCTCAGGCGTACTCAAACTCGATCGGACTCAAACTCAGTCGGGATCACTCGGCTCAAACTCACTCAAGCTCAAATTCACCATGCCACACTAGCCTCGCACTCACTCAAACTCAAACTCACGCGTGAGTTTGAGTCCAAATGAGTCTGAGTGAAAGGACTCATGAGTGAGTTCGCCGACCTCTGCTGGTAGGCCACCTTGGGCGAGAAATATGGAAGGGTGGAGATTGCGTTTGTGGAACAATCATCTTGGAGCCACCAGCGAGTCACTGGTTTGTGGAAATGGTGTCTATTTACACAAAGGGGCCTCCTCTTCTGGTAACCATGCTCAACGTCCTCGCAAGAACCACCCCTATACCTTACCCATTATCGCACTTCGTTGCTCCGCGCACACCACAATTTCTGCTCCACCTTGTGAGCGCAAAAGCGGCGCGTGCCAAACTGCGATTCAACGTGGCAGTTCAGGGATGCAAAACAGCTTCATATAGGTTGTATTCACTGGCGAGGCACGCATACAGGCAACCATGTGAGTGAGCCGTCGCTGGTTACGTCGGGCTCCGCGGGATGGCTGTACTTGTCCGTGCTAAGCACATGGTACGTGTTGGACGTTCCAAACTGTACCGCACCGAACGCAAATACCTCGACTCCAATGTGAGTTCGATAAATAACATCTCTGTTGATACCGTTGATAATCGGATTGAAATGAAGCAGACGGCGCACGCCGGGGTTTTCTTTTCCGCGGCGTGCGGGTGCAGTGGCACAAGCCGCGCCATGTCCATGGCCGTTTCCAGTGTTGACAAGCACAGAAATTGACAGCTAAACTTACCAGTGAATACCCTCTATAGGGTGGCACCCAAGTCGACAATGTGCTGATTAGACGCGGAATGACGCCGCGTTGGTTGGTGTGCGCCTGCAGGTGATCCCTCCGGTGGCCGTGTCCGGGCTGCGGTGCGTCGGCTCGGTGCTCTACCTGCTGCCTGTGATCGCCCTGTGGCGGCCGCAGCTGCTGGCCAGCAAGGGCAATCGGCTCGGCCTGGCCGCCGTGTCCGTGGTGCTGGCGCTGCGAGCGCTCACCTTCACGCTGGGCAGCTCCGCCCTGCCACTCGCCGAGTTCTCGCTGCTCATCAACACCATGCCCGTCTTCGCCGCCGTGTTCGGTAAGAGCTTCCCTCTTGCAACATCACATGTGCAGCCCCAGGTCATATCTCCCCTCGGCGCTCAAAATTCTCCAGGAAAATCCACCAGCGGACTCACTGGAGTTCATATGGTCCCCAGGCCACACTGTCTCGGAGGCGAATGAAAACGCACACGCAATGGCTCGCGAACACGCACACCGAGCCGGCGTGAGCATCGTTCCTCAACACGGGCTCCGCTCTGCAAGACACAGACTAGACTATAGTCACCTTTAATGATATCACAGAACACTGCCACCTCTCACGTCGACAGTTCCCTCCAGCTCACCCATCCCTTACGATACGCCGGGCGCGTATGTGGCGACTCCTGCAAACGGACGCTTTCCCAAGCAGAGCCCGCCTCCATCATACCCATCCATGACAATTCCCTTCATCAGCACGCCCTCTACATGGGGATCCCGTCTCACTAAGTCCTTTCACCGCCGCTGGATGAAAGGCGCACTGCGTGCGCTCTCATCCAGCGGCCGTGGTCCTTTCATATCGGAATACCCCAAGCCCCGTTCACTATAATCACCAGCAGCGGGGCAGCTTTGACCGGACCATACAAGAAGCCCTGGTCAAAAAGAGCCGTTGAAGCCACCGCGCTTCTGTGACCACTTGCTTACATGAAGTTTCTTCTCTCTTTTTCCATTTTTTGCTTTATATTCACCCACGCATTTAATAACAACCACAATAATATAAAATTCACCGGCTATTCCATTCTGGGAAAGTGGTTGTGCAGAGTAACTGCATGCGTGTGTTGGGGCGTGTTATCGCGGTTCTTCCCCGGCAAGTGGTGAGTGTGTGTTTCGTGTCTGCGGTCAGGTAGTCATCGAACGGAAGTCTGTCGCACATGTTGAAGCTCCAGCCGAAATGTCGATTCAGAAAGTCTCTGAAACCTCGAGCAACTAAACTCTTAGAAGTTGACACATTGTCACCGAAGGCGCTTTGTGACACACATTCTCTGACACGCTATATGCATCGTGGGCTCTCTCTCATTGCTTATACAGTGCAGTCTTGCCGGCACGCTCGTTTAACGCCGCATTAGTATTGCACGCCGTCGACGATTGCACTCCCACAGCTGTTTTCGAGCTCCGTTCGCATCGCATTTTGTAGCGTAAGCTACACTGGCCGAGGTTGAGCAGTTTCGCGTGGACCTTGAAGGGCCGTGCTGCGCAAGCGCGAGGAGCATTGGATTGAATTGGATTGGAATAAATTGGATTGGATTGAATTGTATTGTTGAGAATTAGGTCTGCGCATTCCAGAGGAGTGATGTCATAGCCGCGGCAGACGCACTGGCGCCGGCCCAGCTGTGCGCCTCCGTTGCGGAGTAGCCAAGTCTGACGGTGCGCCGGAGCCGCATGACAGCCGTTTCGCGTGGCTCCTGGAGAGCCGTGCTTCGCATGCACGGGGAGCAGTGACTGGACTGGACCAGAACGCATTATAATTAGCTAATCCTAGACAACCAGGAAACCTAAGAATAACCACCTAAACCTTAGCTCACGCTACGTATATCCTGGCATAGCCGAGCAAAGCCTCTGCTAGTTTTTTGAAGACGATAGCTTTTCTTGGGCTACTTAAATGCAGAAATTTTGGTCTGTCTGTTTGTCTGTGACTCGATTCAGCCACCTGGCCAAAGTGAAACTAAGTCTGCGCGATAGTCTTCTATATCCACAGCCAAATCTAAACGACTAAGTCCGGTGTCAATGTTCATACTTGTCAACGTTGTTGAACAAGACATTACGCAAATATAAGGCGGAAAATCAATCCACAAGTCATATTTGCAGCGAATTTTTTTATTAATAAATTCATGGATGCTTCGTTTCTGCGATAGCAAATGAAATACTGCATCAACTGAAGAAAACCGTCGCCTGCTGTTGCCACCAAACGGCAACAGCAACGAAATGTTCCAGTAGATAGGTTCCACGTTCCGCTTGGAATGCTCGTGGAGTAGGGCAATGTGGTTCTATAAACGTTGTATGGTTGTAGTAGGGTGCCTCGATTCACGCGCTCTCCGCCGTACGGCAGCTGGCAGCACTGGCATCGAGGCACCCGAGTAGGAGCAGTGGAACGCGGTAAATTTCTAGCAAACCTCTAGCATGTTATCTTGGGAGGAACGAGACGGGAGAATAACAGCATGAGAGGTGAGCGGGAAAGACAAGGGAGGCGCTTACGTGGCAAGGGCGCCAGTCGACTATCGTCTTTCGTCGACATTTGCAACGAAAGGAGCATATACACGGCCATTTTTAATAGGCTTCACCATGCAACACACAGTGTGGGAAAGCCAGCTTACAAAAAACAAGCTTACACTCGAGTCACAAGATAAGGTATCAGAGTACCGCCACTGAGGCACGCAAGTCAGCAACGGCGGCAATTTCGCCGTTTATCAGAGTTGCGAGATTGCGGCATCTACGGCTTCGCCGCTAAATGCGACAGGGTCTTTTGTTAACGACACTGAGGAAGATGCAGCAAAACGGCATCTTCGGGCACGCTTCTGCTGCTGAAATGCTGGTACGCGCGTTACCCTTGATTCGCGTTCGGAACGACTTCAGTCGCGCGCAACCGTAAAGCCGGGAGGACGATCCAAGTGCTAAGTCTACGAGTACCGACTAAAACGCACAAACAACAAAATGGCGGCGCCCATAAACCGTCGCAGTGTAAATAAATGCCACGTGATGCGAACTGGCCAATGACTATGGCGGCCGCAGCATGGAACAATATAGGAGAAATGAGTGCCGATACTATGGAACCTTATATGTTTTACACCCGATCTCTTTAACGTCGCCTTCACTTCTAAACACGGCTGCTTTGCTGGGAAGAAGTTTTTCCAGGGGCAAATAATTAAGCTGTCTGATATCAAAATTTTCGTAAGCTGGCTTTCGGCATTGCGTTTTTTTTGTGTGTGCAGACGCCATAACATCTGCATTCCACGCATAAACAGCTTCACTGTAATTACAACAATTTTATGTGCACAAGGAATTCGCCCACCCAGTGGTGTTGACCCTTACATAGGTGCACTTGCTAGCCCACCACTGCGCTTCTATTTACCCCGCCCACTGTGCGCTACGGCCGCCGCAGGCTGCGCCATTCTGAACGAGCGGTGTGGGGCCCGCGAGCTGACGGCCGGCCTGCTGGTGCTGTGCGGCGTCGTGGTGGCCTTCCTGCCTAGCATGCTCCTGGCGTCCGAGATCAGCGCGCCCATCTCGGGCATCGTGGTCACGCTGTCCTGCGCGCTCTTCCAGGCCATGGCGTTCGTCATTCTGCGGCGGCTTTCTGCCAGGTGAGTCAAACCACCGACAAGTGAACCAGCTGCTCCTACTGCGGATGCTCATCCTTCCGGCCAACTGCACCTTGCCCCATTGTTCATATTGTAGTAAAGACGATGTGTACCCCTCTTACGACGATCAGCAAGCCTTACCAGATCGCCTTCACAAAGCCCCGTTCCTAAAGAACATCCAAAACATCTTCTGTTACGCATCCATTATAAGAATGAGGAGTAAGTTGTTTGGAGGGACTGAGACGTCATGGTAAGGCGTAACACCGCACCTGAACTGAACTGTCGTTATCAGTGATTTCACTTCTGGTGGAGCCAGCACCAGTGTCGTGCACACAAGCAGTGAAGAACCATGTGATTGCGGAAAGAGTAACTGCGAATTTACCTCTTCGACACTTGCAGAGTTGTATTATCACAGACAAATATCCGCACGCCAAGCAGCACTTAGCATATGCAATGGCCAAGCAATGTTGCCAGAGGGCCAGGGCACCACCACGCTCCTACACTGCGAAGCTCTCGCCGCTGAGGTCACGTGACTTTTGGTAGCATTAGTGTTGACATCGACAAGGGTCACTTTTCGCGTTTGATGACACATAAAACTTTCGCCTATGGAAGAGACGGTGCAGCTACTCGACTATTGGTCAACTGGATGCTTCAGTCAAGTGAACAGTTCACTTTAGCTTCAGTCAACGGTACGGATTCAATGGCTTTAGAACTCTCTGAACTGCTGCTAGGACGCTCTTATAGGGTGAATGCTAAGGAGGATGCGCTCAAGCCTAGCAGAACGGCCAGTGATGTGGAACACAATGGTACCAATGCACGTTGTGTTTGAGTAAACATCACAGCATTTCAGCTTCAAATGGTCATGTCGGCAAGTTGCCAGCATTTGAAACATACATCAGTTATCCGTAATTAATTAAGGGCTATCAAAAATCAAGGGGGAAACTTTCCACCCCCCCCCAAATCTGGGATTTAGCCTTAATTAAGGATACAAAGAACCTTAGTTTCACAGTTTAGGTCAGTAGAAGGGTTACTGTATTGCTAGTTTTATTTTGAAATGAGTTGAGATAGTGTGGATTTCTCACCAATTTACTTCCGGTTCTCAAATTCTCCCCCTTTTCTGGATATCCCAAGTACTACTATTCATTTGTCTGCGGTATCTATTTTCCTGCTGACGTGGTTTAACATGAATTCCTATTAGCACGCATTCCTTACCATCTTCTTTTAAGGCTATATACGTCTTTGTCCTGCTGCAGCCCCATTGTTCTGCGTTTACAGTGGGCGGGGGAATTGCAAAACTACTGTAATCTTCCCCTCCTCCACTTTCTCTCATTGCACAGTACCTCTTCAAAGCAGTCTCGCCCGAGTAGTCTGAAGATGTGAGGCTGTTCCCTTCATTTGTTTGATGTTTCAAGCCTCATCCCATTATCCTAAGGGGCACCCTAGGCTCTCCACAAAATTATGAACCCCATGACGTCGATTCTACCTTCTACACCCCCTTATACAGTGCTCCCTACCTTCTACACCACCCTTCTTTTACTTGACCTAGAGTCCTGCTGCTGAAATAAAATGTTTTTTTCTCTCTCTCTCTCTCTACAATTAAGGTACATGCAATGCAATTTTTATAGAAACTTCTTAGCTGAAGGGTTGGTCCCTTAACTGTATTTATTTAGCCGACCTTTTATATACAGATAATGTTATAGCATCTTGCATCCAGCACTGATCAACTTTTTATAAAGTGATTGACCCCAAGTTTACCAAAGAGTCACAGTTTGTGCCTGCATGTTTTGTGAGAATAACACTGGATGGTTCATGACTCAGCATGGAATGGTATCAAGGCATGGCAGAAAAAAATCGACACTTTAGTGAGCGTAGAAAAAAACAATTCCCACTGGATTCATTGAGTGTTACCCCTCTACACTATATATGTAGCTAACATGTGCCTATTCCGCAATCCAACCGCAGGTATCGCCCATCACAGTGGCCTTCTGGACATCCGTGGCCACCGTGGTCCTGTGCATCCCTCCGTCCGCAGCCATGGGGCAGCTTCGGGCACTGGACACCGTCCCATTGGACATTGCGTACACAGCCGGTGCTGGGCTCACGGCTGTGCTCACGGCTTTGCTGCCGGCCATTGCTTGTACCCTAGCCGAAGCCGGCCGTGTGGCCATCGCCACCACATCGAGTGTCATCTTCTCCTTTGCGCTCCAGGCAGCGGTCCAGCTCAAAGCGCCCACGCCGTGGGCTGTAGTTGGTGCGGGCTTCATTGTAGCCGCCTGTGGTCTGCTCCAACCTCAAGTGGGACCCATCCATCGATATCTTGGAGAAGCTCAAGTTGAAGGGCAGCCAAGACAAGGAGCCACTGTTCGCAGTCAAGGACTATGGCACGGTGCCACCAGCTTCCGGCAAGGTGCCTCCTCAGTGATAAATGCTGCCACGGAAGATTGCTGGAGGGCCGATAGCTATCAGTGTTTCTGTCCGAGGGCGCACAACGGTTCATGTTCAGTGGAAGCACAGCACCGATGCTGTTGTGAAGGACCACAAATGCAATTTAGCTGTAGCTTTGGGAGTCACTTAATTTTTTCTAGGCGACTATGCGTGCAGATCAACTTGCACGTAGTTCCTTCTCCCTGGCAATGCCGTTAATACCCTGTGACTGTGGCGACTATGATCCAAAAATGGTGCTGCCGTCAACAGACGAATGAAGATGTGCACGTTTTATGTAAATAGGGGTGATAACAGCAAGTGGCAGCCAAGAACAGTGTCAAGGTGAAGCTGTCAATTCTGACAACGATGAACATGTCACCAAGTTACAGACTCAGTGCTACTGACTGCATTGTTCTTGCTTCAGGCTATAGATATCCACTGGTGAAAGAGTTCTCACCAACCCAGTGCTACTTGGTGAGAGGCTCTGGGTTAGATTCCCAGCCTATAAGGCTGCATTAGTGATGCAGGTGAACGAGACACCCTTAAACACAGCCTCTGTTTAGGGCGCTATGTGGCCCAAATTAATTTGAAGTGCTTAACAGGGCTATGTATCCACTATAGGACAAGTTTTTGGGCATTAACACCCACATCTGAATGTTTGTCATGCTTTAAGAACAAAACGTTTGTGCCAACGCTTTTCAGACTTGAAAGAATGCAGCAAAAACTCACGAGGATCAAAATAAACCTCCGACCAAGGTGTACGCATGTTACAACGAGATAAAATGTTTCTTAGTGTTATTCTGTGAACTCCCTTATTTCCTCCCCTTCGTTTTTTCTTCACGAACCAAGAGAATTCAACAGACAGGCCGCTTAATACGTTTCAGAAAACCTCAACATAAAACAAGAAGGAAATGAGGAATGTGGCCACGCTTTTATGGTCAGCGGGTGTAAGGAAATGGGTTCGGTGTAATTAATAAAATAAACTACATATACCGTTCCTTCCAGCTTCATGCTCATGCTACACTGGCCACATTTTACAATGACCTGATAGTACCAAGTACGTATTAATTGCTAGGTTCTAAAGAACTTCTTGACCTGAAAAGTAAGCAAACTACAATTTCACCGCATTCACTGTAATACGCTGCAATATGCTCAGTATCGGGCGAGCTGTTACGTTGCTTTGGAACTCTCTCAACAATACCAGTGGCTACAACCTGGGCCACTCTGACAAACAAGTCCACCGTAGAGGAACAGACGCCTGCTCTGTAGGATTACATGAGACACCGAGAAGTCACAATAGCCTGTCCTTGTATGCTCGGTGTTCACATCAAGATAACAGAAATCTCTTGATACAGAGACAATTACTTTGATTTCACATAAAAATTTATTGCATGCAGTTTGCTACTCATTGTGGCCATTGCAAATGCAGCCAGATGGCTTGTTCACTAACATCCATTTGACATTTGCTGCAGCAAGCTTTTTCAACAACAAATAGCAAATCGTAATTTTTAGTTTCTGTAGTTAAAAATATCAAGAAATTGCCGAACCGTCGTGATGGCCGTGAAGGTCGCGTGAAGCTTCGCTACCTTCAAGCCTTACGCGTTAGTGTGAGCGGCCATCATTTTTCAACCCTATTTCATCTAGGTAGGTACTTTTGTCAGTCTGGACGTCATTAGCACCAGTGCAGTGTAGACACACACATGAACCTTCGGATCATGACAGCAGATCTCCATTACCAGACATTGCCATTACAGTACTTGTGACCTTGCTCTATAAATTCAATATGAACCTTGTGTAATCGTCAACTTCCTATCGACATCAGACTGCTAGAGCGACCTATGCACAGCAGGGTTTACTTCCTTTTGACCTCTTTCTGAGATCAAAGAAATACCATTTTTGTCACCTGACCTGCTCCCCCTCCTTCACAGCATTCTGCTAATAGATGACCGACAGCGTTGCCATGTGTTCACGTATGCAGAATCCTGGGCAACTAACACAGTAAAAAGGACCGTGCGTGCTAATTTTGACTTGGTAGCCTGTTATCAAAGGCAACTTTCCCTTCCCTTGTAGGTAAAAACAAGCCAGATACTTCAGATGCATGTTATTGACATCTGCTGGTTCGCTCGGGCCAACTGCACTCAAAACACTATGTCCGTATAATCTGCTGAAAAAGAAATAAAGACGTAAAATACAACAGCTGATATACACGCGTGGAAGCCGCAAGCGGTCACCAAAAATCGGTGATTTTGAAACCAAAATCGAGGATAGTGCGGCCATTGAAGTGACGTTGCAGCCGTCCAGCGAGCGGCCGGTCAGCAGATCGGGAGCGAGCCTGCGCACAGGGTCTACACGTGCCAGGGCAGCAAATGGGTGAAGCGTTTGCAGCAGAGCTCGACTGATTGTCTCAGCAGCGTGGCTCACCAGAGGAAGAAGCCCCCCGTCGGCTGGAGCGTCACAGGTGCATCATGACTGTTCACGTGATCTGTTGGCAGGTGCAGCGTGGTCTGTGACGGAGCTTTTTTAAACGCTTTGACTTATTAATGAGGCATTTCACGGGGCTACCACTGTGTCGTGGCTGATTTGGTGGTACGTACCACACATTACAAATAAATTTGGTCGAGGTGAAATTTGAGTACAGTCGGCCTTCAAGCAACTGCTAAAACAACTCCGCTGTTCGGCCTTCGTGGCACGGACGGCGGAGTCGTAGGTTGTTACACTGACAGCTTGGGTTCAAGCTCCAGCATTCCCAACGTTTTTTACCACGACTCATAATTTCAAAAATATTATTCTCTGTGGTCAATTCTACGCATTATTTTCGAAAATGAGGTGGCTTCGATATTTTGTAGGTCGGTTTAGGTGCAGAGCACATCCTACCAAGATGTTTAATTAATGTTATGAATCTCGCCAAAAGTGCCGGGCTTGTACTTCTCTGAGGATGGATTGTCACTTGTCAGAGGCAGGTTTAATTGTCCACCAGTACTGATGCACTTAGACGGAGTTTCTTTCAGTTCCCACAAGACAATTCTTTCAACAGAAGCAGTACAGTAAGAACAGCAAAGTTTTCAAATTGTCTCAAATATTTATTGTTTGTGTACATCTAATAAAAAAAAAAAACCCTGGCAGGGTTATCTGCATATCTCTCTGTTAGCACAATTAAATCACACACTTTCTGAAGTATTCTCTAGAAAAAGGGACAGAATTAAAATGCAGAAAACATTTGAAAGTGTCTTTTAAAACAACAAAGGGACCATCGGTATTTGGTCGAGAAATGAACTAGCCAAGCAAAGCTTGTTACTGTTGCCTTTTATACTATTTTTACTGCACTGCTCAAAACCTCCTAGATGGCTTTCCATGTAAATTAGTGCTGAAGCTACGATGATGCACAAAGTTTTCAGTAGTGACCAATAGCATCCTGCTGCAAGCCAAAACAAAAACCGCAGTCACTGCAAATTTGGTATGCAATATTGCATCTATGAACCCTATCGTAAAACACTAAAATTGAAGCAATGAATACAAATGCAAGGCACTAACAATCCCACAGATTCACAATCTCAGGCAGTCCAGATGTCTTCCAAGTATCGGCCTGCCTTCTGCAACTCCTTCACAAATGCTAAACCATCCTGCTTGCTCGCAACAATGTGCTCCTCCTCCAGAACATCCACAATGGTGTCTCTCACACTTGTCGCCATGCTGACAGCGTCGCCACACACATACACACAGGAATCATCCCGTTGAAATCAGGCGTGCCATGTCTCCCCGCAAAAGCCTTATGCTGTCTTGAACATACTTCCCACCCTGGATAACACCGTGGCCCTCCCTGGATTCTTCCTTTCCCACTATCTGTGTGTTTGCATCAGAGCTCAATACCCGCTCATCTGGCTCACCACTTGTGTCTTCCAACTTGTGGGTTGTCTCTCCACCAATAGCATCTCTGGAAAACGAGACAACTAACTTTGAGAGCACACCTCTGCCCAAAAGCGACTTGAGCTCATCTTCGTACAGAAAGTCCAAGTGGCGGTGGCGGCACCCTGTGAACAGCCAGGTCTCTGCAGCTACTGTTTCGGGACTTCGTGCCATAGCATCTCTCCGCCACTGCAGGTATGAAAGAAAAGGCGCCACTCCCGAGCCTGGTCCAATCATTATAACAGGCTTGTCCAAAGACTCCGGAAACCGGAAAGTTGTGTTCTTTCTCAGGTAAACCCAAACACTGCCACAACCTGTTTCACTGAGTGACAGAGACTCCATTCTCAATGCCAGGTCTGGCTCTGCGCAATGTGCTTTAGCAATACTTGTCAGCCAGCCGGTGCAAAGGCCCTCTTCGTTTTTGCCAGGTATTGGGCAGCGCTTGTACAGAATCTTGAACCTGCGTGGCGCTGAATCTTCTTGAGGTGACCAGTTGGAGACAGAGTAATAGCGTGGCAGCAGCCGTGGCAGGTGCTCCAGCAACACAGCGAGATGAGGCTTACAGGTCGGGAAGGCCCTTAGAATATCAAGAAAGCTGGTTCTCGCTTCAAGGATGAAAGTTATGTAGTCCTTGCTGCCTTCCCGGCTACTAAGTTCTAGAAGGCGCCTTTTCTCCGTCGCGTCTTGTGTGTGCTCCGCGAGTGTTCTCAAGAATATCTTCTTGGGAATGCCTCTAACGTCGCAACAGGTAGTCAAAAGCTTTTCCACGGTTAGTGGAGCTTTGGGAAGGTGCTCCATGTTTCTCGCCGTCTTTGAGTGACTCACGGCTATGACACGATCGCCAGGCACTGCGAGCCTTTCGATGACGTAGGCCACCTCCGAAGGCCTATTCAGGCAGAGAAAACCGAATGAATCGCCCGGCTTGAAGCATACGTCCAAGTTAGAGCTCGCCGGAAGCTGAAACTCGAGTTCCCAGGCTTCTTTGACAGCATCAGACGATGTCAATCGTACAGCGGACGTCAACGTAGCAGGTAGAAGTTTTGATTCTTGAAACGGCAATGGTTGGCCTCCTTGCCAGACCTTGGTCTGGGAAGTTGGCTCCACATCAGGCACGCCGAATTCCACAGAAACCAGCGGATCTTTCATTAGCGGGAGTGTGAGCTCTACAGACATTGCCAGGGAACACTTCGTAAGGGATTTCTCGCCAACACTTTGATGCGGGCAAGCACTGTTGGCCTTGTATTTCGGCAGTCATCTTTGTAGGCAGAGAAGAGCGCAGGGCTGACCAAAGCCCTGCAACCCAGGGTTCAACAACGATCTCTAGGCCAACCGCGTCGTCGGCATAACCCGTCTCGTAGAACCGCACTGCGCCCAACGCCTCAAAATGACTGTCGAAGGTCCTGCAACCGTTGCAGAAGTTGTTATAGTTTGTGTCACCAAGACCGAGAATCGCGTATTTCACGCCGTTCAAAAGGCCGTCTGCTGCCTTCCGCAGGTAGCGGAGGAAACGCCGCGCTTTTTCAGGTACTAGCCCCTCATCTGTCGTAGACGTGACGAGAACAACACAGTTTTCCTTCGACAGGTCAAACTCACAGCCGAAGGTGCTCGCGCAGTGCAGATCTGGCAGAAATCCTTGCTCTAGAGCGGCGTTATTCAATCGGCGAGCTATTGCCTCCGCTTGTCCAGTCTGTGAAGCGTACAGTAGAAGGAACCGCGTTTGTTCTGTCCGCACCGAGTTTTCGCACATTTTTCCATGGCTTCCAGCGAACTATTCGAGATATGAACCATCTGATAAAAAGCAGCACTACGGTACACGTGGGTTACGCACATCGTGTTCATGGAATGTTTTTGTTTGCTTTTGTATGTGAACGAATCCGATGGCTCAGGCTCGACCGCTCAGCTAGCGTGCGCTAGCCAACGTTGGCATTAGCTGAACAAAACTTAATGCAGCAAACTACTTACTTTATCAATAAAATAAAATTTTATTACAATTACTGAGGGACCTAGTATTTTAACTTAAAAACAAAAAGCCCCGGTAATACATCTTTTAATCTAGTACAACTTGAAGCCAACCTAAGCCAATTCAAGTAAAAGCTCGAATCGACTGGGCTTGCCAAGTTCGCAAGCTGCGCATTCGCAGCGCGTGTGTCAGCGTGCTGGGTACGTGTTTACGCGTAAACAAGCACAATGTGTTCCAATTCTTGCGACTGCGATGAACTCAGTAACGCAGAGCCTCCAACAAACGGTGTTACAAATGTTACCGCGAGCGACGTCTGCAAAACCTGCGGGGAGGTGGCTCACCTGGTACTGCGCAAAAGGGATCCGTATTGCAAGACGTGCTTCATCGTAAGTTGCACGCACAAGTTTCGGTCAACTCTGGGCAAATCGAAGCTGTTAAAGCCTGGAGACCGGGTCCTGGTTGCGTTCTCCGGTGGTCCTTCTTCCGCTGCTATGTTGCAGCTCCTCCGCGACGGCTTCTCCGAGGAGGCGCACAAACGACTTCTCTTCGATCCGAGCCTCGTATACATAGATGATTCAGCCGTGCTGGATAACCAAGACCCCGAAGTAGCGCTGAAGGAGGTCACTGAACTCATGAAGGACTCTGGCTTTCCGTACTACACGTCAACTCTCGACTTCGTGTACTCATCAGAGTGCTTAAAGCTGGATTGCGCGGCTCATACCACGCTTGTAACCGACACTGAAAGTCCACGGACGGCGTTTATGGCCAGCTACCAAGCGTTCAAGACTCTCACGGACCGCGAGTCGTTTTACAAACTATCGATGCGTCGTCTGCTGCTTAGACTAGCGAGAGATAACGGATTTGTGAAGGTGTTTACCGCCGAAACGGGTACCTTTCTGGCCGCCACGTTGCTGTCGACCATAGCGCTTGGACGGGGAGCGCAACTGAGGGAAGAAGCCGGCTTTCTCGACGATCGTGACCCGCAGGTACAGATTTTGCGTCCGATGCGCGAGTTCTCGAGCAAGGAAGTGGCGCTGTTCAATGTTCACCGCCGCGTTCCATTCCGCGTGCACAAGGCGCCGAGCACGGCTCGTGACTCCCGCGCCAGCATAGCGAGGCTGACGGGAACATTTGTGAACGGTCTGCAGGAAGACTTCCCGGCGACTGTGTCGACTGTTTGGCGGACGGGCGACAAGATCGCCTCCCGGTCGTGCGCAAGAACTGCTTCGAGCTTGTGTAGGCTTTGCGGCTCGCCGCTAGACACGGTGGACGTGGCGCCGTGCTCGGCTGTAGCAGCACTTGAGCTCACGCGAGACATCTCGAGGCTGCGAGTTGCCGACGCACAACCAACGTCCGAAGTGCCGGATAGCGATGAAGAAGTTTCGCGAGTCCTTTGCTACTCTTGCCAGGCCCTCGTGAGGAGTGGTGATGCTAGTGCGCTGTTGTTGCTGCCTGACATTAACAAGACGAGTCCTAGTAGCTGATTACTGTTTCTTTATATATTTTTTTTATTTCGGTACAACTGCAGACTGTATTGTAGAGGCAAAGCGCTACACATAGGCTCTGGCTCTTACTTCAAGGACTGGATGACTAGCACAGCTGTTAGTCATTTCTTGTATTCACCTGCCTCGTATGAACTTAACCCTTTTAGAGATTGTGCCTTATCCTCTGTAAATACTATTCTTGTGCACGATTGGTTGGTACTTCGGAAAATAAAGTTAATTTACATGCTGCTTTTGGGCCTAGCACGTTTTGGTGTATATTTATTTCAGTACGTTGAACATCTTAGGCGCTTCGGTTGGTCACTGTGCTTGGCTTCATCACTGAATTTTTTTGCCTGTCGACCGACTTTTTCTGCCGTATTGAAACACTGACATTTTTGCATGCCACCTTGAATTGTGCAGTTTCCTATTGTGACATATGTCGCATTCGTAACTGCAAGGGCACACACACTCAAGATAATACAATAGTCGGGCTGCAGAAACCAGCCAACAAAAAGACATCCCCATTGTTTTATGGGTTACGAACCTGTAGCAGCTTGGCTAGTGACATAATTGGCCTGTAATGGCATGCAGTCATAACAGCGAGTGTTAGGCTCCCAAAACCAACGAGCATGTCTCGTGTGCATGCCCAGATTAAAGGAGAATAGTGGGCCCTCTCAGTGACGTCCGCACAAAGCAGTGAGGTCAGGCAGGGAGTCTGTCATATGTGCTGTTCAGGATGAAAGCGCGGGAATTTGAAACAAACGATTTTCAGGCCGTTCAATGTAATTAACTATCGTGCGCTGGAGTATTTGAAGTGCTGTTTCAGGTTGGCCAGACCATTAAGCATCGATAAAAGCAATAAGAGTAACATAAAATTTTCGTGTCAGTGCTCCTTTAACAAGATCCCAAGTGTGTGCGTGTGTTTTTTTTTATCAGGCATCAAAATTAATAGCTGTGTTTCCCGTCGTATAAGCACACAATCGTGGAAGTTGCACCACCATATGAACACCTATGTGCAGAGAAAATTTTTAGAAGTCGGACTTTCGCACAAGATTGGACTTATGAAACTGCACTGGTAACCTGTGTGTGGAGTCACTGCAAAATATGTGCAAGCACAAGCCAATATTATTGTTTTTCAGAAAATTCCCATTGCACAAATCTCGAACCTTGCTGCTCTGCTCTGCGAACTACGTATTACAGCTGCCGTATATTTGCAAAAATTTTAACCACAGCCCAACCGTCAACGTGAAAGACATAACCAAATCTGGTCAGATTGATTATTATGCAGGCTAATCAATTCAGGCAAGCCATTAAAATCTACATCTTTGGATTCGCTCGCATGCTTCGCACGGACGAAAATGTTCAGCAAATTCCAGTTCAGATATTGTCCAAGAATTTCACTGTGCAAAATGAATGTGTTATTTCCTGCGTCAGAAGTGTTCTGGATAGCAGCAATCCTTTTGAGGTGAAGAAATAAACAAAAATGTGACCGAATGTTTTGCCTTCTGTTGCATACCTGGTGCTGATAATTTCAAAAATTCCACAAGTTGCATCACCGCGACTAGAAAAAAGCCACGCCTTCCACACTGAAAAGTATGATACCTGATTTTTCTGAACGCTTGACAGACTTTACAGCTTTGGCAGCAGGACCCACGAAGCCCGAACAGGTCAAAGGCACATATACACATCCTTTTCTGTCCCACTGCCATTCATGCCTAACCCTTTCCCTGCAAGTTCTAGCCTAGTGCAAAGTAGCACACAGCATTTACCTCAGCAGCTTGACCTGCCTGCTCCCGCCTCTTAGCGTTTAATCTACTCGTCAATGTGAACAGCGAGTAGTATTTCTTGGAGAAAACTCAGATTTAAAAACAAAAGTGCACTGTTTTCAGATGTGGGTGAAAACGTTTATTATGGCGCTCTTTTTTCCCGAAACATGGACACTGATTAAAATCAGTCGGCTTCTGTTGTGCTTGGCTCGGCTTCTCCATCGACTCCTCCATTCTGCGCATCAGTGCTCATCTCCTGTTCGTCGTCTTCCTGTTCCTGTTCATCGGAGGGCTGCTCCCTTTCCGACGGCTGCTGCTGCTGATTCTGCTGCTGCTCCTCCTCCTCCTCCCTGCTGGCGGCAGCAGCCTCACGTTCTTCACGTGCCTGCTGGTTCAGGAGCACTTTCTTCTTGATGTCGTAGTCGCCTTCCATGCTGGCTATCTCCTTCTCCAGCTCCACGCAGGCACGTTCAATTTCAAAGTTCTTACTCACCAGGCTGACCCAGCTGCAAAGGGGAGAAGGAATACACGCAGGCACTGTGGTCAACCAGCACTCGGCATTTTACGTCCGCAGGCAGATAAACAATGTGGTGCACTGGATGTCTCAGCATTACTTTGCATAACACAGCCCACATCCATTCAGATCTTTGGTCTTTGAAAAGGGCACTTTCTAGCCAAGCTGTTTTAAAGCTACCTTAGCCTTTGGTGCCTCTCATGGATGTGGACTTGGGAAAAAAACAACTTCACTCCTTCGAAAATCTACTCACTGATGACACGGCACTAACCCTCTAGGAATGCGGGGCTCAGGCTTGTGACTACTCCACTCAAGAGCCAACAATCCTACACTGGATAGAACGGACATGACCACCACTGGTCCTATGATTTGTTCACTGTGTTGCAATTCTGTGATCAAATGATTGTCAACATCACTAGACAATTATGTTATCAGAGACAAATGCAAACCCCTTCCTTGGCCGTACTTCTGTTCAAATTAAGTTGCCACCAAAGGACTCTGATTATTTATGACAGCATTACATTTTGCATGGCGGTTGCCTCTTCCCAGTACACAGACAGTTCCTGGCTGTCTGCTGATTGTCACAGAAGCAATACAACATTAGTTTCGTGCATACATATTCTTACGAGACCTACCGTTCAAGGGGTGTCCTCGTACCACCCTTGAACTACACAGGGCTGTTAAAATGATGCGGCCCAAATAGCTGTGAGGCTTTTGAGTGGCACCCCCTAGCTCGTGACATCATCGTTGGGAAATTCGGCTGAATGCGGGTGAACTTTTGTTGTCTAGAACTGGCAGCTGGACTCAATAGAAGCAGCACGGTAAAAGGGGTGCTCCAGCCAGCTGCAACAGCTTTTCGCAAGCCCACGGTGCAAGACGCCTTCGTTGTAAAGAAAATGTTGGAAAAAAGCAGCCATCAATGCCTTTCGCCCACACTTTCCTTCAAGAAAATAAATGCAGGTTCCACATGCAACCAAACACATCACTTTTCATATTCATATAACCATTTTATGTTCCCCTGCACCTCTACGATAAAGCCAGAGCAGAGCTAAATCACAGTGAACAGTTTCACGTGCTCCAATTGTGCCCCAATGATCATCATGCCAGGAGGATTCAGCAACATCCATGCACCCCTGTACATCTCAAGGAACTCCATTGCGATACACACTGCAAAAGGCACACAATTCCCACAATCCTGTGCTTGCTAGAAGGAAGCAATGATGTTATTAATTAGAACTGACACCTGCACAATGTTCTGGCACGCTCCACTAAGCGGTGTATGCCAAAAGATGCTAGTTGACATTCTACATTACACCTCTCCGAGGGTGTACAATTTAATCAGGTGGTGCTTCAGAATAGCCCAAGCACTGCGAAACCAGTAGCGAAGAAAGACTGCTGCGTTGGAAGGCTAGTAGGTGTGATCTATGACACAGGCGTGTCCTGGCGCTCAGCAGTGCACAGCAGTGCACCAATCACCACCACACTGCCATGCTGGAAAAACTTGGGGAAACAGGCATCCCACTCAATGCAGAGATGTGCATGTTCTTGGAACAAGCGTTGACTTTCTGGGGCATACCATTGATCAACATGCCATCCACCCCAGCGACAACCTGCCAAAGATTGTACAGCATACAAAATTACCAACATCAAAAGCTGAGCATACACAACTTCTCATGGTGCCCTAGTCAAGACACTTCGTACCATAACTGCTCACCTTACCACCATGCCATTGATGTCAATGCTGAGCTTCAAGCAGGACTTCGACCAAGATCTGCTTCAAAAGGTAGCTTTTTATGAATAAAAAAAAGCTCCTCCTCTTTCCTAGTGTCCTAAATACTATACTGCGTTTATTCCAACGTTCAATCAGCCTTGTTTTTCTTGACGTGTTTTCTAAAACGGGACCGTGGACCTACACAATAGCACATAACAAAAATACAAGGACATGGAGGCAGACACCACAAGCGCTTCCAGTGGTGCCCGATATCAACAGAGATGAGCATGTTGCTGGGTCCTTTCAACACGATAGTAACTCGTGAACACATGGTCAGCACCTCCACTAGGGTTGTCACATCCAACTGCTGCCTCCCCGTTAATCTCGGTTTCTTTGCTCCTTACACAGAATGCGGACAAAAATACCGTACTTACTTGATTCTAAGCTGACACTTAAAAAGAAGGGGAGGTGGACATATAATTCATGGGTCAGCTTGTACTCGAAGGTTTAAGTTTAAACGCACCGAATACCCATCCAAGCCTGAAAAGTGGCCTGCCGTTAGTGCCACCTGGGAACTCCACTAAAAAGGGGGTACCGTGGCCAGTAGTATACAGTCCAAACATGGCTGCTTGAGCATGTTGGTACAGCATGACTCCACTTGAAAGCGCAAACCTACAATGTGGACAACAGCATCCTCTTGCTGTTGTCCCCGTTATAAGCTTGTACTTCTAAGTAGAATCCCTACTCCCCATGGCCATCGCCAACCAAAGTGCAAGCGAAAGAAAGGCTGCCATTTTGGTTGTGCTCATTCATTCAGAGTTCTGTGTTGGGTTGGCAGTACAAAATTCGCCTGCTTGGTGCCACTAAGTTGGAAGCGAGTCATTATAGTGTCACCTTCAAATGGAAAGTTGTGGTGACAATCGAGAACTCATCAAACCTCTGGGAAAAGCAACAACTCAACACAGATGAGGGAAACACAGATGAGGGAGGCGTCTTGAGATGCACCTAGGATGACATCCCAGAAAGCCCGACTGCAAGCTCATTCAAAAAGTGCAGCGTTGCTAATGTTCTTGACAGCACCGCATACTGGGTGTGCTCTATGGGGCTGATGGCTCAAAGGAGAACGAAACAGTAAGATGAATATGTTGAGTGAATCTGAGCAGGTTTATGACTAATAAATGCAGTGTGTGTGTGTGTGCGTGTGTGTGCACGTGTGTGTGTTGTTGTCCTTGCCCGTCTCGACAAGCTTACACTTGAGGCATTTTTTTTAATGTATGAGCAATCACTGCGGCATGTACTGTATAAACCGGTATATAGGTCGAGTTAAAAAAAAAAAAAAATCCGTCTTATATAGCGGTCATTGGGAGAATGTAAATTGTTGTCTGGCAACAATGTGCAAGCGTAGTCCTTCGCCATCACCCTTTGCGTCGGATTGCACTCTCTCACTATCAAGCCTTTATTTGCTTATCACTTTTCTCTAGTTTTTCGTCTTTACTCGTCTTGTGTTGGTGCGTGCGTGCATTTCTGCACGTGTCTGCTCCGAGATGAGCGGCGGAAGTCGACGCCAGTTCACCGCTGCGCTTAATAAGCTAAGGTGATTGAGTCGCCGAGCAGAATAGGAACATGGCGGCGCAACGCCAGTTTCGCGTTTCAGAGAAAAGTGTGCAGTACTGGTGGAGCCAGAAAGCTAAGCTGTGCGCATGCAAGCCCCGGAACAGATCGTTCCGTGGACGTCAAGCGATGCACCTCGTGTCGGAGAATAGAGTGGCAGACTTCGTTCGGGAACTTCACCCACGATCGCTGCCGGTTACAGCAGAGGCCATCCGCAGATTGGCTCCGTGAACTGTACAATGCGTGGATAGCCGGCTGCGAAGACCATCCCTTGCGACTGTGTCAAGCTGGGTGTCTTTCTCTTGGCAATCGCTGCCCGACGACATGGTTGCTTGAGCGTTCATTAAGTGCTCCATCAGCAACGCGTTTGACGGCACTGAAGATGACAGTGGGAAGCAGTTATCCTCGGACGACTCTGACAGCTCAGACGAGTGACTTCGGCAGGCATAGTGGGTGGCAGTGACGAACAGGCGCCTAAAATAAATATAGACATTGTGTGCGTGTTTCTGTGCCGAATTGTTTTTTTGTCAACTTTTTCCACCTCAAGGTAGGGGGTCTACCTATATACCGGGTCGAGCTATATTCCGGTTTATACGGTAGGCAAAATTTGCACGTGGATCCGTCAATAAAGCAAGTGACATGTCAATCCATCAACAAAGCGAATGCCTGAAGAGTACAGAGGAAGCGTGAAGAGGGCATGTAAAGAATTGCCTTCAAGAGTGGAAAGAGCTGCGTTCGCAACGCGGGCAACATTGCCAGGAACACAACATGTCAAGCCGTGGCTTGCCACCTGCCTTTGCTGACGCACAGGTTTGACCGCACGCAGTCTCAATGCGTACCAAGACTCCCATCAACACTTGCATGCATTGCACAATAGAGTCTGCAGCCACTGCATGGCAGCAAAACAACAAAAAATGGTAATGCCAGCGACAAAATGCCGATACCAGTGGCCGACAAAAGGAGCAACAGGCAGCCAACGCCACCACCACAGCAACCAAGCATCACCACTGAGATGGTTACAGCACTAAGTAGCAGTACAGAACCTTTACTGGAAAAGGAAGACCACTGGTCACAGTGACATAGTTGGCATGGTGTATATGGAAAATGCAAAGAACCCTGCGATGCAGACTGCCAAAGTTGAGGCAAGTTATCGCATCGTAGACCCTCTAAACAACAATAGGGAACGCTGCCTCCACCTCTAGGTGCCTGTCCAAACATTGCTGTCGAAATGCAAGGCAGGTACAGCAGTGCTGCCAGGAATGTGAGGGCGGTTTGCTGCCACCAGCAGTAATTCGCTCTAGGCATAAAATGCTTTTAGCGCTTCAAATTCATGTCCTCTGCGCAAGCACCACACCACATGTGAGTGGACACTGGAGGATTTATTGTACTAGCGCACCTTATTTACAATGATTTACAGCCGTTGCTGCAGTGCAGACGGGTGCAAGCTCCAACCACAAACTGTTCTCGGTTGGAAAACCACTTCAAACAACCTTTTGGACGAAGAAAGGAAGGGACGGCGCAGGTGCCACCTGTGACTTAGTGAGCCACCTGTGACTCACTAAATGTTCATGGCACATGTTATTGCTCTTTACACTGTCGCAGTTCTGAAAACTTTGCATGTTTTTGTGCACGCACATGTGTGTAGCACTGCTGATTTTCCGAGTGCGCATGGGAGCTGAAATGCTCTTACCTTGCTTCTAGATTTTTCAGCTTCTCTCCAGCATCTGTTTGGGTTGTCTTCCTCTGCCAGTTCACCTCTTGAATCTGCTTCCTGGATAAGGTAGGAACGACACAGAACATAGAATGCTACATATATGTGACAGGTAACATGCTGATGTACTCTTGGTAGCTACTATGAAACACATCAGCGCATGTTGAACACTCTCCCATCAATGGACAATCAAAGCAATTGTGTAGAGTTGCACGTCCATAATAACTTGGTTTGTCAATTCTTTTTCATAAAACGTATGACCTATCAACACGTTCCTCGTTATGATGGCATCTAAACAACAATAGGGAACGCTGCCTCCACCTCTAGGTGCCTGTCCAAACATTGCTGTCGAAATGCAAGGCAGGTACAGCAGTGCTGCCAGGAATGTGAGGGCGGTTTGCTGCCACCAGCAGTAATTCGCTCTAGGCATAAAATGCTTTTAGCGCTTCAAATTCATGTCCTCTGCGCAAGCACCACACCACATGTGAGTGGACACTGGAGGATTTATTGTACTAGCGCACGTTAAAATAGCAACAAAGATAAAGAAGAGACCACTCTTTGCTATTAATACAATTAATTTCCTAGTTAGCAACCAACTTGGCCAACTTTGTGCTTTAGTGAGTACATTTACCACAGATCTGAAACACTCCTGCCGGATTGCAAGTAATGGATATCGAACTCAGATCCCTCCGACTACGAAGTACAGGGTTCGCACAGGTCCTTGAAAACCTTGAAAACCCTTGAATTTAGAAGTGTCAATTTTAAGGCCTGGAAAGTCCTGGAATTTTTAAATGGTCCTTGAAAACCCTTGATTTTTCCGGAGAGAATCAATGGCCCTGTCTTTTCACAAGAATTCAAAGTGTTTGTCGTGTATTTTAGGTGCTAACAAATGTAAAGAAACATTGTAACAATCAATTTTCAGTGTATTGCGTGAAATTACAAGTTTGGTGGGAGCAGACACTTGTCAATCCAATCCATGTCACGATACAATCCAGTGAAAGCCAGCTTCTGTTCTCTATCTTGCATCTTCCATATAGTCTGTGGACGCATGCTCCTTGTTGCATGTTTCCTGTGCCTCATACGCTCCATCTGCGTTTGCTTTTACGTGCAAATGGTGGACATGTACATTGTTCATCCTGCCTTGCAGCAACACTTGCGGATTTAATTTTAGCTGATACTCTTGCTGACAAAGGAGGAAATGCAGGCAACAATAACTAAGTTTTAAAATCAAACAGCCTCAGCAAACACAAAGGAAAAAGAAAAACCTCTAAATACCAGCCATGAAATAAAAAATAAAGCTGGGGAAGCATTTACGAACCCGTTAGCAACTATTTAAATGTGCACTAATGTGCTTAGGTATTGTGCAATAAAAAACTTTTGCATTGTGTTGGAAAAGTTATAAATAATCCCATATAAAACGTTAGATGGGACCTTGAAAATGTGTTTTCTGGTCCTTGAAAGCCCTTGAAAACCCTTGAATTTTTGCTTTTCAAGCCTGTACGAACCGTGGAAGTACGAATTTAAGCACAAGACATCAATAAAGCTTTAGGTAGGGCCAGTTTATGCCGACTCTTTGAAGTAGTGGCGCTTGGAGGGAGCACAAAGAAGACGAATGAAGAAAAACAGTCCTGTTGGCTACCCCTACATATAAGAGATGGGACAGGGAGGTAAAAGGAGAAAGAACGACGTTTAAAAAGGCGTGGTAGGAGTGCAAAAAAAGAAAATGCGAAGGTAAGTACAAAGACAAAATCATGGCCAAAAGGAAGGCATAAGACAAAACAGGTAAACAGACGAAGCGGATGAACGGAGAACTATGCACACTCGTAATGTCCCTACAATCATTCAGACAAGCCTCCAGCCTTTAAAAAGCGGAGTAAGACTTTTGTATCTTTTCGGGACTGCTACAGCCAACTCCTGTGATACAAAATAGCACTACCCAACATAGGGCAAGATGACACGAGGGGACAAGGTGCGACCTGCAGAAAACAACAAATGACGGCTTGATCATCGTCTTTGGTCATCTTTTCTTTTGCTGTGTAGCCCTGCCTCTACCACTCTTAACCACAACTATTTATTTAAGGAGGGCTCCAAAGGTCACGATTTCACACGCGCAATCGCTAGAGCACGTGTTCATGACAAATATACCTATTACTATACCTCAGTGCACTCCAAGAGCCGAACAAACAACTGTCGTCGCCATTCCCAGTCTTTGCGAGCAACTCTCCAGCGCAACGCATCATTGTAAAGATGAATGCAGATTTCTGCTATCCATTGCACGAGCTTATCTAACTTTTTATATGTACTGCATCATTCAAATGAAACGAATAATGCACAAAAGCATGAAGTGTGTTCTGCGGGCGGAAACGCTACACATGCACGATGGCTACAGGCACATGCCTACACGGTGCGCGATGCGGCAAGCACGCCGAAACCAATACATGTTGCAGTAGCTACAGCATGCCGCTGCTTGCCAGAATGGAACTCATGGCAAGACAGTCGCATGAAAGGGGACGCATGAAAGGGGGGATGATAGTACGGTGTAAAATTGCACTAACAATTATCATCCGGGGTGCTAGTGAAAGCGCCAATCAAATAACGGTTGCCTAAAGATTGCTATAGGAACTGGCAATGGCAGGGCCTGCTGGCCCCAACAGCACCGCATGTAAGAAACACAAGGCCGCAAGTCATTGGTAGAAATGTTCTTCCAAAATTCGTCACAGGCGAGCGTGTTGTTTTTGGGCCGCCCTACCTTGTCCCCCAAACGCTGGGTTTGCCTATTCTAAAACTGAGTCTATATGAGAGCTACAAGAAAACCAGGTCTACTACATTCAAAACCACAGGGTAAAAGAAAGAGAATTTTGAAGCAAAAAAAAAAAAAAAAAAAGGAAGCACCATAAAACGAACCAGACTAAAACTTCTGAAGTAGAAAATACCGTATTTTCGCACGTATAGCCTGCACCAAAAATGCGAAAATTTCAGGGTGAAGTGCGGATTATATGCTAAGTATTTTCTTTGGTGCAGTTTCACCACAATGCACGTTGGGCCGTGATGCCCCTACAGCAGTAACAGTGACTAAGCCACTGTTATCCCATTGACGGTGCTTATTTTGAACGCACAGCTCAACAATATACCAACCTTAAAAAATGTATGCAGCAAGTCCTCTAGTTACGTAGTCAGCTAGGTAAGTCGTCCTTTTGCATTAACAAATGTGTAATGTCGCTTGAGTAGTAGCTTTGGTCCATCCTCTTATGTATAGAATACGCGGGCAATATGCGGGGATATATACATTTTTTAATTCTTTGACGGAAAGTGGGGCTGCAGGTTATATGCAGGGGCAGGTTATACACCCGAAAATGCGGTAATGCTACCTCCGCAATAAAAATGCTTAATAGAATGCTTTGTTTGGCAAGTTCGTTCATGGCTTCGAAAAAATTAAAAAGAGCGCAATGGACGAGGACAGAGAAACTATGTCAAAAAGAGGGGCACAGATTGTGTCAGTCAGACGTCGGTGTGTTTGCGGGAGAGCGAGTTTCGCTTATTACACTATAATCAGTAGCAGGTAGCAGCGCATGTGGCTTGCTCTTCAGGTGTTGTGTGCGCAGGCGCGCTTCTGATGTACTGATAGTATATGCTGAGAAGGGTTTTGAAATAAATTAGTTGGTAGTGAGCACTCGTCCAGTCTACTGTGATTCTCTGTCCTTGTCCACTGCGCTCTTTTTAATTCTTTTGAAATAAAAATGCTGTTTTCATCCAGCGCCTGCTCACTCATGCTGACACATCTATCGTATGTACATGCATGAAACTTCTGTCTTCTTTCCACTGTGGCTTACCGCAAGTCTTGGAGCTGGCGCTGCAGCTGGTGCAGCATGCGGACAAGTGCGGCGTTGTACGCCTTCCAGGCCTCGGCACCGTACCGAGCCATGAGCTCCAGGTTGGCAATGCGGGTGGCCTGGTGCTCCAGCTGAGCTGACGAGTTGTCCACGCACTCGGACCACGAGGCCACATCCGTTGTCTTGCCAGCAGGTGGCTGGGGCAACTCGTACCTGACAAAGGCAGGAGCATAATCTCGGAAAAAGTGCAAACCAGGCCCGTCCACTTTACACATTTCACGATAACTCCGCTTGCTGATCTAGGGTCAGCAGCTGAGCGGGCTGAAGGCCAATAAAGCCTGACCTAGACAAAATAAATAATGGGCAACCAAACAAAGAGAAGCTCCGCGCAAAGCTTAGCGAGACAAAAATACACCGCGTTAAAAAATAGGCTGTGTAAAGGTTTCGTAAAAAATTTGTGGCATCTCCCTTTCTGTCTGCCCTTGCTTTTTTTTCCACTCCATGTTCCTATTTTTGTATTGATGGCACTACACTACAGTAACTTTATTTTTAATGGTGTACAGGCAAATGGCAGCCAGGCACTTGTACTACAAACCAAAATGTTTTTAGCTGCATTGGCCATTTAGTTGACAGAGCTGCTGCCATTCACTAAAAAGCTTCCATCGTAGGCCAGTAGTGCATTCGAAGTGAAGCCGCTACCTTCGGCAGAAAATTGGTTAACTGCGCTTACATCTTTGAATGCCATATCCTGTGCTGAGCGAGTTGGTTTTGACACATGAACAGAAAAAGTAAAAAGAAAAGTAATGCGTGCAGTGTTTCTCTCCTTGATGCTTTTCACATTTGTTTTGTGCAATGCATTTACGTGTAAATGTCCTACTGGCGTAGCACAGGTTGCAGGATTCAAACGCAGGCGGGGCAGTAGGCATAGTCAGCCAAATCCATGCTAAAGGGGGCTTCGCTTGAATGAACTGCTGACCTAACGCAATATAAAAGCTTATAAGCAAGTTAAAACAGCTGTGGTACCTAATGTACCTAACAACATTTCTGGTTTAGCACAAACACACTACCGAGATTTACATCTACTTCATCACTTCAAGTCATTGGTGGATCACATCGCAATTACTGCGCCTATTTACACACCAATTGCGCACTAGTGCATTACATGTTTGAAGTAAAAAAAAAAAGCCATGATCCTTGCCCACGGTGAACATGGCACCAACAACCATCACAATAGTGGTGCAGTGTTGAAGAGTACTGCTTCCAAAAGTAACCAAGACTGAGAAACTCGGCAGTGTCAGCAATAACATCGAAGCGAAAGCACTCAGTTTGTGTTTGGCAATTTCGCACACCGAAGCTACACTTGGGCCGTGAAGCGTGCCGTTGAAGGGGTCCCTGCAATAATTTTGACTACCTGGGTATCTTCAAACATGCGCTGAAATCATGACACACAAGCATTTTCATATTCCTGCACAAAAACACACAAAAAAAAATGGCTGCCGCCTTGTGCTGAGCAGCACAAACACATATGCCACTGAGCTCCAAGCTGCAGGCACGCTCAATTCATTGGATACAACATTTCCTCCTCAAGCAACGAACTGTGCAGCACCGAGCTGCCAGTATGTCCAAATTTACCTACTTAAATCAATTCTCAACCGAGCAGTGCGGCAGGAATTAGCTGCAATGGAGCTTTAAATCAACAAGTATAACGTACAATCCACTGACACAGATCTAATACAGAAAAAAAAAAAAATTATCAAGGCAACAGTCTTTAATCAAGGCAACATTTTTTAAGCACAACACAGCCTAAGCACAGACTCAATATTCGGCAAGGGTCAAGTAAGCGATGCCAAATTCCCTTCCCTTCGGGCAACCCATGTCACGGCCAACTGACAACTCACGGTGGGAGGTGGGGGCAGTATGTCTTGATTTTTACCCACCAGCATAACAGGTACCGCTCACCAGGGATTTCCAGAAGGATTTCCAGAAGGATTTCAACGCCCCCCAAAAAGATTCCACAACTACGCACACCCCGCCCAGAGATTTATACCAACACCCCCCCTCAAAAGGATATTTCGACATCCCTCCGAAATCAAAATTGTGGACAAGCCCCTGCCGCTCACGGACTAGCCAAAGCCACTGCCAGCAATTAATCACTATTAAGCATTAGAGGTTACCAGACGTAACTCTACCAATGCCTACACGTGGACAAAGCCCCAGCCGAAGCGAATGATATGTCACGATGAAACAATAGTTAAAGCATAAAATTGTGATTAATCATTAACAGTACCCTGGATAGTAGTAAGTGAGCAGTAGCACTATTACCAGTTGGGTAAATATCCAGACAAGTTGCTACCCGTCATGAGTTGTGCGGCGGGCATGACACGCGGTTGCCAGGATAGGAGGAAGTTTGGAAACACATACTAGACCCTCGTGGAATATTCTGTTCAGGAAGTCCAAAAGCTTAAGGCAGGAACATCAACTTGAAGTTATGACACTGTACATTAGGGGCAGTCACTCCAGGAGTGGTAACAGAGCCCATTGTTGCAAAAGACAGGCTACCTAGCAAATGACACAAGCAAAGTAGTTGTGTACACTGTACTACCGCCAAGGATGGAACACCAGAGGAATAAAAACACAGGTTGAACGCTAGACAATGAACGCTAGAAAACCACAGGACGAACGCGAGTTTAACGCTAGTACAATGTACCCAGTATCCTCAATCCGTCTAGCCCAAGTTCCCGTCCTTAAAAGTATTTGTAATGAAAGAATTGGCGTTCAAGAAAACTATGTTGACAAACAGTCGCAGCTCATCGCTACCAAATTACAAGCACAGCACGAAAGAGTTATTTTTCCCTACATGTTTACATCGCATAATATGAATGACGGCAATTCCTGCCCACTTGTTTAAAGTCGAACCATAGCTCGCTGACAAACATTCGCGGTTACATAATAAAATTTTAACATACAACTGAAGACAATTTCGATTTCACTAAAGAAATCTAGCCGAATAAATTCAAGTGCTATGGACAAAGTGCAAGCGATAAGAAGAAGATAAGAGTTGGTGCTTGCTTACCACCTTTTTTTGCACTGAACCAAAGGCAGAAAAATGAACTACTGAACGGTTGATTGATGCTGGCGTGACTTACCTCTTCATGCTCATCATTTCCATAGGCAATCGTGACTGCAGACGCTCAAATTCTGTCTTCATAATCTCTGACTGAAATGAAGTTAAATTTACGAAGTCAGTGCATCTAGCAAATCAGTATGACATCATGAACGCAGCAGCAGCACTTCACGGCGAAAGCAAATATGTAGTCCTCACCTCGAACTGATGAAGTGACAGCTGAGGCAAATGCTCCAGGTAGTTTTTAGTTGGCCTGTATCGCCTTGTTTCTTCTTCAACCATAGCCATGACCTGAAATACGAGAGGAAAAGCACGACGAGAACATTAGCTCCGAAGTCCGAGCTGCTTGCTACAACGGCCACTGCGGAAATGGTACGGTACAGAGTATATCGCGCGAGATACGCCAGGCGGAGGGTGAAGAGGTTATATTAAACACATTTCAATTATGACAGTAGGAACTTACGGCTTCACGAATTCCAGGTTCGTCATAACCTTGATCAATGTATGGGAGAGCGTCAACAAGCACTTCGCCGGCCATGTTGCGCGAAAAGTCTGGATCATTCTGGATTGGATTCGCAGTGTCCTAGTTATGAGTTTGTAGTCATCCAACGCAAGAACCGAAAACGAAACCGAAATTCATTCCGTGCTACTGTGCTAAACTGGCGAGTTGCAGCGAAGCCGCGCCTGTACACTCTAGCCTATCTGCGCGCGTCTTCTAAAAACTTGATTTTATCTGCACATATTTTCCACAATTTTTATGCGTCTTTCCAGCAGTGAAATAAACTAGCAGGTAGGGTCGTGCAATCGTTTTCTGAATTGACACCTGGCACTATCAAGGCGTGCCTCAAAGACAGTAAGGAAAAATGGTTCTGGAACCGATGGCCCCGGAACAAATGGTCCCCGCGTGAATGCGTGAAAAAAAATTCGTAAAACATTTAAACGTGCATCTGTCCATTTTGTTTGATACTGGGGGAGGGGTGGGGTTCGCTTTTAAGTGTGACATTGAACTGCCTTAATTATTAAAAGCGTTGTACGGGAAGGACAAAAAGGTGTTTGGAAAAATCAGGGTAACCTTATTTACCCCTGAAAATTTGTCATTGACGAATAAATATTTCCGACTCAAATTAATGGTTGCGAGCAGAAATAAAACTAACTATTTTGGCAAGATGAACCAAAACAGCAAACGTAGACGGGGGCAATCATTTGACCCGCCGTGGTGGCTCGGTGGCTAAGGCCTTGCTGCTGAGTACATAAGCATAGTGCCTAGAATATTCTAGGCACTACAGTTAAACCTGGATGTAACGAAGTTGACAAAAGTTCGCAATTTTTCGTTACATCCAGGTTTTCGTTACATGCAGGTTTCGAGTTGAGGCTCGCGGAAATGAAGCAGAAACGAAGCCAAAATGCTAGAATTCAGTCAAGGTGAACTCACCCTTCACATATTTATTTCACAGCGAAAAACTGCATGAGTGCGCCTCCTGCTTTGGCACGAGCTTAGGCACTACACGGCGCTCCAAAGAGCAAGGTCACTTAACCCCGTATTAACAAACGCAACGTAAGTATCATTTTTGCCTTTTGACCCTTTTCGGCGCCTTAACAAGTTACAACAAGAACACCTGTGCTGAAATGGTGCCTTTTTGCGAAGTTGATGCTCTTTAACTACCACATTCAAGACTGTTGAGAGGGTGCTAGCCGGGATACTTTGCCAGGCGGCAACATTCTTCTTTCTCGCCAGCGGAGACGGCATTTGAAACTGTGCGCTTTCCCTGAAAAGACACAACGTTTCATTTTCCAGCCCCAGCACTCGTCACCGACGAACCGATACCACAGATAGAAGGGGAGACGCTCGGCTACACGCCGACAGGACTGCCTAGCACATCAAAATCAAAACTGAAGTCTGAAGCCGAAAGCGCACTCACACGTGGAAATGCACGGTAGTTAACAGTACGGGCGAAAAAAAAACAAAAACGTGACGGGTAGTTACTCTTGCTGGCTGCTGTGGCGTCACGTTACACAAGCACAACCAGAGATGACTGCTACGTTAGCCACGGGATGGTGCTAGCCCCTCCATTCATCATCATCATCACGACGAAATGCGTGTTTGGGTGATTCCAGAGGTTTTCACTGCTGCTGGCTCGTTACGGTAGTGCTAGTATTCGCGAAATTAGTTGATTCCTCCGGACGATTTTTGAGTAAAAGTGAAAAAAGACAATGACTGATCAGCTCGCTGACTTCGTTACATCAAGTTTCACTGCCGCAACGTTTTGTTACATAGAGGTCGCAAACACAGGATCTTCAATGGGGGTGGCAATGGGGAATTGGAAAACTTCGTTAAATCCAGGAATTCGTTACATAGAGGTTCGTTACATCCAGGTTTAACTGTATAACACAAGCACGCGGGTTAGATCCCGTAGCGGCGGCCGTTTTCCCGGTGGAGGCAAAAACAAGAATGCCCGTGCGTCGAGATTTCGGTGCACGTTAAAAATTCCTAGGTAGACGAATTTATTCCGGAGTGCTCTACCGTACGGCGTGCTTTATAGCATAGGCTTAGCTTCGGCACACAAAGCCTCAAAACGTGACGGTCGCAAAAGTTCAGTTCGAGTGAGCGCCTGTACAGGCTTGAAGAAAAAAAAAAGATTGCCGGAACATATAAAGACTTAGTAGAAAATTAATGGACTCGCTCCCGGTAAGTGATGTCATCTTTGAATTGCAAAATAAAGCAGCTTAGGTGTAACAGGATTAAGATAATCGGGCAGATTTTGGGGAAATCCCCAAAGTGGAGTGGGACTCTGCCAAGGAAAACGTGACATAAAAGCCATACAGCTTGCTCAGAAACTTCGCAATTGAATCGTGGACCAGGACGAATTTTTATTCGGCTACGAAGTTTCTGAGAAAGCTGTACAGCTTTTGTTTGTAGGCGTACGGCGGCATTTCAGGTGGATGTCAAGTTTTCCTTAGCATTATGGATATAATGAGTTGTAAAAAAACGCCTTCGGAGACTGTGCGCGTACGACGAGATCAATTTATATATCAGTTATTTTAGCTTACACTACCTGTGCTGGTTGTTTTTGGTTCTTAAAATATGTTAATTGCTGTAAATAATGCTTCAGTGTTTGCTAAAATGAACACTAAAACAAGGAGAGAGAGAAACGTTTTATTTAGCTTCCAAAGGCCGTTAGGCCCGGGGTGGGTTGGGAGGGCGGGGGTGACTGGCGTACCAGCAGCAGCCCTCGCCCTTCGCCGTGACTACCCGCTAAATAATCAGGTCGGAGCTGCCCAGCGCCTCAGCCCAGTGCACCGTCCGGTAAGGGAGATAGGGGTCAGGAGATGTTGGAGCGTTTCCACTGCTCCACAGACAAGGCAATTCGGAGAGGGGTAGATGGAAGGATAAATGAGGGGCAGGCGGTAGCGACAAGGGAGAGTTTGGGTTTTCATTAGTCGCCATTGGCGTTCATCACCACCACCCACCACCATCATCATCATCATCAACAACAACAGCAACAACAACAACAACAACACCAGCCTACCTACGTCCACTACAGGGCAAAGGCCTATCCCGTTAATCTCCAATTATCCCGGTCCTGTGCTAACTGCGGCCAATTTATCCCCGCAAACGTCTTGATCTTATCTGCCCATCTAACTTTCTGCCACCCACTGCCACGCTTGCCTTCTCTAGGGATCCACTCTGTTACCCTTAATGACCAACGGTTATCTTAATTGCCTTCGTATTACATGCCTGTCCACGTCCGTTTCCTCTTCTTAATTTCTACTAATATGTCCCTAACACTGGTTTGTTCCCTGACCCACCCCGCTCTTTTCTGGTCCCTTAAAGGAGCCATGAAGAGGAAATACAACTTCGTGTAATTTGAAAGAACTAGGACTCAGTACTCCACTCAGCTCCGTTACAGCCCCAAAAGATGTTTTTTTAACGAAAAAAAAAAAAGCAAGAAGTATTTAAAAACTTTCAAATTTTGCGACACAGTGACGTGTTATGAGCAAGAATGACGTCATACGGGCCAACAATAAAACAATTTTCAGTGCGCTAACTGCACGTTAGCATTCAAGTGATGCGGTCAAATGGAACTAGAGGCCCCATTATAGACGTCCAGTCATGTGTCGTCGCGACAGGTCAGTTAGGCGGCCGCCAATCGCACAAACAAGGTTCCGTGACGTCATAGAAAAGTTGCGGGAAATTGGCTAGGGGGTCGCGACTGCTTCACACGTTTTCTTTAATATATCCGTTATTTGTTCGAAGATTGCAATGCTATTGGTATCATTGTTATAGGGACTAAGCAGTCTTTCTAATAAACCCAACTTGTATTTTGCCTTCATGGCTCCTTTAATGTTACACCTATCATCTTCCGTTCTATTGCTCGCTGAATCGGCCTCAATTTAAGTTGAACTCTCTTAGTGAGCCTCCAAGTTTCTGCCCTGTAGGTGAGTACCGGTAAGATGCAGCTATCATACACTTTTTTCTTCTTCTTCAGGGACAATGGTAGGCTGCCATTCATTATCTGAGAATGCCTGCCAAATGCACTCTACCCCATTCTTATCCTTCCAATTATCTCTGACTCATGGTTGGGATTCGGGGTCACAACTTGGCCTTAGTAGATATATTCGCTTACCTCTTCCACTGCCTCGCCACCTATCTCAAACCGCTGTGCTGTCCCGAGGTTATTGATCATTACTTTAGTTTTCTGCATATTAATTTTCAGGCCCACGATTCTACTCTGTTTGTCCAGTGCGGTACGCATGTTTTGCAATTCGTCCCCCTAGTTACTTACCAAGGCAACGTCATCAGCAAATCTGAGGTTACTAAGGTATTCTCCATTAACCCTTACTCCCACTTGTTGAAAAAGCGTGGTAGTGTGGGCTTGTTGGTACATACTTGACAGACAGTAACAGCCCTTAAACGGGACGCAAGAAAGATTGACAAGACAAGGCGCTGACTAGCAACAACAAGGTTTAATTCATCACAACGTAATATATACCCTCGCAGAGAGAATATATATACCCTCCCACTTCATCCCACTCCAATGTCCTGAACACTTCTTGTAAACATGCTGTGAATAACATTGGAGAGATTGTGTTTCCTTGTCTGACGCCCTTTCTTATAGGTATTTCACTGCTTCTCCTTATGGAGGATGATTGTAGCTGTGGACCCATTGTAAATATCCTCTAGTATTCTAACTTAATGCTCGTCTACACCCTGGTTCCGTAATGCCTGAATGACTGCTGAGGTTTCGACCGAGTCAAATGCTTTCTCATAATCTATGAAGGCTGTATATAGGGGTTCAGTATACTCCGCGCACTTATCTATCACCTGATTGATCGTGTGAATATGGTCCATTGTTGAATAACCTTTACGGAACCCTGCTTGTTCTTTAGGTTGACTGAAATTTAAGGTGGCAGACATTCTGTTAGCGATTACCTTGCTATACCTTGTAGACGACTGACAGTAAGCTCATCGCCCTGTAATTTTTCAAGTGCTTCATGTCACCTTTCTTATAGATTAGGATTAGGCGTTCTTCGGCGTTGGATAAATTCGGGGGTGCAGGAGGAAGCTGGCGGCGTGAGAGGCGGTAATGTGCCGCATTTTTATGAAAGGTTAGAGACTCTCTCAAGCTGATAGGGCACCGTAAAAGGGTTCGAGTGTAGGGCCTGCTCGGACAGTGAGCTCTCAAGCGGCCCTATGTGCTGACTCCTTTCCCTCACGACCGTGTGGGTTGGAGTCCAGATCAGCTCGATGGGACGGTATAGGAGGATCTTTGAGGAGAATCTCGAGTGGCAGGGGCGAGATCATGCCAGTGGCGTAATTTCGAACGGCCATTTGCGAATCCGAGATGGAAGGGGTTGCCTGTGTGTAACGACGAAGGCGATTGCTGCCTTTTCCGCCTCAGCGGGTCGGAAAGCGACAGCGTATGCGTCCGGCCGTCGTAGCTATAGCTGCGACCACATAAACCTTAGCGGGTTGAACGGGGTATTTCTCGGTAAGCGCCCGGCGCGCGCTGTTCCCGAAGACGCTGTTTCAAACCCATTTGTTTCTTCTGTTCGAAGTCTCAGAAAAAGAACAAAGCTCTTCCACCCTGTGAAGAGGGAAGTACAGCGAAGCTGGTGCTCTGGTGGCATTTGCTATGTTGGTGTTTAGATATGGGTAAGGGAAATGGCGTTTTATTATAGCGCGGATATATATGCGCGGATATATGCGCGTGCTTTAGTGCGCCGCAAAGGTGGCCGACGAAGATTACGTACTGACAGCAGACGCGAATGCGCGCACCCTTACTTTTTCCTCCTATACCCCTCCTTGGAATCACCGTTTTACTCGGGGACATTCCGGGGACTGAAGAATGGTCCCACAAGGTGGTGGTACGGGCTGGAGTGATTCCTGTCTACATCGCCCTGTTGCCGGAAATGATCTTCTGGATTCTAGCCACAGACAGCTTCGATGTAAAGAAAGGAGCTAAGTTTCTCCGCCTGAATAAAAGAAAATTATATAACTGAAAACAAGAGGCTTTTACGCAGCATTCTTGTTTAAATGAGGAATAAGTTCCCAATTGAAAAATAGACAAACAGATTGTTATAAGTTTTGATTCATTTGGCTTCGAAACAATATCCCGGCGCATTGTCTTGCATTGATCAGTTGATTACATGTCTATTTCCGGCAGCCCTCAAACACGAAGTAGGCAAGAGTTTTTTCACTCCGGGGCTGCACTCACACTTTTTGCAGTCCATGGACAGACTTCCCGAGGGGCCGTTTGCTAACACGCGTACCGGTGTTGTTCCAGCCTCTCACACGGTGCATTTTCCTTCTGAACATATGCTTTAACGCAGGTCAGAGCAATGGTGCACACGACACCCATACTTCCATTTTACGTATTTATTTGCATGCCGCGTTTTGCAGTCATCTTTCCTGGCTTCCCGCTCAGCGTTCACGATATGGCACGTCATTTTTAATTTCACTAGAGCAGAAAGCACGATACTCAGGAAATGCCGGGCGCCTATATATTCTTTATGTGAGGCCTTGAGTATGTATAGGACTACTACATGCTTCTTGCTCTGGCTCTTGGGTTCTGTTTGCTTCTTTCTTTTCATATTGTACGAAATTTCTTTCGGTAACTGTCTGGGTAACCGCCTGCGCATACCTGTAAGCTTTCAGGAGTTTAAAGCTGACCGCACGCCTGCGGGCACACGACCTTGTAATCGTTTGGCTCATGCACGCGTTACCGATGGCCCTCTTGAATAAATTTTCGTGAGTGGGATCGTAACGAAGAAGTCCCTCGCACCCACCTGGTTCGGTATCCTGGAACATGAAGGTAGAAAAGCAGACGATATGACGTCCAACCATCGACTTCACGTTTCATTTGTCTACGACGTTGCGGGCATGTGCGAAGTTTTCCGTTTTCCTCCTTTCCATTTATACCTCGTATCGATTTCCCCGAGCTTTAGTACCCACGCAAGTGTCGTTCTCGTTGCAATAAATCTGTCGGGTTGTTGAGTTGGTGCGGTGCACTTCATTTCTCGCATCTGCTCTAAACTTGTGTATCCTACAACCTATAGCGCACTCGAACAATACTGCAACACTAACTAGCCCGACTCCCTACCATGCTGAAAGATCACACTCTTCTAAGAATGTTTTGACTTTTGTTCGACGGTAAATGGTGCTTCGCTAAGAAATAGCTAATTAGGGCTGGTATTTTTTTCTTTTGATTTTCTTTCCCTTTTTCACGGGCTCAAAATTTCCCGTCACACATTGCGAAGAGGAACCAACCGACTGACCCTTCGATTTGCCAGTCAGTGCAAGGGCTGCCAGATAGGAGAGGAAGTGAGATATGAGAGGGAGAAGAAGAAGAAGAAGAAGAAGAAGAAGAAGAAGAAGAAGAAGAAAAGTTGTGAACGGCCAACAGCTCTGTGCAGCTATTGCAACGAAGACGGGTCTGTCGAATACTACCTTTTGACATGCCGACGTTTTTCCCGACTGAGACGTCAGTCCCTGGAGGTGCCACTTTACAGTTTGGCGATATCCCTAACAGTGCCGGCTATACTATCGTTCGGGGCATCCGAAACGGGGTTCTGCCGCCGGGATGTATGCTCTGCCCTCCTGCGCTACATTGAAAATTCCAAACGATTCCCTTTATGATTGCGATTGGTCCCCCTCGCTTTTATTTCCCAGTTTTTCTTTTTCAGAACTCTTTCTAACCGGTCTAAATTATCTTTCCTAAGCGTCTCGTGATTAGATAAGAATTCCATTCATTTTAACCATCCTCTGTTGATTGGCCCGATCCCCTGATTGGGTATGTGCCATATCTAAAGGCGCAACAACAACAACAACAACAACAACAACAACAACAACAGTCGGGCCTGCAAGCCCCAGCCAGCCATGTTAGAAGGTTCTCACGCCCCTCTCGAACACGCCAAGGGTGGTGGTCAGCCGCAGCGGTGGAACAAGCCCCTACCTTCTACCGTCGCATCGGGTCGACATCATGGTCGGCGTCGGCCTGGGAGTCGCCGTCGGCGTTATCTTACCCCAGCGGAGGATGGACCACTGTCCGAGCTTCTTTATTCCTCCTCATTGCAGCAACGTCCCCAGAGCGTGCACTCCATCGTTTCCTTTCCCTGGAACCCGTAGCGCTGTTCCGGACTCTTCCCCAATGCTAGGCGGCCACTTTCAAGTATGGCGGCACGCCGGCAGGGCAGCCCTCCATGTCATCATGTCCCCATCTTCTCAGTGAAGCCACGTCCCTGGTTCTGCCGCGGAAGCTGCATCTTCGCGGTCCTTTACCTGAAGTATTGGAGTTTTGGCATCTTCCGCTTAGGACGGGTGCTGCGGGCTTGCCGCAAAGCATATTGCTTTCCATGTTCCTGGGAACTGCTGGACGCTAGATTATTTGGTGCACCCTGATAAGAACAATGCAATTTTTGGTATGGCACCGAACACTTTGTCACACTTTATTTCACGGCCTGTCAACAATCAAAGCTTGTGTAATTAAATGAACTGACTCCTGCCCTTGCCTCCCGTCTTGGATTTCGTGGCGTGGGACGATCAGTTCCATTTACCTCGATCACTTCACACCTTATCCGCCTCTTCGTTAATGACAAAGCACATCCCGAAGAGTGATGCGCAAACACAATTTCTGGTGTACGTGGGCTCATACGACAACCTTAAGGTTCTTGGGCTCCTTTAGCCCATCTATCACACACCTACTTAGTAGCTAAGGCTTTGTGCTGCTGAGCCCAAGGACGCAGGTTCGATTCCCAGCCGCGGCGGCCGCTTTTCTGATGAACGAGAAAAGCGAAAACGGCAACGGCTGTGTTTGAGATTTCGGCGCACGTTAAAGATCCAGGTGGTCAAAATTCTTCATGAGCCCTCCATTACGGTGCGCCTCATCGCCTGCGTCGCGTCGGCGCCTTAAGCCTCGTAATTAATCGATCAAATCAAAATCACACACCTACTTGACGGGCCAATATACCTTTTTCCACAGCCCAGGGGCAGGAAATAAATACCGTAATTACCCGATTCTAACGCGCCCCCGATTCTAACGCGCACCCTATTTTCCTGGCAAAAAAATCGAAAAAACTTGCACTTCCGATTGTAACGCGCACGGAACTTTGTGAGCAAGAAAAACGAATGCGAGATAAACGGGCGATTTATTTCTCGAAGTAATCTCACCCATCTCCCTCCTCGTAGCTCTCCGCTGACCACAACATCTCGTCCTTGGTTCGGTCAAGCACGTTCGCGATGCCACACTTCATAACGAACGTTCAACCATGATCGATGGGATCGTGGCCCATGCCTCGCACGCCCACCCTGCGAACTTCTCCAGAGGCGCACGCTTCAGCCGACCACTCGTTTTGAACGTGTGAGAGCCGCTGCTGCCATTGCTGTTATCAAGTGCGCAAGTGGAACGATTTGACGATTTGTGTGAACGCCGATAGAAAAGCCTGGGCGCGTATGCTTCCTGCGTCCGAAAAATTGTTGCTAACAGCTTTGGCGCCATCTTGAGATGGCGATGGGCAAGACGAAATTTCCGTTGTTTCGGCAGTTTTGGTTTCGTATCCGACTCTAACGCGCATGCGATTTTTCGACCTATTTTTTCGGAAAAAAGGTGCGCGTTAGAATCGGGTAATTACGGTAACGCCCTCGTCGCAATCAACGATCGGTTCTGTGTGTGTTTTCGAGCACCCTACTTGCTTCTTGAGTTGGCACCGCAAATTACCATTGAGCAAGTTTCGAAAGGTTTATTGCAGGCAGAGAAGATAACATCTACGCCAGCAGGCGTGCCTATTTCTTCTGAATGGGACTGCATGCAAGGCACAATGGCAGTCTTTTCCTTCTTTTCCCTTATCGGCTGACAGTCTTAGATACCACGATCATCTGTTTAAGCAAGACATGGGACACAGACGCAAGCAGACAAAGTGGACGCGAGGCCGACAGCAGGCTAAATATCTGAGCAATAAAACTGCTCTCTGTTAGGTGGAAACATGACTTTATGACTTTAAAAAGAAAACTCTTTTGAACAAGTCAGAACAATGCCTTCTTTGACAAGTTCTGTGCGAGTGAAGTGCTGAAGAAGTGGTTTACTGGTCCTGGATTTATATAGCCAAGAAACATGTTCTTCTTTGGAATGAAACTTTTAAGTCAATAAATTTGAGCGAGTTATTTGCGGGGACTTTCTGTGCCAACTCTTGTGACTTCAGACAATCGCTAGAAGGTGTCCTAGTGCGGGATATATGCGTGCTAGTTAATGGCTTCGCATATTAAAAAAAATGACGTCGTCATCCAGATATATAAAAAACAAAACGCGTTTGATCCTTCTTTCATAGGAATCGGTAAAACACGACGAAAGTGAAATGTGCCTTTGCAGGAGCATTTGAATGTTTATTGTGCATCGATGTGAATTTGCACATCGCTATTTATATTTCGTCGGTATGGCACCGTTAGACGCATCAACGCATCAATATTACTCGCGCCGGAGCAGTGCGTAAATTGAAACCCCGGACGCTCGCAAACCGTGCGAACAAAACCGTACGGGTTGTCAGCGAATCGTTTGGTGACGTCACAGTACGCTACAGAGAAAGGAGCATGATTTGCTGGTCGGAAGCAGTCTTGTGGGTGTGCTTGGCGAGCGACGTCCTGCTGGAGGGTCGCTTAGGCAAAGGTGTGACCACATTGGTCCTGCTCCGTGGCCTGCACACCAGACGCTTGCGTTGCGACGAGCTCAGCTTGTGGAACGCGGCGGCGGCCTTCCACATAGGCGGCGGACGGGTAAACACAGCAGCTTCCGCTGCTACACGCTGCCCTATCGAGGCGCGAACTCTCGGCGCTCATTAGCGTCATGACGCCCTACTTCGCTTCACCTCTCCTAGACGGCAGCACCATCTGAATGGATAAGTCAGAGGGAAGGGCATAAGGCGCGTTCGTACAGCTTTCCCGGCATGATTTAATAGCTCAGTCCGGCTTGTCCGTTCCCAGTTTTACCCCCATATAAAAACTTGTTTCGTAGGGTCAGGGACGGAGGTTTGGGTCTAGCACACTTCTTTGTACGTCAAATTGTTAATCGTTTCTTGTGTCTCATGATGTTAAGGATCCAACGTTAAGAACTATCTGTCAATTGCGCTTGGGTAGAGCGTTACCGAATATTATAGTCACTTCCAATGTTGTACCTGGCGGCCTACATAGTTTTATGAGAGAAGTTGTACTCTCATGCCGTTTCTTGGCTGTTTGATTTTCTTGGGGAATACTGGTGTCAAGTAAATAGGAAAAAGTTGTATAAAGACGTGTGTGATGTAGTCCTCCCTGAACCAATGTAGCGCTTGATTTATAGAGTATGGAGGGGTAAAGATGTGCTTAAAAGAGTTAAGCGTATGCGGGTACCCCCTAGAGTAAAGACTTTTTTCTTCAAACTGCATACTGGAACCCTCTCTTCTGTTAAGACATGGGTGGCAGAAAAAGACTTGTTCGTTCCATGGGGAATTGTCTGTTTAATATGCAAGAAAGCTGAAACTATTGAGCATGCATTCATGGATTGTTGGGATGCTGTGTTCCTGTGGGATGTGCTCCAACGAACCCTGAAAAAGAGTCTGCCTGTGGATGGCCAAGGCATACAGTACTTGCCTGTTGAAAGCGAGGATGGTATGCTTTACGACATGATCATGCTTGTTGGATTGAGCTCTATTTGGAAAGCAAGAATGGCCGCACGGTACTCTGACATCGATGGGCGAAGCGCGAGACAGTATTTTAGAGAGGCAATGAGGGGAACTCAACGGAAACCTAGATACATTAGTGCTTGAACTAACAACAAAAATCAAAGAAAAGCTTAGTGACCAAGGGCTTGGTGAGCAGGCCTCCTTGGCTGAAAGTGTCCAGCATATGAGCGACCTCTTTGATGAGATGTAGGCGAAACAGGTCGAGCTCATTTCCACGAACAAAGCACTTATATTGCGCAACAACGAACTAGAAAAGAAAGTTGCCGACCTTGAACAATACTCCCGGAACAACAATGTAGAGATTAGAGGTGTTCCCTGTACCAAGGGAAAGGACTGTGCTGCGATTGTTCAGCTGATAGGGGAGGTCTCTGAGTGCCCCGTTGCGTGCTCCGACCTAGACACCGTGCACCGCGTTCCCGCGAAATCTGGTGACAAAAATATTATTGCCCGCTTTCTTTGTCGTGACAGAAAGAACGATTTCTTGCGCAAGGCCAGGAAAGCTCGTCTGTGCGCCAACCAGATTGGTTTTCCCGGAAAGCTTAAATACGCCAGTGTTTATAAATGAGCATCTCACCACTGACAACAAAAGGCTATTCGCCAAGGCACTTGCTCTCAAAAAGCAAAAGGGCTGGCAGTTCTTGTGGACTGACAACTGCCACATCTTGGCACGTAAGACAAGCGACAGTAAGACGTATCGCATTTCATCCGAATCTGACCTGCAAGTTTTCACCTAAAATCGCTCATCTCATCTCCTGCCACTTGCTCCGCGCAATTTCGCTCCCAAAACTTTCATGTCGCTGCTATCTCCAGACAAATTTAATCATATTCTACCGAAAAATAACTTTTCATTGATTCACTTCAACGCGCGAAGCTTACGAAAAAATGATGATAATATCAATAACTTTATCACGTCCCTCGACCACCATTTCTCAGCAATATGCATTTCTGAAACGTGGCTTTCTGATACCTATAATAACTTGCATAGATTTTCATCTTATCAGGCTGAATATTGTATTCGACCCTCGGATAGCTACGGAGGGGCTGCCATTTTTCTTGATCCCACCGTCCTTTACACACGCAGGCATGATCTATCGTTCAATATTAGCAACTGCGAAGCTGTTTGGTTAGAAATAGAAGATCCTTTTCGTGCGCATAATCGCAAAAATTTCGTTCTTGGCTCAGTCTACCGTTCCCCATCATCTTCCGTTCCAGAATTTCTTCATTCTCTTGATACCATTCTTAACAAGCTATCATTCGAAAATAAGAACGCTTTGATATTCGGTGACATAAACATTAACCTTGTCGATACTAGTGCTAAGGTATATACTGACTACACTGATTGATTCTCTGGCTATGGATTCGAATCCGTGATTAACCCCTACACAAGATGCAGCCTTAGGGCTTCTAGAACACTTCTAGATCACGCAGTATCTAATCTAACCCCGACTCCAGTATCTGGTGTACTATGCGCTGACGTAACTGACCATTATCCCATTTTTGTTTCATTAGGTCGCTCAGCTCCACCCCCTGATAAATTCTTTTTTACTTCTGTTTTTTTGTAAACATAAATTTACTGACACCATTCGCAGTACTGACTGGTCTGGTGTTAATACCGCAATTGATCCTGTGAAGGCTCTCGGTGAATTCTGTACATTGTTTTTGCATGCTGTATCGTTGAGCACAACAACTGCTAAATGTAAAAAAACAGTACAAACACGCATGCAACCCTTGGATGACGAATGCTTTACTGACCAGTTTACGCAAAAACACTGCTTTAGCCCAACGTTATAAAAAATATACTAAAGTCTCAGTAATCTACTTAAGCTTGTGCTAAAAGGCAATATTATGAAACAGAATTTACGAATAATAGCCATAACCCCCCAAAACAATGGAAACTAATCGGCGAATTTTTAAACACAGTGTCTTCGCGTAATCATTTTCATAAAATTAACTTTAACGGGATAGCCTTTCTTCAGCCATCCGACGTTGCTAATGCTTTCAGCAACTTTTTCTCGTTATCAACCCCAAGCATTAACACTACTGATCAGCAATCCCTACCACGCTCCCCACACTCGTTTTATCTGTACCCCGTTACTGCCAATGAAGTGTGCTTAGCAATTTGTAACCTCAAAAATACCAGCCCCGGTTTGGATAACATTTCGATGCGCCATTTGAAATTTGTTGCTCATATCGTTTCGGAAACAATAAGTATCATAACTAATACTATTTTTAAGTCTGGCATTTTTCCTGAAAACCTAAAGAGGACCACGGTTGTTCCAATATTTAAGAAAGGTAACAAGGAGTTAATTAACAACTGTAGACCAATTTCAATCCTTTCCAGTTTGAGCAAGATCATCGAACAATTACTTGCTAAACGCTTAACTAGCTATCTAAGAAAATTTAACGTAATAGATAATTGCAGTTCGGTTTTCGTAAGGGAAGTTCTACTAGCTTGGCTTTACTAACCTTCACCGATTTTATTAAAAATCTATTGGCTGTGGTAATGTTGGCTCAGTATTCTTAGACTTCACAAAAGCTTTCGATACCATCAATCCCAAAATTTTATTCATGAAACTCGAAGCATACGGTATAACCGGTCCAGCACTTACTCTATAAAAAAAATTACTTGATTGATAGCCAATATGTGGTAGCTGCGGTTGGCTCGTTCTCCGACTGTAAAACTATTAACCAAGGTGTCCCGCAGAGTTCCATTCTCGGTCCGTTATTGTTTAATATGTATATCAATGACTTACCCAACTTTTTACACCGCTACAACTGTCTTTTGTATGCTGACGATACCACAATAAGATTACCAGACACATCTATAGTATCCCCAACTGATAAATTAAACGCTGCTTTAACGGATGTGTCTGAGTGGTGCTGCAGAAATAATTTAATATTAATCCTACTAAGACTAAATTTATGATCTTTAAAAGCAGCCAGAAAGTGTTGGGTATGTTGCCAGAATTAAAACTTGGCTCTAATCGTATCGTATCATGCGAATGCGTCCAATTTCTTGGTATAATTCTCTACACTAACCTCAATTTCACTTCTCACGTCGTTCATATCAGAAAAAAAAATGCCTTTGGCATCCGGGTATTGCTCAAGGCATGACCGGTCTTTCCAACCAAGGCTTTGCTATCACTTTACTTCGCTTTCATGCACAGTCATATCAACTAAGGAATAACTGCTTGGGGTAACACAACTGTGTTGCGGTGAAACTGGTATAACAAACAAGTGAGCTGAGATGCCTTTGGCTTGTTCCAGGCTGCAGGTCTTTTCTTTGCTGTCCGCGGTGTGTCCTGCGGTGCGTAATGGGCAGTTCGTCACAAAGGTTGGCGTGTATAAGGACACAAGAGCAACCGATATGATGATGATGATGACGATGCACCTTCTGGTGTCGCTAAAGCTTTGTTGGCCGTTGCTCTCAAACAAACTTTACTTTGCAAAACTACTTTGCCACAGCACAGGGTTGCAAGGCGGGTTGCTAGCTTTACAGAATAAAGGATGCGAGTTCTGGAGAATTGGCTCGGCGTCCTTTGCTCTTGAGAAATAAACCCGATCGCAAGCAGAGCAACCTGAATGCCTGTAAAATCACTTTGCCTCATTCTTTTTCCCGAAGCGCCTACAGATGCAGCTGACGCAGGAATTCGCATCACAGGACATGAACGCCCTCTCAGTTTTTACTTGAATCTAGGGCAGCACCGCAGGCGCCCCAGGCAAGAAGGCGGGAACGGAGGTATCTAGGGTGCATATTGAGTGCATGCCGGAGCAGCTTGCACTCAGGCTCTCGCGCAGTCAGGTCGGACGCAACACACAAGTGGAAGGGCTCGAGGTAAATTGCGGCTCATGGACGTGCTGAGATCTCACTTGCTGTTCTGCCGCCTGCGTCCTCCTGTAATGTTTCAGCAACACCACAAAATGGAACTAGAATGCTACAGAATTTTGAGACTCAGCTATGTCAGGTGCAAAGCAGCCTACGCAAATCGTCATGAGGCATAAGTGATGGACGAATGATGCAAGCACAGCATATTGAACTTTTGACGTTAACGAACATGCTCGTCTGCAGCACCAGTGTAACAACGAAAATACACTGGGACGTGAACACTTACAGTATTTCCTATAGTGACAATGCAAACAAGGTTTTTCTTTTCAACAAACAATATCTAAATCTAGTGAAAAACGTTCGTAAGAGGCATACGTAAGCGGCGAACTCAATCTTCTGAGGCAAATGAGAAACATCGGGAAAAAAAAAAAAAAAACGTGCAGCTTCTACTTTCTCTAGGCATTCTAGGCAAGCCTTACGATTGAGAGCCTTACGATTTGTCATTAACTCGTTGGAAACATACTTGGTTGTTGGCACAGACTATCCAAACGGAGTTATTTCGTGAATCGATTCCTTCCCTTCTAATTTTATCCCCTCATACGCTGGTACTTGAAATTTAAACTACCAAGAGGAACAATAATTTTCCAATGTACAACGCCAATCGAGTTTGCTCTTACTGAGTTCGTACGCAGCCAACGCGGTTCACGGTACGCTCCCAATTGCAGTGTTAGCACGAGACGAGCTGGAAAGTCAGTAACTGTGGAATAACTGTGGCGTTCATGCTAACATCAAAAACGATGTAAGACAAAACAACAATGCCCTCATCTAATTAGCCGTTACGGATATACCACTCCCCTTCTCCCAGTTAGCATCCACTCCGTGGTTTTTCCAAGCTTTCCGACTCGCCGCTTCGCCACCGCTACGCCAGATGGCACCAACCTCCTGCCACGAAGGCGCCGCGGCATATTTTTCCCGGCCAGCAGCCGATCCCATCTCGCCCCGCGGCGGTCGCTTCCCGGTGCCCCCTCTAGAGCGAAGACCTCGCGGCCGTTGGGCGCCAAACGGGGCAGCCGTCAATGGCAGACGCCTCCCAAGCCGCGACCGGACACGGGCCGCCTGCTCGCTCCACACCGTGCCGGCATGAAGGTGAGCGTCTTCTTCTCCGACCACCTTCCCAGCAACGCTACCGCAACGGTTGAACGACCCGGCGTCTGGACCGGGCCCAACGGAACCGAGTCGCCGACTCGAGCCTGCTCGACGGAGCAGACGACAGCTAGCTGAATTCGAGTAGCGACGCCGTCGCCGCTGAGGAAACCTGTTTCGATCGTGCTCCACTTGAGGACCGCGCACGCACCGCCAAAGCGGCTGGCGGCTGCCCTTTTTTCCTGTTTTTTCCCCCTTCTTTTCCCCGCTTCGCCGTAAATCGGCCGATCGGTCGACCAACCTGTGGCCGCACGCGTTGGCTTCCACCGCTTCCCGCTTCCACGCGGGAGCCGAGAACGGCACGTCGCGGAAACGACGCAACAGTGCACGACAATTTAAGTTAATTTCTATCCCTTAAACGTGCCGTTAGCACACCGGTTGGTTTAATTTTTATCAAGGCCACCGTTATGCTGGGAAATGTTTGGAAAACAAAAGGCGGGTTAGGCCGTTGGCCCCTCTTTTCTTTTCGTTATTGTGTTGCGTTTGGGGCCTTTGAACAAGACGTGTGTGCCCGCACTCGTCTGTGAGTGTATACATGTACTCGCGAGTCGTGTTTATAGTTGCGATGCTTTAAAAAAACTGTTTTGACGGAGGCGGCGGAGCGCTGACAAGTCGAGCTGCTACAATGTGCGCGTCGGTCGTTACCTTTTGCGTGCCGTGGTGAAGCCAGACAGGCGGTATTTAGCTACAGTACCGTGGTAGAAAAATCAAGAAGGGTCAAATGTTTATTTGATTAGTTGTTTGAATAACGTTACGAAGCCACGCAGCCTTATCAATAATTGAAGATTTGACGGCCTCATATGTAAATGCACAACACACTCATCGACTTGCCCAACATGCGTGACAATATATTATATGTATGTCAACATGTGCATGCGCGCAGTATATAAATGAGTGCATTGATGTATAATATCTTCTGCATAGCATGACTAAATCAAATATAAACCATGCATAGTTTTCTTGAAAAGCTTTAAAAACAGAGGGTAGAGGGGAGACCTTATTTTGCTCACACGTGGTTGTTCTTTAATCGGCTCGTCGAATGACAGAATAACCAATCACGGAGTTTACGTTAAAAACTCGCTAGCTTTACAATGCACCAGGGACAGGCTCGTTCATTGTCGTTTCTTGCATTTGGCATTTTTCCGGGCTACTGTCAGGGCTTCCCTTTCGCCAGGGAGGGGCACTCTGTCGCTTTACATGGTTGCAATCCGCGTTGCCAGCTTTACAGGGGCACTCGTTTTTGTTTGTGATGAAGTGACACGAAATACTCCGCTTCTTTAGAGCAAAAATCTTTCCACGGGTAAAATCTCAGGATAAAACATCCTCAATGTGCGCGCAGACAACTCTCACTTGACTAAAAATAAAATTCACGAGCGCTCCACCAGCGAGAATCGAATTCAGGCCCCACCGTCTCGCAAGCTGTAACCACCCCTCTAACGAGCCATGGCTCCACTGTGGCTCGCAGCGCCGAATAGGCACTCGGCGTGCTGAATCATCAGTTGTCAGGGTTGAGTTAGAGAAAGGGAGGTAACGTTGCGCTAACCATTTCCGCGGGATGGAGCAATAGCGGGAGCATATCCTCAGGCGCCTCTCGCTGGAGCTATATATGGCCGCGCTTTGCTCCCCCAGGGCGCAATTGCTCTTTCTGTACTTTGAACAGCGCATGCCACTGTCACGCGCCTCATTTAAAAGAAAAAAAAGTGATGGTAAGGTGCGTACCACGTCGTGTTTATAATTTTCATGCGCACCAATACAAATCAGGTTGCTGCTTAAATACTTTTTTCTTACCACGCAAAACAAACGCTCTTGAAGGTAAGTTGCGCTTGTTATGATAACAGAGACGGACACTGGAAGAAAAACAACACTTTCACAAGAAGGCGCACACACGCAGAAGTGAAAACGCAGACGGGTTCGCTGCCGAATAGCAAAGCCTCTTCGTTAAGGACGTGACTGCTTATTACAACACTGAGGAAGAAAATCCCAGGCAATCTCCACTAACGTGAAACCTGGGGAGGGGCAAAGCATGCAGTGCATAAGCGTATTCTTGTCGCCTTGGCGTTTTTGCCAACGGAGATGAAACCGTTGCGGGGTAGAGGCACACAGTTTTGCTGTAGAAGTCTCGTGTCTTTGAAGCACGAAGCTCTCTAGCGCGAGGCGTAAACGAGTGTCCCGCTGTTTTAATACCGTAACTACATGATACGATGGTTACGACGACGACATTAGACGCCAACAGCCCGAGCCCTTAAGGGGCTTCGCCCCTGAAAAAGAGAAGGAGAAATGGTATTGGAGGTTAATTACTTTTTTTTAATTAGCCGGTAAGAACACACGATATGATTACAGATGACGGATGTGTATTTACACGCGCAGACACACTTTTCCTCAATCTTCCGCACGTCTTATCGAGGCAGGAGTGGCATGATACTGTCCCTCTCATAGAGAAGTCACTCCTGACTGCGCTCATCAGACTACTACATGAAGCGCCACACCCCTCATGAGCACGAAGGTCACGCTAGTGTTTTCCAGGAGGGCCAACGTCCCACCAGTTTACAAGTCTACACAGCTTCCCCCGTCTCCAGTGAGGAAGCAGGGGCCGCCGAATCTCTGGGGGCGTCGAAAGGGTCCGGCATGGTTGAATTTTGACGCGGCCTCCTGTGATTGGCCCGGCGCGCCGTTATCCGTGACGCTTTTGCGCGCGCAGCTAATCGCAAGAGACCACGTGAGAATTCAACCTCGCCGGAAAAGGTGCGGTGCCCCCGGAGAATACGGCCCCTCGAAGGTTTCCGCACCTCTTTACGCTATTCCCTATCAGGGAGACAAATCCTATGGGGTGCCGGGAAACGTGCGGCAGGGTTGATTTCTCATGTGGTCTCACGTGATTGGCTGCGGAAAAAAAAAAAAAAACGTCACGAAAAACAGCCCGCGCAGCCAATCATGCGAGACCACGAGCCACGCCAGATGTCTTCTGGAACCCAAAAGGAGGTCAGGAGGAGCGGATGACAGACTTCTTATGGGGATAGGAATTCCTATTATCAAGCTGCTCTCTCTGTTAGTGGGGGGCGAATCAAGATAATGACGATAATTGTGGTGATGCCGGGGCCCACGTACTAACGCGCAGTCGTCGAAAGTTTTTGGGTACGCTAAACGTTTCTAGGCCAGAAAGAATTGAAAAACAGGAGTTTTTCCTCGAATGCTACCGAAATTCTTATTGCCAAAGAGCAGGCGATATCATTTTATTATCAATACCGGCACAACATATTCCTATCACGCTCGACAAATAAGAACCTACTTTGAATTTTTTGGTGGCGTGGGAACTTCTTCTCGTAGACTAAGAACCCTTTAAGAACACTTTGTGCATGCAACTTTTTTCTTGTATTCAGGTGCATTTTGGTGACAAAACAAACGACGTCACCTCTTTCTAAGCATCACAGTGACGTAATGTTCGATGTACGACGTGGGGTTTCGGTGATGAACGGGTCTTTTTGAGTGTGAATGAGTGTGGCGTTTCACCCCGGTTTTCCCCAGTATCACAAGTGTGACAGGAAGTTGAGGTGATGTCCTGCGCTTTAAAAAGCTTGGTGAGAAGCACAATCATGATACGGATCCCGACGAGTGAACGCGATGTCCGCCGGAAGTGGACACGTCGCTCAATGTGATCATCCGCTTCCCAGGAAAGATTCTGCCGTCTCACCCAGCCCTTCAGTGTAGCGAACAGTGGTGGCATTGGGATCGGTATACCATGATGTGGCACGATGCGGGCCCGTCACCAGTGCATCGTGTAGCCTGAAGTCTGTGAGAGTGACGTCAAGCTCCTCACATGCCCGACGCTGGCGCAGTCATCACATTGGTGACAAGTAGTCCGCGAATACTTTTGCAGTACCTATCCAGAAAGCGTAAAAAAATTCCGGGCTATCTCCACTAACGTGAAACCTGGGGAGGGCGAAGCATCCAGTGCATACGTGTATTCTTGGCGCCTTGGCGTTTTTGCCAACGGATATGAAACTGTTGGGAGGTAGAGGTATACAGTTTTTGCTGTAAAAGTCTCTTGCCTTTGAAGCACGAAGCTCTCTAGCGCGAGGTGTAAACGAGTGTCCCGGTGTCTTTGTAGCGTAAGCTACACTGGCCGAGGTTGAGCAGTTTCGCGTGTGCCGTCAAGGGCCGTTCAGCGCATGCGCGAGGAGCAGTGGATAGGTTTGGATCAAATCGGATCGAATTGGCTTGGCTTGGCTTGGCTTGGATTGGATTGGATTGGATTGGATTGACTTGACTTGACTTGGCTTGGATTGGCTTGGCTTCGCTTGGCTTGGATTCAATTGGATTGTGTTGGTTTGAAATCCAATACAATTGGAGTACGGGTGTGTAGAGTATTGGGTCTGCACATTCGCCGGTCGGCGCCAAGCAGGTTAAAACAAATTGCCTTGGTCGGCGCATTCCAGAGGAGTGACGTCATAGCCGCAGCAGACGCACTGGCGCCGAAGCGTGCCTAGCTGGGCGTCTCTGTAGCGCAGTAGCCAAGTCTGACGCTGCGCCGGAGCCGCTTGATAGCCGTTTCGCGTGGCTCCTGGTGAGCCGTGCTGCGCATACGCAAGGAGCTGTGACTGGAATGGACTGGGTTGGATTGAATTGGATTGGATTAGACTGGATTGGAAATCGTTTTAGCAGCAGTAAGCATGATAATCAGCTAATCCCAGACAACCAGTAAACCTAAGAATAACCAGCTGAACCTTAGCTCACGCTATGTATATCCTGGCGTAGCCGAGCTAAGCCACTGCTAATTTTTTAGTACGCGTTATGTTCTAGCGCGAGGCGTAAACGAGTTTCTCGGTGTTTTAGTACCGTGACTACATGAGACGACGATTACGACGACGACAGGAGACACCAACAGCCCAAGCCCTTAAGGGGCTTCGCCCTTAAAAGAAGGTGCTTCTTTTTCCTCTTTCGGGGGTCAAGGGGCCCTGAAACGAAGCTGATTAAACTGTTCCACTTTCTCACCCGTGTTTAGAAGCAATGCAAGAGCTATAGCCATCGCCAATACAGAATGGTACGGTGTGGTTTTATCACAGCGGCAGATACGTCTCTAATTATCACATTTCTTCCTCTCATCTTGACCTATAGAGCTATTACCAGCATAGTTTTACTCCTGAAATTGAGGTGACGCAGCCGCTTTGGTAGGAAACCAAACCGGCAAAGAACCTCGCACTTTGAAGAACACGAAACAGAAAGAAAACACCATTTCGGCGAGCATCTAAGATATGTGATGTTAGCATAACCGTAATGTTTAGCTTAGATATTATGCGGGCACCTAATCTAAGCACTAGGCGTTTATTCAGCGTGATCCGGAAGCGTTTCAACTGTACAGAAAATGGTTGTCCAAACAATTTACACTCTAATTATTACAAGGCGTAGACACCACTTTTGCAGAGTTTGAAATCTTGCTCTAAATTGCCTAACCAAGCAAGTACATCGCGGGCGGGCCAGCGTAATTACGCGGTAGGCTAACGCAGAATATCCCCCGGATATTTACACACAGAGATCCAAGCTCTCTGAGGGAACAATATGCTCTTAACGGAGGGCCGGCCGTAGCAAACGTGATTTGGTACGAATAAAAACAAGATGTTTTTCATGTTTTGCTTGCACCATAATGGAGAAGTGCGGGCATAACACTAGCTTTTCTGATGTGTACTCACTGCAGTGCGTTCCGGATAATGAGAATTCAGAGACAAGAAAAAAAAAAACGGCTGCTTCTGCATCAAAAGTACGATATTTCAGCGCCATAGTCATTAAAGCAGCCTCCCCACAGTACATCGCTCACCAACGCGGGGACCTACTTTAGGTTGTTAAAAAGGCGCGTCGTGGATGAGCACGTCGAGAAAAGGAATAGCTCAGGTCTAACGTTTGTAAATGCAGTTATCACGAGCAAAAGCTTTGGGTTTCGTGAAAATTTGCCTTTGCTTGCGATTTCGCAGCCTTTTGTCTGGCTATATCTACTGGATGATTGGATTCATGTTTTCGCTTGCTTGCACTGAAGACTGAGGGACGAAGCGCTGGCGAAGCAGCTGTTGAACCCTCCTCTAGTCAAGTGATTCTCTTGCACTGAAGCGCACGCAGGCAATGCAGCCGTTTCACCCTCGCTTGTCGCGTGGTACTGCAGCAGCGATGCTCCGAGCGAGCGAAGCGGCGAGAAAGAAAGGCGACTCAAGCTCACTTGCGACGCGATGAATGACCTTGAAAGATGCGTAGTATTGCTTCCGCATTAAAAACATTTTACTCGTCCTCGCTAGTTAGAGTAGAACCGTAGTCGAAGAATCCGTGTGTTTATTGTGACAACACCGCAACAGAAGACAAAAGGCTAAGAATAAAAAAAAAATAAGAGAATACAGACAGGGCGCCGACTCGCAACTGATTTTGAGTAAAGAAAAAAGCCGGGTACGTTATACATGTATGTTCCTGAAAACTAACCATAACAAGAGACAGGAAACTGAATTACATAGAATCCTATGTTATACATGACTGAGAATGCCTCACGCACAGTCAAGGTACGCAACCTCTTACGGAGACAGCGCTTGAGAAGGAAAACTAATGCCCTTATCTGCATGGTTGTTGTCCGGTAATGACATGTTCTTCAATGATCTCTCGTGTAAGTTTATCGCGGTGTTTCACCAAAATTGCGCAGCCATGTGCGGCGAGGGGTCTTTTCCTAAAGACCGTTCATGTTCTTTGAGCAGAAGATTCACTCACCTCTCTAAATCTCCCACATACTCTCTGCCGCGGTACTAAGGCCGATTATGCACGATCTCTTTTGAATACGGCCTGCACTGGGACACCTGTTCGACACCACAGTCTTCCTGGGCTACATTCTTCAGGACCTTCTTTTTGCCTTCTGTTGCGTTGTTGTCACCATGAACGCACACCAATTTGCCCACATTTCCGCACTTGTCAATCCATGGGTCCGTTCGGTTCAGCCTGCACCTCCTGAACCAGTTCACGACAGTTCACGGCCGGTTCCGCCATCATGCATGAGCAGTGGAACTAGACCTGCACTTTTTTCGTGCGCTTGGGAACCTTCTCGTCTAGGAGTGCGGACAAAACCGCGAATCCGCACTGCACTTGTCTTCACCACCGATGAATTGAATGGGGCAGTTCAGGCGCCGCAAGTAGCTCTACTGAAACGAATGGCGAAGTGCTGCACTGCTTGAAATGGTTCCCATGGGGCACGAGAATCGAATGGACACCATGTGTTGACCGAGCCCTCTTCGCCCGAGTCACCAGGAGGGTGTGGTGCTCCAGTCGACAGCTGGTCAACGGCGTCTCCCACCGCCCGCGGAATCAGCATGCCTAGGGGAAAAAACTAGTGTCGCAAAGAGCTGTTGCATGCGGTGAACCCCGTTAGTAGGATTCGGTGCGCACTTCATTACGCTGCCAGTCTGCCACCGACCTTCGTTTTATACAATGTTGACCCCACCCTGGAAATTATGTTTCGTTACTTCCTTTATAATACAGGTACACGGATGTAATTGTAGTGATGACTTCCAGACGACCTCCAGGCTTGTTGACACGTAGCGTAATTTAAGGCTGTCAAAACCGATTTTCTTGTACGCTTACCTTAAAAGGTTGCTAATGAAGTCCAGTGAAGTTTTAATTAAACGGCACGTGATTTTTACGCGGCTCTGACCATCACATTTACGTTTTTCTTTCAATCGCCACACAAACGTTTCCTTTAGACTCGACGTACGCGAACATTTGCCATCGTTGAGTTTGTACTGAAGTTTACGTGGGTATTTGTCTTTTCATCCTCGTATCGTTAATTCACTAGCAGCGAAGATTCTGTTAATGTGCGCTTAACGCATGGTGGCAAAATACTGATGAGGAGTCATTATGCACGCAGAAAAATAATTTATGCACGAACTCTAGAGTCTTCTGGTGTGAGTTAAGTGCATGAAATTTGGTAGTGCGAGCGTGGGACGAGAAGACAGCACGTTCAAAGGGACCAGTGAAGTTCTCTTAGAACGAAATTAACTTCGTTTCCCGCAGGGCACGTCTGTAGACCGGAAAGTGCGGGATAGGGAGTTCGCAAGTGAAGGAGTGTTTGAGCAGCGATAGGCGGGGGAGTAATGTCTTGGAAATATGCATTTCTGGCAATTCTGAATTCGCATTCAGGAAATAGCTGTCAGCCATCATTTAAGTCAGTTGTAAAGACTGGCTAGTCGTTATGGTATTTAGTAGATCAAACGTAGTTATGATCCCATCTTTTATAGTCTTTATAACACCGAAACACTCGCTATCTTTATTTTCATTTATTTTAATTCGTTGCTAATTGCTGGCCGTATTTTAAGACGCCTCTAAAGAAAGCGCACAGGTATAAGGTTCTCCCGGAATATTGCGATGTCGGAACAACAGACATGCCAAGTTCATCACAAACCGCGTTCAATAAAGCTTAGTTAGCTAGCGCGAAAATGGGATCAATTTTAGGAACTTTCCCGCAGTTACGAAATATATTACCAGTGCGACTTGTACGGACTTTAAAACTGACAAAAGCCGTACAGTTAAAACCGACCGTGGTTAAAACCTCATTTAGGGTTTTTACCTAGCAATAAGCAAGTGGCAGCTGTTCTGTTTTTTTTTTTTTTTTTGCGAGAGATTTCCCTACGGCATAAGGAAAAGTTTTCATATGTACAACACTGCACCGGTAACGCGCAAAAATCTGATAAGAGATCGTTGCTGGGGCTCGAAGACGAGCGTGAAATAAACGAAGATTTGGCCACGATAAAACCGCAACAGCTGCATGAAGAAGTTGCACCATCTCTCAGTTGCTTTCGTAACCAAAACAACGGTCATACATATCGCCATGGTGCGGGGCAACTCCCACCGTCCGTTTTCTAAGAGAGGCTCGAGAGTTCAGTTGGATTCAAGCTGCCCAGTCTAGCCGAGAATATTCCTTAGGGACAGATTCATCGCCCGAAGGAAAAATAGAGCGCGTGACCATGACGCTACGCCGGCGGAGTGCCCTGGTTGTGAGGTGTAACAGACGATAGTCCAAAGGCCGAATTTGTTTGAACCGCGTATTTTAGGAGCGAAGCCCTTTAGGGGCTCGGGCTGTTGGCGTCTCATGTCGTCGTCGTAGCCACCGTCTCATGTAGTCATGGTACTAGAACATCCGGGACACTCGTTTACGCCTCGCGCTAGAACGCTTCGTGCTTAAAGACACGAGACTTTTACAGCAAAGCTGTATACTGTACCCTCCGTTGGCAGAAATACCAAGGCGCCAAGAATACGCATGCTTCGCCCCTCCCCATTTTTCGCGTTAGTGAAGACAAACCACCTGTTTGCCCTGCAGTGGACAAACCAGCGGCCAATAATGAACCGCTTAAAGGGACTCTGCAACACTTCCGATAAACGCTTTCACTCTTTCCTTCGCGTCTGGACGCACGGCGAAAGGTACCGCTATCGCCAGCACGGAGCGGCACTGCGCGATTTGCTCGTCGCGGCAGCTGCGCCTTCCGCTTCGGCTTTGCGTTAATGGCTTCATTTTTAGAGTGGTTATCGAATCCCTTCATTGCTGCAAGTGAAGGAAAGGCGCCAATGGCAGCTACGTCGCTGTAATGACGTCATTTAAGCGCTCGAAGAATGCCAAGACCGGTAAAAAGAGAAAAATCTTTTTCAGAAGGTTTTTAAGTCATCTGATGGGAATATAGCAATAATTTTTGGCTGAAGTATTTTACCATCCCCTAATATAAGTACTGGATGTGTTGATCGAATACGTTCTCAAAGAACTTATGATTTCGAAAAAAAGTTGAAAAAAGTGTTGCAGGGTCCCTTTAAATTTCGCGCACGAACTGCTTTTTCTGAATACGTGGCCGTTTAATTTTGTTACGCAGGCGAGTAAGAATTTCGGCTCTTGAAGATATGCGTGAAAGAAGGTGGTGGCGCAAATACCGGCGTTAATCAGCGTAATTTTCTCACAGCCGTATTGCCCAAGCTGGGTCATATCTTTACTGAAGTTATTAAGGCCCGCAACTTGGGAGTGTAGTCGAGCAACCTAATATCAAGCCAACATACATTCACGTGGCAGTACACAACGCAAAGCGTATACATTTCGGCGAATACCGGGACCTGTCGTCGGTCAGCAGAGAAGGCTCGTACTATAGCCGACTGGTACAACGTACAGTAATGAACAAATAAAATGCGAACAGAAAATATGAACAAAAACACGCAAAATTGAGAGATACTATTCGCGGAGGTACAATAATGTCCCGATATAGGTATATTCGGAAAGCCACATTTCCCAACTTCATTACTGTAATTAAGCCACGCGTCAATCTGTCTTGCAGGGGGAAAAATCGAGCTGTTTGTGTGTTTTAGTTTATATTATCGGGTTCACGGTTGATTTGTACATGTCTGTACCTTGCGAAACACGACGCCGTGTCTTGTTTGCGCACAGCGGCATGACAAAATATCGCTACGCGCTCAAAGTAATCTGGGCTCATATACTCCTAGTGCATAATGGACCTATCCCTAGAGTCTCTATTGACAGTACCATCCAGGCCGATCGGTGCGCACTATACATCGCCTACGTCTCGACGTCTCGTGCACTGGCAAGCTTCTTCAGTAGTATAGTAGTAAAAACTTTATTTCGCTCAAAAGTTGCGGTGATTGTAGCACTGAGTTATTCACTCAGTCACCTGGACACCGGGGCTCTCGATGTAGCTCTCCAGCGGATAAATGTTGCTCTTTACTGCTACGCGTGGCCACTCAATTCGTGGACTGCAGTCGACTAGGGTGATACTCTCTGTACACCAGGGAGCGGCGTGCGCTGAGCAAACAGACTGATTTAATTCACCAGGGTGCTGTTTGGCGCTGACCTCCGCATGGTTACTACGCACAGGTCACCATGCTACCCGAGCGGAGAAATGGCCGCGAACAGAATGCGTCCGCGAGCAGAAATCCGGGTAGATAGAGATGGCGCGGCGGTGTAGCAACCGAGGTAGCTGGCTATAAATGCTACGTTCTTCAATTAACAGTTACTTTTTTTCATTATGAAAAAATACCAAGTAATTTTTATAGTTTTATCTCTACCAAACGCTGCGCACAAGATCGCCCTTAAGATTTAGAATTTGGTTTCCAAGGCGCACAACCGATATTTTTCAAATCGGTTCGGTGTTAGCAAATCGCTTTAATTTTTCATTGCGCGCGATATCTTCCCTAAGGGGCGCTGCGTATTCTTTGTAAATAGGCAAGAAACTGGCCGTCATGGCGCTAAGTATTTATATTATTAAGCTACCCTAATGCTGCTCCTTCGTCTTCAATATTGTCACGAAGCCAAGGACGACGCAATTGTCTTCAAGGAAAACAAGTTTATTGGAGCGAACTTGTGCTCCCATAACAACTCAAAGACTACACAGGCGGCGAAGCAGCAGTCAATAAAGTGACGTGCGCAGGCGAGCGTCGGCTCTGCGGCATTTATCTCTCGGAGCGAAGGTTTCTCGAAGAGTCCGATTGCACCCTGAACACTGTAGGTCAAAGAAGATTATTGTAGGCTGGTGACGTTAGTTCGAAACACTCTCCTTATCAAAGGAGATAACTCGTGCGTCATAAAGAACGGAACATGCGCTTCACTTGGCCTGTCGGCAAGAACAAAACATAAACAAACAAATCCAAAACGTGGTTCGGGGCAGTATAATGACACGATATTAAAAATGGAAGCGTCCTGTAACTTTGCAGTTCGCTACCTTTGCTCGGTAACATCAAAAGACACCGTGTTTCTTATTATATTTATTCTTTGAATACATTATACAGCAAGTCCTCTCCCCATGTTTCCCATTTGAATATTGCCAGCACACCATCCGTCCCCTTCAATATCCCAAAGCACTTCTCGTACGCCTGAGAACTCAAAACTATATGGTAACATATTTTTCGCGAGCGCTGAAAGGCTCGACGCGTCACAACCCCGTCTTATTACATTACTCTGCCCGGACGTCGAATTGGTCCCGCAACGCGACGGCTCAAATGGTCATTTGCATACTTCCGAGGAACTTCTGAAAGTGCCTCTCAGGCAACGAAATTTGATCAGCTGACTCCGCGGATAACGCCATGTCGCCGCTGTGCACGTCGGGGTCAATTATGACGTCCACCACACTCTACTTCGACATAGCGGGCGCGCACGTGCACGCACGCACGCAACAAACAACCTTTTATTTCGGTTTACGTGCTGTTGTTTCCATTATTCACTGAAGTGGAAGTTCGGGCGAGCCTATGGTACACCAGGCAAAAACACAGGACAAAACAGCGCTATGCTCTCGTACTTCTCTAGCTGTTAATTCTTTTACTCGTTCATTCTTCAACTTGCTACATTGCATCACTAATTACCTTCTGATGAAAAATTGAGCAAGGAGTCTTTTAACTTCTTTCTTGCATACGAGGTGAGTGCCTGCTCATTTTCCACAAGTAATACGCGGCCCCCGAAACTGCCGTTATGCTGTCGCCAAAATTACCCTCTCTGTGACGAGAACGTCATGGCAAGAGACGAGCGCATACGAAACATAGCAAAGTACGGTATAACAAACCTTTTGCAAACAAAGCTCCGTACTCAGCCTACGCTGTCGCAAATATGCGCATTTTGCGAGCAAATTGCTTTTCTTGAATTTAAAATGCATCGGGCACTCCTCAATGCCCTCAAGAGCACTCGGTTGCTACGAAGCTTGCGGCTTGGCTTATTCAATTTGTGCGGGCCTGATTGCCAGTCACGTGGAACTAATGGGCCGTTGTGTCACAATGAGTTTGTTGCTTTTCTCCCAGAAATTTGCCGACCTGTAGGTATTCACGGGCGTGCGCGTGGCTCGCGCACGAACAAAATCGATTTTTTTTTCTGCCTGTTAGAAAACGTATACATAACTACATTTTCCCCAATGACTCGTTAAAAGCTCCATTGCAAGTAAAAATTTATTTGTTTCGCTGTCTGTAAATTATTATCCCCGTCAATCACGCAGGCATGCCCCAGCCGAAAGGTGCTTGTTGCGTAAGTGGTTTTCGGAGCGTTCATATTTTATTCAGCATTTTTTCCTTCGCTTAATTTGCGAAATTCGTGACTCCGCGCGTGTTTCAGATGGCGCAGACACGGCGCTTTATGAAAAACAATGGCCTCACGCCCACATTTCCCCCTTTCCCTCTTTTCGTGCCCGTTTGTCCACCCGGAGGAGCCCGTAATCACGTTGTCATGTATATAACTGAATTTTAACGATAGAATAGCGTTCGGCGGATCTATAGGAGCTCCGGCGCTCGGTGCTTTGAATTCACTGCGCAATCTTCAGCGGGGATACAACGCGGCAACGCACGACCCTGTTTCGACATCAGGCTTAGCGTTTTAAGCCTCACGTGTGACCCCGTTGCGACAAACGTCGTTCGCGTCGTTTTCGTGCGCTCTTCAACAGCGTGGTACAACAACCAGCGTCGAACAAATTAAGCAGCTTAAATCGACGTGCACACGCAACGCAGTTTATGATGCGTAGCATTGTTCGGCTTGCAACCTGGGGTTCTCGCGGGCTTGGATCGATTCAAATTTTGGTCCGCGTTTTGGCTGGGCATTCGAAAGAAACCCGCTATGCGCGTAAAAGATTTCTTGGGGCTCTTAAGTGGTTTGAAGGCGAAGGCTTGGCTATACCTAGTGATACCTTATCTAGTGACACCAGCTATACTAGTGCCACTAGATAAGGGTACAGAGTATCGGCATTCTTTTGTCCTATTGTTCCGTGCCGCCGCCATGATCATTGGTCAGTTCGCATCACGTGACTATTGTTTACACTGCGACGGTTCATGGGCGCCGCCATTTTGTTGTTTATGTGTTTTAGTCGGCCAACTCTGGCAAACTTAGCTTGTCCTCCCTGCTCTGCGGCTTCGCGCGACTGACGTCTTTCCGAACGTGAATCAAAGATAACGTGTGCATCAGCATTTCAGCCGCAGAAGTGTGTCCGATGATGCCTTTTTGCTGCATCTTCGGCACTGTAGTTAACAAACAACCCGGTCGAAGTTACCGCCGACGCCGTATAGATGCGGCAATCTCGCAACAGTGATAAACACACAAAAGGCCACCGTTGCTGATGTGCGTGCCTCAGTGGCAGTACTCTGATACCTTATCTAGTGACACTATCTATGCCTATCAACGACTTCTTTACTGTACATCGTATCTTTACATCGTATCTGCGTTTTTTTTTTCGCATTTGAGTTTTTTTTTTTTGTTTTACTGTGAGATACGTCAACAGACTGGTGACATACGCCACGCTTCCGTAATATCAGAGCTCTGCACTGCTGAGGTTCCGCTTCACGAGCCATCACGTTTACTTGTCACGCGGACACACAGTGGTTTAAGTTTTCTTATACCAATGGCAGCGTGCGGGGCCCCGGGTTAACATCCCGTGCGAACTAAGACGCCTTTTACAGCGAAGCTGTTAGCCTCTAGTTGGTCGGGAAATTTCGCGTCGTAAACAAAAAACCGAGGCAGGGCCCAGCAGTTCCCGCCAAAGACGCCGAGCACATGCGTCAGGCTAATCAGGCATACAGCACATCGTTAAAACAAAACCCTACAAAACAAGCATCGAAACCGCATCATGGATATTAAGGCGCCTGGATTATGGATATTAAGGGGGAGCAATGGGACCGCCCCGTGTTCGTGGTAAAGATTATGTTTGCAGATTATGTTTGAATGTTAGACAGGACTAGTGACACTAAATAGAGCAGTTTTGTCCCAAGACGCCGAGCTCATGCGCCAGGCTAGGCAGGACCCAGCATTTGCCGCCAGAGAAGGCGAGCGCAAGCGACAAGCCCGCCGAGACGGCGAGAAACATTTCATACACTCCCCCCATCAGCATTTGGAGTGGTTTACAACAGCTTCGCTGGACATCCACTTTCGCAGGGCGGGATGGCGACTATTTTAGGGGCGAAGCTCCTTAAGTCATGGGTCTGTCCATCCCTTGTGTCTCGTGGTACGTGACCGCCGCATGCTTTCGGAGATGTCGCAAAGTGGGCCGCGTTGCACGCGCAAGAACCGGCTGCAACCGGCAGCGCAAACTCGGCACCGGGAGCGCGAGCTTGTCTGTGTTCGCCAACGGAGGCGCGAGCGCACGTGCACTGCGAGGGGGAGATCACGCAAGAGATCACGCCACGAACGCAGGCAGTCGTTCTCGGAGATCGAACGAGACGCAAGGACCTTTGCTCGTTTCCTCTCGTCTTGTTCGGGCACAAGTTCGCCCTAAATAAAAGTTCTTTCTTTACCGTTGTGTCCCATCCTACGTGACAAATTGTGGTGGAGGTGCGGGGTAGTCCTCGATGGCGCGGGGTCTTTCACCAGGTCTGGGCCTGGGAGCATTGACTCCGAAAATCAAAGTTGATTTGTACAATGTACGCACACAGTCATACGTCTTTCTTAATGATGTAATGGGCGAACTTTCACGGGAGAGTTACGGTTATGATCTCCCCCTCTCGAGCTTCGCCCCACTTATCATCATTCATTCCGTGGATATGGCGTGATTTTTTTTTATTTACTATCTACAGCGGCGGACATTTGGTTGACTGTACAACAAAATGGCGATGATTTCTCGCACAATGACGCGCTTAAGGCTTCGCCTTAAAAAGTCTTCGGTAGTTGAACATGTGAACTCCATGGAGCCACGGAGATCTCCGATTCTGGGGAAACTGCAACTTGAAGTGTCTCCAGTCTGCTCTCCAAGCCTTTGATGAGTATCGCCAGGTGAAGCCATATTGTTTCGCCTTTAAATGGACCCTGCAACACTTTGTTCAACTTTTTTCTGAACCTTAAATGCTTTCAGAAACTAGTCAACAAGCACATCCAGTAATTAGAATGGGGGGTCGCAAAGTACCTCAGCCAGAAAATTACTTCTCTGAGCCCATCAGGTAACTTCCAAGTAGAAAATCCCAACAGGAATACCACAAAAACCTAACAAGAAAAAACTTCGTTGTCACAACAGAAGTTTTGTTGTTACGACAAAGCCATCTGTTGTTAGGACACACATTTCCGTCGTAACGACAAAGTCAATTTCTGTAGTACATTTCTGTACATTTCTGTACATTTCTGACAAAGTACATTTCTGTAGCCACAACAGAACTGCCATTTACGCTACTCTTCACAATGGGCAATACCATTCAAACCATGTGCAACTACTGATCGAACATCAGGACCACGACATGACAGGAATTCGGCACGACGGAACATCAAAATCAGGGCAGGAATACGACACACGACAGGACATCAGAATCACGACATGACAAGAAAACATGACATTAAAATACGACAAACTGCAGAATTTTTTCTTGTCGTATTTTTTGTTTGGGTTAGAAACTTGCTGAAAAGATTTCTCTCTCTCTCTTCCGGTTCTGGAGTTCTTCAAGCGTTCGAATGACGTCATTACAGCAATGGAGCAGCTATTGGCCGGCTTCCTTTCAGTCGCTGCAAAAAACTCTCTCGATGGCCACTTTAGAAAGAAAGCCATAAAAGCAAAGCAGAAACAGAAGGCGGACAGTGCTGCCTCGACGAGCAAATCAGCCAGTAGCGCTCCATGCTGGCGATAACTGTAGCTTTCGCGGCGCTTCCAGATGCAAAGGAAAGAGTGAAAACGTTTATCGGAAGTGCTGCAGAGTCACTTTAAGGCATGTAAACAGGCTGATGTGTCGCCAGGAATTATTTTTATTATAATTTCACGTCGTTCTTCTCGCAGACATTGCATTATGACTACGCGAAAGTCGGAAAATTAGAGTTTGATCTCAAGGTTTGAAACAAACACTCATCTTTTCACGCCCACCGCAGATAGGATGCGGCTTCTCTAGATACGCGCTCGCCGTCGGCATCTTGGCGTTTCCGGTCGTAGCGAGCAGCTGCTCCACGCGTACGCCCACGGCTTTTCTTGCATTCATCGTGAACTCCGCATCTGCGCGCTGGACGAATATCCCGTCCGCAGACGCTTTACGCCTCGACGAGGCAGACCAGCCGTGTTTTTTCTGCAAATACATTTCTGCTAAACCCGGATTTGGCAATCCTCTCGAACTTGTGTACGCATTGTGGGAGTAAACATGCCGTGCTTCCAATATTAGAGTAGTTGAAAAGTTCCCGCCGTAGGGGGAAAATGTAACTGTTTTAAGTACCAAAGCTTCACATGTGCTATGAGGCGAGCCGTAGTGGAGTGCTCGGGGTTGATTTTCACCACCCGGGGATCCTTAAAGTGAGCCGAAATCTCGACACACGGGCGTTTACGTTTTTCGCCTTAAAAAATATTGCTCCCTCCGTCTAACGTCGACGATTTTTGAACGCGAAGCTTTCTCCTGATGGATTCTTTGGTTGTCGTCTGAGTTTGGACTGAGTTTGGGCCATGTCGTAATGGAGCAAACGCATAGACGCCGGCTTCATAACGCCAGAGACCCAGGTTCGACTCCGGCCACGGGTAGCCCTTTTAGGGGCGAAGACCCTTATCGGATCGGGCTGTCGGCGTCTCATGTCGTCGTCGTCGTAACCGTCGTCTCATGTAGTCACGGTACTAAAACACCGGGACCCTAGTTTATGCTTCGCGCTAGAGAGCTTTCGTGCTTCAAAGACAAGAGGCTTTTACAGCTAAGCTGCGTACCTCTACCCCCCAACGGTTTCATCTCCGTTGGCAATAACGCCAAGGCGCCAAGAATACACTTATACACTGCATGTTTCGCCCCTCCCCAGGTTTCAAGTTAGTGGAGATGGCCTGGGATTTTTTGCTTTCACTTAACCCGGCGTTTTCGTATTACAGACGCCATCAGTGAAAACACTAAAGCTTCGCTTTAAAAAACGGCCGCCGTGGCCGGGTATAGAACCCGCTTCCTTGGGTTCAGCAGCACAACGCCGTAGCCACTGGGCCACCCCGACGGGTCACTGAAGGAAAGCTTGGGCAGCAGTCCAAACAATGCATCCTGCATTGAGACAATAACAGAGGGAATGAATAATGTTAAAAAAAGTATCCCGGGACATCTCCACTAACGTGAAACCTGGTGAGAGGTGAAGCATGCAGTGTATAGGTGTATTCTTGGCGCCTGGGCGTTTTTGCCAACTCAGATGAAACCGTTGGGGGGGGGGGGGGGGGGGGGTAGAGGTATACAGCTTTGCTTTAAAAGTCTCTTATCTTTGAAGCACGAAATTCTCTAGCGCAAGGCGTAAACGAATTTCCCGGCGTTTCTTCAGTACGCGTTACGAAGCGCTTCAGCGCGAGGCGTAAAGAAGCATCCCGGTGATTTTTTTTAGTACGCGTTACGTTCTAGCGTGAGGGGTAAACGAGTTTCCAGGTGTTTTAGTACCGGGACTACATGATCCGACGATTACAACGACGACAGGAGACGCCAACAGCCCCAGCCCCTAAGGGGCTTACAGTCAGGCGAAACTGTGGATTCTGGCTTGTTTTAGGGGCGAAGCCCTAACGGGGCTTTGCCCCTAAAACAAGCCAGAATCCACAGTTTCGCCTGACTGTCCTGTTTGCAAACAGTTCTATCGGCAGTGTCCGCGAGCCTGTCTGTCCCTTTCCAGTCTCACTAACCATGCCTGACATGGCCCATGCAGCCCACATGTCTGCCCTCACTAGCGCTCGCACGAAAGTCAACCAGTTGTTCTAGGTATTTTTTGCTCGTCCAAGGTATTTGTTTCGGTTGCCGTGGTGCCTGGAAATTCGCAAAGGCTTATTAGACACATCGCTGGCGACAGTGCTGCGCCGTTAGAAGTCGTTTCCAGTTCGTTGGCTTCGTTGTTCGATTGCATGAATCCAGTTGCTCCTCTCAGGGGCACCAGGGACGTTTACAAGGGAAGAAAAAACGTCCCCGAGAGCTGTCATCAAAGAAACGGGCTTAATATATTTTCCTGATTAATTTAAATGATGAACTCCTCAATTCTGCCCGTTCTGGCAGGCTTAATTCTCGCTGGCCTCCGTAGCTGACAACGTGTACACTGTTTGGCCAATTAGGCCTAACCAGGTTAAGCCTAACCAGATTACGGACAACAACTGCAGGGGGGGCAGTTGTTGTCCGAAAAACTAGTGCTCGTTTTAATGGTGGCGCCACTAACCATCTTCAAGGCTAATGACTATAGTAGGGAAAAAAAAAAGGGGGCGTTTCAGCGTCTTCGTTAAAGAAGTTAAGTTGGGGGAATTGTAACGCGATCCACCACAATAAAATTTATTTTCTGGACTGCACCTGACATTTGCCGTTATTTTAGTTTGTACTGAAAACTGTATTGCACTTCTTGCGTAGTTGTTCTAGTTGTGCTTGACTTGCCGCTCCGTGTATTATACGTGGCCAGACTCCTGGTCTATCCGTCGATTCGGCTGTTAAATAAACCCTATTTTATTAAAATCGATCTGCTGCTAGAAAAGTCGGTGGAAAAAGAAATAAGTTTGGGTCAGCGCTGGTCCCTTTTCCTTCCAAAATAACACAACTACTGCGGACTCTGCCCCGTTTACTTGCTGAGAAAAGTGAGGGCCCCCTAACGGCTCCGCTTGAATAAGGAGCGGTGCAAACAAAGCCAGTGCAATTCCGTCGCGTGGAGAAGCGCAGTTATTTGCTTCTCCACCACGCACGTTGCACCCGCTCGACACTTCCTCTATAGTGCCTAGAATATATTCTAGGCACTATACTTCCGCTGCAGCGCCTACTCCGATGCAGCACCGCAGAATTTGGCAACTTCGGGTGCGTTTTCGTTTATTGTCAGCAATGTTAACCTCGTCGCAAACGGAAAGCGAGGGCTCATTCTTTCATGGTTAAAGGGTAGGAAACGAGCTTCCTGGATCAGAGAACAAACTAGAGCAGACGATATAGATGTCATACTTCATATATAAAAAAAGAAATTGACTCGGGCTGGCCATGTAGTGAGACGAACCGACAACCGGTTGACAATAAAGGTAACTGAGTGGACGCCAAGAGATGGGTATGGAAGTAGGGGAAAGATAATAACACGATGGAGGGATGAAATAAGGAATTTCGGGGGCCAGGAATGAACTCCAGTGGCGCGCGGGACAGGAGCGGTTGAAGGTCGATGGGAGAGGCCTTCGTCTTGCAGTGGACTTAGTGGGCTGTTGTTGTTGTTGTTGATGATGATGATGGTATGTCTGCGTTGTAATGCCTAGCTTTCCTCGCCGAGTACCCCCCAGGCAGGACCGTGGGACAGCCTGCTTTCGCACAAAAATGCAGAATTGGCGGAAGCAACAGATTTTATCGTAATAATAGCGTACATGGAGGGGATTGGTCGAGCGGAATTTCGAAAACAAAAAATAAGGGAAATAGAAAGAAAAGAAAATTTTCACACACACACACACACAAAATAAACTGACAAAATCAAAAATCAAACTAACGAGAACCGACCAGCCCGGCACTTAATCGCCATAAAAGTGTAAATTCAGATCACTGGCGTGAAGAAACAAAATAAAACTTACAAACAGTAAAATAACCCGACACCCTTGTTTACTCATAGCCAAATCTGGCTGTAAAGAACTCACAATCTAGACAAGCGGCATAAGAATGCTACTCATTAGTGAACAATTCTCTAAATTCCTGCAGGTTATTATTTTTTTTTCTTACACTACACGTGCTCCTAAGCAGTCTCTCGCTCAGAGGCATATGTGGCGTACACACACATTCTCCGCACTGCCTTAGCTTCGTTTGCTCTGTTATCAAACGTGTCGCATTGACCATGCGCACATATAATCATGCCTTCTCATTCGCCTATTTGGAGCCATTCTTTCCTAATAATAAACAGTTATTAGTTGTAAGGTTTGAGGTCATCGGACTACTTGCGCCCCCACGACATGCACGTGGAGACGTCGTCAATGTCCAAAGGGGCCGCTGGCAATCAAGCCGCCTGAATGCGCCGCGCGAACGGAAACGAGCAGGGCCACGTCCGATCTAGCACCAAAGGGAGCAGTTTTCTTTGACTTTGTTGGGTGGCGGCCACTATGTACAGAAAGTACATGGTGGCCGCCACCAAACGCCTCTTGCTCGGTCGGCGCGCATTGCACCCGGCCTTGCTTTTTCTCGTTTCTATTTCACGTTTCCCCTTCTCTCGCCGAGGGTGTATGTGTTCGTCCCAGCGAGATGAGGGGTGTCTCTTGCTGTCGAACTTGGTGTAGGTCGCGGGAAGAGTCCCGCGGTGCCGGTTAGACCCCCGCAAGCACATTCTAATCCCCACTGCGGGCTATTTCAGTTGTCTTGTATATGTATCCGCTATATACTTTTGTACATAAAGTGTTCATGGTTTGGACTAGGAGTTTGCCTCGTCCCTCACGGCGACGCGAGACACAGCGGCGGGTTTCTGGAGGAGGCGAAGTCCTGAAATCTACTTTAGTAATGGCCTGTGTTTGTTACTCTTCATTCTGTCCCGTCTTGGCACGGTTCAATTGATGCGCAACGTTTCGCTTATAAGCACAGGGTAGGCTGGAAGAATACAAGGGTTAGGGCTTGGGCGAGTTTGTGCATGATTACAAATAGGGAAACAGCGCAACACAGACAGAACACAAGAAGAAGAAGGTGACAACCACGAGCGCGACAGGTGACAACCACGAGCAGCGCTCGCGGTTGTCACCTTTTGCTTTTTGTGTTCTGTCTGTGTTGCGCTGTTCCCCTATCTGGAAGAATACACGTTGCAGCATTTATAGGGTCAGTCACAGCTGCTCCACGGTGTCCCTACGGCTTCCCGTGTCCGCCCGTAACCCGACACACAGCAGTCCGTAATGGGGCACGGATTGTACTGGAGGAGGAGAATTTTATAAGGAAACGGAAGACGAGACAAGACAGGTTCCCTCCCCCGCTGCTTGTGGGTGGTATCCGAATACGCTATGGTGCTCCGAAAGGTATTGTGCTTGCGCTCGTTTTAAAAGGACCCTGCAACATTTGTTTCAACTTTTTTTCTAAATCTTATAAGCTTTCAGAAAGTACTCAGCAAACACACCCAGTGAGTGGAATACGAGGTCGCAAAGTACATCAGCCAAAAATTACTGGTCTTTGCCCATCAGCTAACTTGGAGGCCTGCTCAAACGAGTTTCCTCTCTTTCCTGAGCCTTGGCGTTCTTGAAGCGCTCGAATGAGGCCGGGTTCAAACTGTTGTCGCAACTGTCGTAATATCTTTAAATAATGACGTCATTTGACGTATCAGCAACCGAACTGCGTGAAACACTGTTTTTTTTTTTTTTTTACGTTCATAGCTCACGATATGGCTGTTACGTAGGTAGTCTCAACATAGCCTTATGCCATTTCAGGAATGGAGCACCTGTTGGCCGCTTCGTTTCTGTTGCGTCACTAAACACATTCGAAAGCCAGTTTAGAAAAAAGACATAAAGCAAAGCAGAAACAGAAGGCGTGTAGTTTTGCTGTGACGAGTAAATCACGCAGTGCCGCTCCGTGCTGGCGATAACTATAACTTTGGCAATGCTTCCGAAGGCGAAGGGAAATGTGAAAGTATTTATCGGAAGTGTTGCAGAGTTCCTTCAATCCTGTTTCATTATGTTTTATTTTTTCTTTACGCACCAAGAAAGCCGCCGCACAATTTTATGTCCCTAGGGACATACTCCGTTTTGTGTACTCCTATAACCGTCCTTTCGCTGCTGCCGTTTCTTTATTCGTTTGTTCGAACAGTGCTCTGAGCGCAAACGTATATGAACGGAGCGATATACGTGCCGGCCGTAATTCAGGCTTATTCGGCCGCGCGCACGAGCATAGCGACCTGTAGCTCGTCGAACTGGCTAATTGGAAGACGGCTATCGTCGTCGCCAGTGCGCTGCCAGAGCCAATTACTATAGGGTGAAAGCAAGTAGGCGCAGCCTAGCGCTGGACTGGTTTTTGTTTCCCGGACGAGCGCCTATCTCTGCCTCCTTTATTAGATCAGAGCAAGCGAATGTAGATTCTCCCCAAACTGCAAAATAAGGCTCAAATTTATTGGGGATATCCGTACTTCCCTTGTTATCTAGATGCGGACAGAGCTGTTATCACATTGTGTGCGTCGATTCTCGTTGTTATTATTCTATCCCATATATTCGCGTTGACATCAGAACACGTGGAGCGAAGCAATGTGTGGGACGTAAACTGAAACGGGTGTATACACGTTTTAGCGAAGGCGGCATTTCTTTTGCATAACTCTAGACGTCGTCTTTAGTATCATGTCATCCTCCGTATGCACTTTCGTAACGCAGCATGGCCTTCTCCATCGCGTAACACAACGCGTTAGGGCAGGTAGACGGGATGATAGCGTCTGGATGCTACCAGTTCAGCGGTTGGTAGCACGTCCGTCATGGTCAAGGGAGCTGATGCAATGCTTTATTAAAAGCCAGACATGACGGCACGCCGGCGAGCGACGTACACCATAGCAGGAAGTGACGTTATAGTGACAGCATGGACGAAAATGTGGACAATATGGGTTATGGTTCCACATTAATTTCCGGCGACGTCCTTACGCCAGGCTGGACGCCCTTATCAGAAAATCGGGCAAAATTACCCTCTGGTTCCCCGCCTCCACTTACACTGTCCGCATTTTCTAATTAGGTATTGACAAAGCCCTTTCCGAAATCCTCGACACACGGCGGGTTCATCAAGTCACTCGCGTTGCCTTCCCCCCTACGGGCACTCTGTCCGCCACAAACTGGGTCGCCCCACACCCCTCCTTTTGACGCCTTTCAACTCCGCACTCATATCGTCGTCTGTCACTACATAACTTTTTTAGTGGCTTTAGTGTCTTCCATCCTCAAGCACATGCACCCTTCTTGCAATCAGGGCAGAAGACATGTCCGAGTCACCCTTCTACGAGCACAGTATCACAACAAACCGGACAACCGATATATGTACAACCCTGCTCCGCCAGACCCGCTCACGCACCGGTTGCACGTTTTTAACCGTTCATCATCATTATCATCGCCTACATCAACATCAACAACATCATCAACAACATCCAATTAGGCCCACTTCAGGACGAAGGCCCCTCCCATCGACCTCCAACCGCTCCTGTCCCTGCGCCGCTCGATTCTATTCTTTCCTTCCGAATTTCCTTATTGTGTCCCTCCACCGAGTAATTGGCCTTCCCCTGTTGCTTTTCAGTTGTTTAGTAAGGCGTCAAGTTTCCGATCCATATGTAATCACCGGCAGGACGCTTTAGTTGTATATTCTCCTTTTCAGTGATAGAGGTAGCTTACTTTTCATAATCTGGGAGTGCTTGCCGCGAATGCACCCCAGCCCATACAAATTGTGCACCGATTTTTTTCCGGTCGTTGGGATCAGCACAGATTACCTGACCGAGGTAGTTATCATATTCTACTCGTTCCAGCGTTTCGTTACATATGCTGAACAAGGCGCTTTCGACATGTTTATTTATTATTACTTTGGATTTATTCATATTTATCTTCACTTCCACAGCCTTGCTTTCTGTATTTCATTCAATCAACTTTATATAATAACATATTTTTGTTTTAATATTTTCTATGCCATATTTGCCTATTCTTTTCCCGTTTCCAAGGAGGGTGAGCAAACAGGATGTTTATTGTTAAACTCCCTGCCTTTCCTGTATTTTAACACGGAAGTGTTTTATTCCGGGTGACACCAATATCCGTAACGGAAGTGACGCCATACAACGAAGCAAGCGACCTGTAAAGGGTGCACCCCTGCACGCAGGGTCCTCTTGAGGGGAAGCAACCTTTAGTACTGAAGAGTACTTTATACTTAGGGTTGTTCGTTTTCGGGTTTTATGTTTTAACACGAAAGTGTTTTATGCCGGGATACACCAAGCTTTCACTGACGTCATATCCGTCACGAAAATGACGCCAGTACACATTTGCCAAAGCGACCCGCCAGCAGGACGTCGCTCACCAAGCACACCCACAAGACAGCCGCCGACCCACAAATAATGTTCAGCTGCAGATTTCGCTGCACATTTCACTTTCGCGTTTTACCGATTCCTATGACAGAGGGATCAACCACAGTTTTTTTTTGTTCGTTGTTTTTCTTCCTTCCTTCCTTACTTCCCACACCTTCCCTGCAACGATGGAGAAAATCTACGTCGGCGGCACGGTAACCGCACGCACCGCTATAGATTGGTCACGAGTTGCGTGCGGCAGACTCCCGCCGCGACGGCCGAAAGTACGAACCCCACACGCCATGCTACCGGAAACGTTTCCTTTCGTCCGCATCCGAGATCACGCTGTCCCTGCTTTCGTCCATTCGAGAACCTTTCGCGGAACTGAACGTGATTGCTCAACCTCCTTCCAACAAACAGCCCAAGTTTATCAGGACGAAACGGAGAGGAATCATGACAGTACATCCCCGCGGTCTCATTTTTAGCTGCTGATCGTTTCCGATAAACAAGATAAACTGCGGGAAAGGTATTGCCCGGCTTACGCGTATTTCTTTCCCACTCAAAACTTGGATTACGTCCACTAAAGAAAGCACGGCAGACGTTTACGTATACGAACATTATCAACGAAGCCGAAAACACGCGCCATAATAGGGGCGACCACAGCGTCCGCTGGGATTAGTCGGCGTTAGCGGATCCGAAAGGATTTGGCCTCGGCCGAACGGAAGAGCCAATCGCCGCGCACGGCCTTGCTCAATTCGGCAAACACGGAGAGCCTTTTCTCATGTTCCTGCGCGGTGTACCGCGCCGCAGTGCAAACTGGAGCCAATTAGTCACCTCCTAGATCAAAAATGGCCTCGTGACCTCACGCAATCCGCTGTTTATGTCTTCAAGCCATGGTTCACCTAAATCGAACCACTTTGAAGCCTGTTCGGTGAAAGCTATAGGATGGTGGTGTTGTTGAGTCTACCTTGAGCAGGTGAGGTAGAAACTCTAGGCAAGCTCACCTCGCAGGTGAGGGCAGTCTCGGTGTGCTGTACTTCCATCTGCGGCTCGCGCGATTGAGTTTTCGTTTTCGGCTTTCCCGAATTATTTCGTCATGCCGGTCGGGCGCAAGGACGGTGTAGTGCCCACTTTTCTGCGAGCTGAATCGATTAATCGAAGGAACAGTGCCCGAGGACGTCTATACATTTTTTTTTTCCGGGGGCTTTCATCGGTCGCTGCAGAAGTCGGCGTGGATCAGCGAGCGCGCAGCTTGAATCGGTATTCCGCGTATACGGCGACAGCAAAACAAACCAAAATCTGATGGATCTTTCAGGAAGCCTATAAGACCTTTAGAAGATGGTTGAGCGCGTCGAGCCCTTCTCAGTTCCCAGTGGTCTTAATCCGTCTACTGAGTGGGCAGAAGTAAAAAGAAAGGCTTAGTCGTCGTACGGCCATAACAGTCACATCGAGTGATGTGTATGCTACGAGCACGCATGGCTCTACGGGTTTTAGACAAGATCACCTTGGCATAAATGTCAGCATCGGAAGACACGTGCCACTTCAACATCGAAAATTCACCCGCCGTGGGTGGCTATACTCGGTGACAACTTAAGAACGGCGACGGAAGTTGCCGCTGGGCCTCATCACCGCGGCCAGATGTTACTCCGCGCGGCGCAGGTAGTGCGTTACTGGGAGCATTTTGAACATGGCACGAGCCGTTTCCGTAATTTTTTGGACTTAATATGTTTATAAACTACTGCAGCGACGAAAAACAAACTACGTGAGAAAACACAGACGACATCCCGCATTCATAGCAATATCCTTTCAAAATGCGCGCGCCCGTTGACATCCCGGTCCGTCGCTTAGGCCGAGTGATACCGTACATGAGCTATTGCCGTTCTTGACTTATTCCCGAGTATAGAAAACTGCAAGGAGAAATAAGTTTGGACAGCCAAATTTTGGTATGATATGAAGCTTCGTCCAGCCTGGATTAAAAATATAGTGCGGAAACAACGTGGTTTCAGCTCTGTCAGCTCGAGCTTTTCAATTCGACATTTTAAGATCGTAAAAATACTCCAAATCAAGCGTGTTGATGCATTTCCCACAAAATAATTAATTTACGGGAAAAGCCAAGCTCCGTAAGTTTCAAGATAGGAACAGTTTTGAGTATATTATCGGGCCGATGTCAGGCGCAAAAGAGAATCTATGGAACATGTATCGGGGCGCGGCGACCAGTAATAACAGCGCTGCAATAACAACAGGGAAGTGCGCGGGCGAGCAAAGCTTTTTTTGGTGAACCTGCAGAGCAGATGACTGGACGAAGTTATTTGAAAAAAATATTAGTGCAAGTCTCTATGTAAGTAGTTATCGGTTCATCATTGCATATCTTTACATCTTTTCTTTCTGTATTTTCCCACTTGGCGTTGCAAGCTGAGCAGAAATAAGAGCTTGACTAAAAACCTCTTCTGCATTAAACATTCTATCTCCCCTCTCCACCCCTCTCCCTCTCCTCCTGATTTCGGTTGAGCCGAAAGGTCCAAATACGAAGTACAAAAAATAACTGGATATGCAGTGTGAACTGCTTTATAAGATTAAAAGAAAAATTCGCGTCTTACTGTATTTCAACAACAAAAAAGGAGTCACGCCGTAACTTTGAAAAAAAAAAAAGCTAGCTTACTTGGTTATGCATAAGCTTGTTAAAGCCATTGTGGCGTGATGAGCGCAGGTTTATGGTCCTGAAAAGAAAATCTGCGCCATCTGAACACCCAGCCGTTCTTACTAAATTACCTTCATCGCCGCACGAGTTCGAGAAGAACGTAAGTAGTTTACACAACACTTCATGTAACGCGTTAGTTCGTCAAAGAGGATAAGCGCGTGCTTTTTTTGTCCCGTTCTCCTTCTTTTGTAATAAAATGTCGTTATCCCGAAGTGCCTGTAAGCGACAGCATAAACCAAAACATGCCTCGTTAATAAAGGTACGCAAGAAACGTGCTAGGACGCGGGGAAAATGGATTCGCTTACAGCGTTATCTCGCAGAATCACGTCAGGTTGCTGACAAATTGCTCCACAACAAGATATGTTTTTACCAGATCCCCGCGCACAACGGCACACACAGAAGAGCGCGTTACATTTTTTTCTTCTAAAAGAAGAGAAGTTTAAGCTTTTAATTCGCCGTAAAGTGTTAGCAGAAAACTCAGCCCAGCCGAGCGCATGTGAGCGTGCGACTCGTAAGGAGCGCCCGGCATCATCCAGGGGCGGTATTCTCGTAACTGTCCCTTTTGAAAACGTCCCTTTTGCGTCCCTTTCATCGTGACGTAATTCCGGTTTAGCAGTGGCCTTTGATTCAAATACCGTAACTGTTCCTGCAAACGCATTTTAAAGAACTGAAACTGTATCAGAGTATCTTTTATGTGTTTATTGTTCCGCGAGCGAACCAACAATAAGGCGACGAAAAATCGTCTGCTCCGATTCGTCTGCTCCGAGAAGCCGCCGCTCGTCGTAGCTCCGCCGTGCTTGCATGGCGTCACATCCGGGTGTTCGCTTTTAGCCAATCAGGGCTCGCTCAAAAGGGACACTTTTGAAAGGGACACAAAAGGGACAAAACACGGGAATACCGCCCCAGGTTTGCGCGTGGGCTTGCGTAACATGAGAACTAGCAAAAACAAATACCAGGAAAAAATACCGAGCGCACGTGAGCGTGCGCCTCGTGAGGAGCTCCCGACGCTGGCTGCCTCAACCTTCGAGAATACTCTGCCTAGAGTTCGTGGCGTGATCTCTCGCGTGCTCTTCTAATCGCCAGTTCACGTGCATTCGCGCCTGAAGTGGGGACCCAAGACGACAAATTCGCGAAGCCGGTTGCCGCGGATTCAAGCACGTGGTAACGCGGCACACTTTGGGAGAGATGTGAAAGGCTGCGGACAAAACGATCCCGGCCTGCCAGTCACGGAAAACTTTCAGCGGCAAATTCGGAAATCCATAATAGGTGCAAAAGCCGGGTCCCCGACAAAGGGAGAGGGGCCGCCAGCTCTACTGTTTCTCCAGCCTTGCACCGCTAATGCAAGCTCCACCTTCTTCTTCTTTTTTTTTTAATGGCTAGGATTTTGGTATCCCACCCTCAGTGAAGCTCGGGGAGGCTGTATGAACAGTTTGCGAGCGTGACCATATTATCTCCCTGGTTTGATCGAGTATAGGAGACAGCAGCAATCATGTTATGAGAAAAATTTCTCCGAGGAAGCGTCATTACCCGCGTTTACAATCCGTCGTATTCCACATGGAGGGGAAAAATGAGAACTCCCGGGCTGCGAAATTTCGGCGCAGGTTAAATACCCCAGGTGGTATAAATTAATCCTCAGCCCTGTATGCGTGCACTTCATAGCTCCGGTGCAGCTGCGGCGCGTAAAACCGCCGAAATTTGAAATTTCCCAGCCCCCTCTTACGACGCGCATCATAACCCTTCAGCGCATAAAACCGCCTCCGAGTACCTAGGAAACCAGCAGTAATGGCCAGCAGTGAGGCACTCATCTCCTCATTTACATCCTCGGTGGGTCCGAGCCGACCGTTGGGCGCAGGTGTGCGCAGACGCGCTTCGTCTAGCTCACGCATTGTGCACACTGAAACCAGCCTCGTGCAAGTCCTCCCCTCGGGCTATCACACGCACACGCACACGCACACTTATCTATTGCAAGGCTCCGGCGAGAAGGCTTGGTTGAAGGCGAGAAGGCTCTTTATTCGGCAAGCAGCAGCCCGAACCCGAGAAGGGACTCCGAACTACGATGATGATCAGAAAGCGTCACGAGACCACACAATAATGATCTGATGACGAACGGGTGCGGTATAAAAACGATTAAAAGGTACTGATGGCAAATAAATGGAGGGAAAACCATGAAGAAAGCTCGGCGTTTAAAGTTAGTCAAGGGCGCTTAAGGGGCTTGTTGAATTAAGACAGAAATAGGGGTTGGCAGCCAAGAATGCCTCGAAAAGCAAAGGGGGAATGTGGTAAGTCATTTATTATCCTTGAAACAGATACAGCTTTTTGAAAAAACAAAAGGGGAGAAAAACATGCCCGCCTGGTGGGACCCCAACCCATAACCACGATCTTCGGAAGGTCGTGGGTTATATATATATATATATATATATATATATATATATATATCCGAATAAAAATACCGGTTCAGTTACGGTTCTGGTTTAGGCGAAATCACTTCGTTCCGGTTCAGTTCCGGTTCGACAAAATCACGTACCGAACAGGTTCGCGAACCGCTTCGGGAGCTTGATTCGGTTCGCGAACCGGTTCGATGAGTTGAATTATCACTGAAATTAGAAAAAAAAAACATTTAGCTGTGTAAAACGACAGTCAAATCAAAATACAGACAAAAATTAAAAATGCTGTTGTTCCCCAGGGGCAGTGGCGCAATTGGAAAGCAAACTTTAAACAATTATGAGATATTAGAAAAACAGATGAAGAGGCGACGATTTCTCACCTACTTTCTCGCCCAGACTTTATGTTGTCCTAGCGACTATTCATAAAGCCACCGCCAACAGATATGACGGTTGGATATATTTTCTGCCCTTTCATTTTTTCTTGAAATTGCAATCGTCGCTATGGAATCGCCCATCACGCTAACCTTGAAGACTTAAAGGGGCCCTGAAAGGCATTTTGAGCACACTAAATGAACTAGCGCAATCGCTAGATTGGGTCGCCAACGTCACCTGTGCCAAGGTATTACTCTTTTACGCGCAGGGAAAGCTCACACTTTTGTTGCAAAGTTTGTCGCTTTTTTCTCACCCTTTCCTTCGTGTTTTTGGACGCCGCCATCTTCACATGTCTACATCATCGATTCCCAGATGTTCGTCATGAGCTAGACATCCTGCTATTGGGCGGCTTTTTCACGCACTTCCGGCAAAGAGATGAGTCGTCTGCTCAGCGTCGGCTCGCCGTCTGATCTGCCAGCGGAGTGCCGGAGTGCTTTGACATTTTACGACAAACGAAACAAGTGTAAACAAACGCTTAACCGTTTGTATTGAATGCAACACGGCCATAACACGACGTGGATTTTATCTTACGTGAGTACGTACCATAAAGAAAGTCCCGTGGCACTTCTTTGGTGCAATCGCAGAGAACGCCCTGAGCCGAATGCCCGGGTTTGACGCGTACATTTTATTCAACTTCAAAACAATCCAGAGATGCGTTTCGAACGAACGCAACGTCACAACATTCGTTGCAAGTCTGAACCGCGATTGACAGACGATGAGTTGCCTCCTCCTGCCCGTCGTAAATACGGCACTCACCTCACACCCGGTTTGCGGGGACGAGCAGCAAGTCACAACTCTGGCGCGCAAGCGAGAAGGCTTTTAGCCAGGCACACTGCACATACCCAATGCGAGGTTGAGTGGTACGTCATTCGAGAAAGATAATCCAGACCATGGGAAGCACTATCCACCCGCAGAAGTACAATGTCGCATTTCATCGCGAAACGAACGCGTCCACAACCACACAGGAGGCGATGCACACACACACACACAGCTTCGGTCGCTGCATTGGCTTAGCTGCAAGCTTCGTTCGGACAATCAGCGATGCTACGACGATACAGAGCTGCGTGAGGACGACGTGCTAACCACTTCACGTATTTAAAAACACAGGGGCAAAGAAACTAGGTTCATCGGAAGCAAAAATCTTTCCTCCATTATAGTGCCTGAAATATACTGGCTAGTGTGCCGAGGGCGGGCTCCAGGCGGGCGCCGGGAGCGATGTACGCGGCCGTCTGCCGCTTGGGGCGCAGGCCGTGCGGGAGTGTGGCGCGTTCATCCGGCCCGAGCAGATCGCGCGGTTACCTCCGAGCTGCGTAGGAGACGGCAGCGGCAGAACTTTCCATTCCCGCTTGCGACGAAAGCGAGCGAAAGCGACGGGAATTCTGTCGCGCAACCAAAATTTGTCCCGACCATTCGACAAAAACGATCGTCGCGCGACAAAGCGACGGAATTCCTGCCGCTCTCACTCGCTTTCGTCGCAAGTGCGAACGGGCCTTTATGCGCAATCTCCGCCCCACATAAAACAAGCTCTTGCTTGTCGCCTGAGCATACGGTTGATATCTGACTACGTTACACTGTGCTTGCCAGTGTATTTAAACGATGTCACTAGGTTTGAAACGTACGCGCTCGGCGTGCAGCTTTGTAAACGCAAGCGGTTTCACATACGCACGCTATTTTGCTGCTAATAGAGTTTTAGTACAGCGTTTGTGGCCTTTGCATACGCTAAACGCAAAATTTTTGCGTCCCGCTACGTGACACCGCGATGGGAGTTTTAGTAGAGCGTCTCATCAGTTTTGCGTAGCGACACTAATGCATACGGCGCCATCTGTCAAATGTTTTCCGAAATGTCTCGCCGGCTGATCTGCTAGCGGAGTGCCGGAGTGTTTGGACATTTTACGACTATCCAAACAAGTGCAAACAAACGCTTTCCCGTCAGTGTTGAATGCAACACATGGGTGCAGCTTGTCAGAACACGGGTTCTCGCTGATCGAGTGCAGCGTTGGTTTGCTCTTCGCCTTCACGTTCATCGCCGCTGATAAAGCGATCCGATCCGGCGCGTTTTGTGCACGGGTTCTGTGTCGGTTGAAAATGTCTTTTTTCACATTCTGCCGGTAGTAGGAATTACAACCACCGCAAAATAACACCCGGCACCAGCGGGGCCACATCTGAGACCGCGCTTTTTGGATAAACAGTGCGCGGTGCACCAAAGGGAACGAGCGCAAGATTCTCCCCACGCGGCTGCGAGTTCGCCGCCGATACCAACTGCAAATACGTACACCGCGAAAGGGCAAGGCCAGGCCGCACACATGCGGCCAGGTCATTGGTTCGCTTTTCCAGCCTGTGTCCATGGTGTCTACAGAGATGAAAAAGCCGAAAGAGCTGGCCCGTAGCAGACGGCAGTCTGTGGGAGCGCAATAGCGGAAGTACGTCACCGCTGAGGAGCGGAACATCATGGGAGGGGAGGCCAACAGCGAAGAAACAGTTGAAAGGAGGAGGAAATACGGCGCGACGATAATTCGCGGTTTTTGATTTACGATTTCTCAGCTAATACTCATCGCTTTAACAAAATTCTTGCAGGAGGAGATTGCTAATACATTGCTTTATTTGGTTACATGTACATCCATGCATCGGCGGAAGGCATTTCAGGACCCCTTTAAATTTAGTCCTGCGTACTGGCGCGTTCAAACACCAGCGCTTAATACAAATTGCGTACAATTTTTATATTTGTAACAAAACAGAAAAATCCTACAACAGGCACATAAGTACTACCAATGAATTAGAGTATTCGGTCACCTTGAATAATTTGTTAGCTGTCACCTTATCAAATGTGTTAGCCACACTTTTGTTAAAAGTAAGCTTTAGTTAACGCTCAGTCACTGCAATATTGCTCTGACTACTGCAATTCCTTTTGCGATAGCTATACTCGATGTGTGCATTACAATCAGTATGTCATCGTACCGCCTGACCTCGGGCCATCGTTCGGTGTGCTACATTGTGGAATCTTATAACAGATTATTCTGTTACAAAATGAAAGGGAAATTTGACGCGCGTAGCATGAGATGGGACTTTTTTGGGTAGACGCTCTTTAATTCGTCAACAGCAGTACTCCCCTCCGGAACGAGTAGCAGTAGAAGTAATATAGTGAGTTGGACATTCAGTACAAGTGCACCTTCGAAAAAAATCAGATCTGGAACAGACAAAACAGCAGAACAAGCAGAAAAGATGATCGCTGGATGCATGGGACAGTGTGAGGTACCGGCCTGCCTTTCTGCACGTGTCATCAGCTTTATTACTGTTTCTGCTTCTAAGACAAGGTCGAGGGCTGCAGTTTCTTGCCAATGGATTAAGTGCGCACCTTAACAGTTTTCCCTGACATATCTGTTATTTGTATTTGTAAAAAACGTAACTTGTCCACTGTACTGTCCTCCAAAACGTACCACGGAACTCACTTCCTTCGCATTGATGACACGTTTGGTTGTGAAAGGCAGAGCAAAGAAAAGTATAGAGCAATGTCCACGTTTTGGTGTTTTTTTTACTTATTCGGTTTCACTTACATTTTGGGTGAAATTAAAAAAAAACGTGATTCGCCTTTTCTTTTGTTGTTTTCAGTGTAAACACATTAAAAAAAACTGGCGCATTTGATGCCCCGTGCTATATCTCTGCTCCGAGGCGCAGCTTATGTTGCAGGCCGGCAGACTTATTTTAATCAGCTGGTGATATTAAACGCGGATCAAAATCTCGATACACGGACGTTCTCGATTTCCATCTACTTCAGAAAAAACGGTCGTGGGGAAGGGAGATCGAGGCCACTTGTGGTCAGCAGTAAACGGCTTAGCCACTGAGCAGCTCCTGTGGTCACACTTGTCAAGTATTAACAATTTGCAGGTGTCGGATCTTTTAAACAAATTATGAAATGCGAAAAGTTTGCACACATCGGGTGTGGTCTTTCGCTGTTGCGCAGTGGAGCACTCCTGCAGCCTGATTGCTCCAATAAAGTCACAGCTAGGGAAGGGCAAAGTCGTTTTATATCCCCTGCAAGCTGCCGAGAATGACATTTCGTTTGTTCAGCTTGCACTACGCTCTCGTTTCCAGCAGCAACAGACCATTGCTACAGTGGTGCTTATTCATTTCCTCTGTTGTTACATAGAGGGTGATAGTGTTAAATTGTCTGGAGGGGAAAGTGCGCGAGCGGGTACGAAGTTGATGGCACGTGAAAGAAAAAAAGGCCTGAATTGCATTGTCTGTGCGATATCAACGAGCCGTTTCGGCATGAACCGGTAACCGTTATATCTGTTTTCGGTTCAGTTCCGGTTCGGGTTCAGCGTGCTCAAAAAATAGCGGTTCGGGTTCGGGTTCAGTTCCGGCAAAAATATCCGTTCAGAGGTCCGGTTGTCGGTTCGGTTCGGTTCCGGTTCGACACCGTGAATATATATATATATATATATATAATATTATTAATATATATTATATATATAATAAGTATATATATCATTATATATATATATATATATATATAGACAGAAATAAAGTTTGGCAGTCAAGAAAACCTCGGAAAGCAAAGGGGAGGATATGGTGGGTCATTCAAACAGATCAAGAATTTGGAAAGAAAGAAAGAGGTCGGGGGTTCGGATCCCACCTGGCGGGCATTTTTTCTCCACTTTCTTTCTTTCCATATATATAGAAAGAAATGCCGGCAGTCTACAACGCCAAAGAAGGCATAGGGGAATGGTTAGACTATTTTTTACCTGTTAGTGACGTTACATTATTTTTTTATTAATTACGTGAAAAAGAAAGAAAGAAAAACACGCACCCAGAGTGGGGGCCAGAGCCCACGCCTTTCGATTAGATCTCGAATGCCTTACCAATTCGGCTACCTGGGCGACTCTGTTCTCCTTCACTTTCTGGGGTATTTATATTTACTACAACTGTATCTGACGCTTGAGGGTGGTAGCCAGCGCCAGTCAGACTACACGGGGAGAAGGGGACCTTCTTTTTCAACCCCCGGGGCGTGGCGCGAACGTCTACAGCCTGTCATAAGCGGGTATATGTATATATATATGTATATAGATAGATATATATAATATATATATATATATATATATATATAGATATATATATATATATATATATATATATATATATACACAGAAATAAGGGTTGGCAGTCAAGAAAACCTCGGAAAGCAAAGGGGAGGTTGTGGTAGGTCATTGAAACAGATAAAGAATTTGGAAAGAAAGAAAGAAAGCGGAGACGGGAAAGCGGATCGCACCAGACCGGTATTCTGGAGGTCGTGGGTTCGGATCCCACCTGGCGGGCATTTTTTCTCCGCTTTCTTTCTTTCTTTCCAAATTCTTTATCTGTTTCAATGACCTACCACAACCTCCCCTTTGCTTTCCGAGGTTTTCTTGACTGCCAACCCTTATATCTGTGTTATTTCTACGAGCCCCTCATTTCCTATTCTGATTCGCGATTTATATATATATATATATATATAGCAGAGAAGGAATTCTTGGCTACTGTTTAAATATTCAAAAACTTAGGTGCGACCACTTGTTGGGTGCGACCTTGCTTTGTATCGCCGCTCGCCTGGGGAGAGACGTGTATATGTGCCGCTGAGATTATTGTACATGTTTGCTTTCATTTATTTGGTTTCTTTTCTGGCAAGAAAGAGAGGTAGAGGGCAAAATTCCCCTCTCTCGTGAAGTGTGTATCGTAGAGCATATTCAGTCACTTGTAATTTTCCCTGAAGCAGACCAGACCACTGGTCGAAACTGTCGAAATAAAGTATTTGTTAGTGTTTTCCAAGTGGTCGCACCCAAGTTTTTGAATATATATATATATATATATATATATATATATATATATATATATATAATATATATATATAATGAATAAGGGTTGGCAGTCAAGAAAACCTCGGAAAGCAAAGGGGAGGATGTGGTAGTTCATTGAAGCAGATAAGGAATTTGGAAAGACAGAAAGAAAGTGAAGAAAAAATGCCCGCCAGGTGGGATCCGAACCCACGACCTCCAGAATACGTGTATGGTGCGATGACCACTATGCTAACGGCGGGCCGATTTTTCCATCCACTTTCTGGGGTATTTATGGTAAGGTATTTTTGTTTCCTGCGCTTGGGGGTGGTAGCCAGCGCCACTCAGACTCCACTTTTTTTCTCTCTTTCTAAGTTCCTTATCCATTTCAATGACCTACCACATCCTCCTCTTTGCTTTCCGAGGTTTTCTTGACTGCCAACCCTTATTTCTGTCTTAATTCAACCAGCCTCCCATTTCTCATTCTGATTCGCTATATATATATAATATATATATATATATATATATATTATATATATTGTAACAGAGACAGTGGCCGTTAGAAGGCGCGCCAGTGTGGCCAAAGGGGTGTGGGCTCAACTGAGACCGCGGCTGACTCAGGTGGCGTCAATCCCCCAACTAGGTCTATGTGCAAGGCTGAGTCATCGGAGCAGCCCCACCGAGAACGCCCTGGCTGCGAGACCTGCGCGTGGACTCCCGAGCTAGCTTGGCCTCTGGTACAACCAGCCCCCGTTACCACGTTCTAGACGCCTGCTAATAAACCCCATTAAAATATATATATATATACATTCGTGCGAGTTGGTACTAAGAATGCATATGTTCGCTGTGTCCACTTCTTTTCCCCTTCACAACCAAGAGGTACTACCTCTACCTGCGCTGTTCGAGGCAACTAACTCGATTAAGCCGTTCAGATCACTGGAAAACAGACACTATGGTCAGTGGAGCTGCGGGCAATAAACACCTCGCACCTTGAAGTTGGTGGGTACCCTGCAAAGGGGTTGTCTGTGACAGCATATTTTTCACCTTATGACTGGCGTTGAACGCGCAGTGAGAGTAGACGAATTTATTGCTTATTTTACGTTCCCTCCTAGCAAACTAGCGCACTAGTTAAGCCTCAATCCACGCCAAGACATCCGAGAGCGCCAACAGAAGCACTTCGCTTGACAAAGCTCGTCAAGCTCCACGTGTTTGGCGTTACCGAAACCTTCGTTGACGGTGCCGTTTGTTTAATCTGTGTTAAAGGTCAGCATATAAGGCTTTTTGATCTTGCGTAGTCTTTATGACTTCGTCAGAAGTCACTGCTTCATTCGAGCTGCTAAGAAGAAGGCCGCGACGTTATACCTGGCAAGGTTTCGGCAATACTCGCGATATCGTAAAGAAAAACGTGTCTGCGAGAACCTCTTACATCACGGACTTGAGACTGTGTACCGCGTATATATGGAACGCTAGTCGGGGCGTTACTAAAAATGTGGGACAAGCCGATGCAGGTGAGTGCGGCGGAAGTGAGTGACAATTGACTAAAGGAGGTTTTCTTTTCTCTACGGGGTGCAAAAACGGACTGCAGCGGAAAGGGTTCCGTTGTGGTCCGTTTTTGCGGAAGTAAACCGTTGTGCGGAAGAGAGGCCGAATTTGACCCAAAAATCAACTTTCTGCTGGATGAGACGATGCTGAGAGCGGAGAAAACAGGCTTAACCGTTCGTGTGCAATCGCCTCGCCGCGATAGGGTAAATGGCACGCCTACCGCAGCTGCTTCGCAGCGATCATGCGGCATACTCGGAAACTAACGGGCTCCATTGTCGGAGCCGATTTCGTCCAACCCATTACGTCTAACCAAGTTTGGGCTGCGGTCGCCGTTTTTTAACCCGAAATAGGAACACTTACGCTCGCTTAAAATAACCTCTACAGAAGTAATCAATAAAATTTGAACGGCAATATTTCATAGCTTTCGCTGTCCTCGCCGCCGTTCACCACGGAGTTCATCATTAAAAAAACTTATCCGTTACATATTTTTGTTCCGTTTTGTGTACATAACGTTGTTCCTTCTCTTCGAATATCGGCTCAATTTTGTCAACAGCGAGCTCTGAGCCTCGAACGTGTTTTCCATGTTGCTGCCAATACGAGGCGAAATTGGCGAAGGAATTGGAACTGCCCATGCTTCGTCCAACAAAAGCCCGTGCGGCTTTTAGCTTATACCTTGAAAGTTGGGTACCTAGAATGCCTCTTCGTTGTTTCCTTGCGACGTCAGCTATGGAAAGTTTAGCGGGCCAAAGGCCATGCCGTGACACCAAGGACTCATTCCAAGCGGGTATTGCCGGATAAACGCGTAATCTGCGCTGCTATACACTGAGCCTATTGAAAGTCTGCTTTACTGCTGTACGCAGTGGCATTGCTGGGAAGGATTTTTAAGGGTCATGCAAGTCTCATACTAAAGAAGGAAGGCCATAGGAAAACTGTGGTTGCTTCCTCGGTGATAGGAATCGTTAAAGCACGAAAGTGATATGTGCAGCGAAATCTGGAGCCGAGCATGATTTGCGGGTCAGCGGCTGTCTTGTGGGTGTGCTTGGCGAACGACGTCCTGCTGGTGTATCGCTTCGGCAACAATGTACTGGCGTCATTTTCGTAACGGATATGACATCAGTGAAATCTTGGTGTATCCCGGCATAAAACACTTTCGTACTAAAATATAAAACCCTAAAACCACCAACCGTAAGTATAACGTACTCTTTAGTACTAAAAGTTGCTTCCCCGCAAGAAGATGCTGTGTGCAGGTGTGCACCCTTTACAGGCCGCTTGCTTCGTTGTATTGGCGTCATTTCCGTGACGGATATGACGTTAATCAAATCTTGGTGTATCCAGTAATAAAACACTTTCGTGTTCAAAATACTTCCATAAGACTCCATTTATCCCTACAAAACGCAGAAAGCAAGCCTCTGTAAAGCCTGCTTTAGTGCTGTGCATATTAGCATTGCTAAGAAGTCACTTTAACGACGGAGTTGTTTAAGCTGCAGCTTGGTCCGGTGGAGTTAGCAAAAAAATACAAAGAAAAAACTGCGCCGCCTGCAAACAGTGCACCGCCGCATATGGGGTATTATAACAGTGAAGCCGGCTTTCGCGCCTGCTCGGGTGTTAGCACAAGGGGCGTATGCGTATCCGCACCCCTTACGATACCATTTTAAACGTGGCAGTCTTTCGTGGGCTACTAAACCCCCAAAAAATGGCGAAGCTGCGCTAGTGCCGCAAAACTGAACAAACAGCGGAGATGGTGGTCGACCGCGCTTCTTCCCCTCTGGGATCCACTGTCACCGTAAGGGACCAGCCGGAACGGCCTTGTAAAATCCGGCTAAACCTGACCTCACCCCTCAAGACAGCCAAGCCTGGAAAGAACGCCGCAAAATCTAACAAAATCTAGCAAAACTTAGCAAAACCTAGCAAAACTTAGTAAAATCGTACAAAGCTAGGCCAATCCCAGTCCCGCTGCTTCTTCAGCCTTGCACCACTAGTGCAAGCCGCACCATTTTTTTCGGAGGCTATTAAAGGAGTCTTATATTAAAGTAATAAGGCAATAGGACTTCCTAATAAATCATTCCATTAGACCCCATATACCCCTGGAAACCGTTAATACTGAGTCCCTTAAAGTCGGCTTCGGTGTTGCACACAACTGCTTTGCTGGAAAGATATTTTGACAGGTGCAGTATAACCAGTCTTGTACGAAAATATTAGGGCCTTAAAGCCTCTTAATAATATCATTTTCTTGTGCGGCAAAAATGTGATACATCAAGCGCTAAAGACGGATAGACGGGTTTCCTCGTTTCAATCCACTTATATATGCTCAAGCCACAGCTGATCGACGAAAAGGGGGCCGTGTTTAAGCATTAAAGAAAATTAAAACCGCTCCACTCTATGTGAAAGCTGTCGGAAGTACAGAACAGCGATTCGCCATAATAGGCTGTGGCGCCGTTATCCGCTCACTCTTACCACCCATCGCGCTCTTCGCCGCCCTGTCTCATTTCTCTCCTGATGAATTCAACGGAGGTTTGTCCAACGCACTTCAAATTTCCCGCCTTCGCAGTGCTCGCGCGCCCCTGCCTGAAACTGCGCCAGCGGGAGTTTTGTTCTTTTTGTGCTTGCTTTTCCTCCCGCACGTGCCGGCGTTGCACTGCCACTTTCTTTCGCTTACTATCGTAAAAACCAACCCAACCAGCGTTCCTAACTAAATGAACGTGGGCGCTGCCGGTTAGTTGCGTATATTTTCCTCAAATGTACCTGCAGTTTTCTTTGCGCAAAACAACGGGGAGATGTAGGACAAGCGCCAGCGGTTCACGAGTTTCGAACGCTTATGACTGTATAAACCGCTTGGCTTTAAAAGCCTCTGTGGGACGCCGCGACGACGGAACGCCGTGTGGCTCTACTTGGGTCCAGCGAGCGAGGGTGACCCGTTAGTCGTCATCACAGCTACCTATGCAACCCGCGCCCAGCGACCATGTCAAAGTGTTATCTCCTCCTCACCGTCGACTCCACACAACGGCATAAGATTCACAAGAGCTGTGACGAATCACACTCGTAGTGGGGGTGAAGCTTTCGTTAGCAGCTCATTTCGCGGAGTTTATCCCCTGCTCATCGCTGGCTCCACGCCACGTGTGTTCGTTGACGTCATATTTTTTGGCACTTCAGAATGTTTTGCTCTGCTTAAGAAGGATACAGCAGCCTGCGCAGCGTCATTTATTTTCGCTCTTAATCTTACGCGTTCTCCGGTCGTTTTTCTTCAATTGAAAAATTTCAAATTTTGAGCGTTTAACACGCCGAAGCTCCACCGGGCTACGAGGCGCGCAGTAGTGGAGGGCTCGGGATTAATTTAGACCACCTTGGGATCTTTATAGCGCGTGCTAAAATCTCTACAGACAGGTGTTTTCGTTTTTCGCCTCCGTCAGAAAAACGGCCGCCGTGGCTTGGGTCGAACCGCGTTCTTGGGCCCTGGAGCACAACGTCTTAACCCCTGAGCCACCGCGCCGGAGAGCCTTTTTCTTCGGCATTCAGAGTAGATCTCTCAGATGGTTACGCGAAGAATTCGAAGCATACTTTGACGGCCTCATCACATGTCTGTACTTTCGTTGTGTACGGTGCACCGTTCCTGCTAACTCTAATTTAAACAAGTTCAATTCAGATTAGTTGTTCGTGTTTCGGAAGAAGACCTATTTCATGTTCATATAATGAACTTTCGTCATAATCAACTCATACCTCCTCACTTATGCCCTGTGGCAATAAAAAAACGCTCTTAAAAATACCTTTTTTTTTTTTTTTTTTTTTGACGAGAACGCAATCCGGTACGGGCTGAGCATAGACCCGGGCTCCTTGGCGAAAGCCAGGAGCCAGGAGGGATGCTAGCGCCTTGTGTTATTCGCCCGAAAGATCCAATCAGTCGTGTCAAGGCGTCGCGCGACGGCGCAATATTTGCTTCCATATGGCATTATTCGGTTTACGGCGTTATTCGGTTACGGCGCTCCCGCATCGCCAGCGCCGCCTTCATTGGTTCCACCGCCAGAGTCACGGCACTCGCAGACCTCGGACCGCCTAACGATCAACGAAAAGCGATTGTATTCTGATAGGATTAGAAAACGGCGCACCGAATGAGTCCGAGCGTGAGTCTAAAAGGAAAGGGAAAAAAAAATGGGAATCTTGTTAGGCCTTTCTCCCGGTCGAAGGCCATTCGTTTTCGCGCTCTGTTTGTGAACCGTAGAATGAATTTCTGCTCGGCTTCGCTGGCTGCGAGTAGAACAAAATGAACAACACGGCTCGCTGACTCCTGCTGTTCTTCGGTGGATCGGTTGTCAGGGCGGCGGGAATAGGCGGCGATCTCAATTTCGCGTCTCCCTGACGTCAGTGCTGTTCACTGCGGGCACTTTTTTCTTATTAAGAGTCTCCACTTTGCAATATGGCAGGACGGACGACCCTCACGCGGATGAGAGATGCCGTTGCCAGAACTCTCTCCTTACCAGCGGTATTCTTCTTCTTTTTTGGATTGCATGAAAACAGAGAGACGATGAACTTGTTACGGGCGTGTCAGTGTCGGGGCATGGTCGATCTGTTGCGTGGTTTCGCGCAATAAGACTGCTTGCATCGGTCGAGGCAGCAAATCTCGTTTCTGTGTTTGTTTACTTTCCGATGAGAGGCTGCGGATTTGCAGCCATCAAAGGAACTAGCATCAAAGGAAGCATCGTCAGCGCAGCACAAACATTTATTTAAGAAGCGCTGCTGCGTCCGTGGGCGCTAGCCATATTTGACAAAAGTTTATTTGCCGGGACAGACAAATATTGCATGTCAAAACCTTAAAAAAGCGAGACACTGAGAACACGTTCTTTTGTTTGGGTCCCGTTTTTAGTGTTGCGCTTTTTAACGGTTTCGAAATGCGAATTCCCCAACTAGCCCGACTCGCCATTCTGCTGCAGGGCAAATATTTATTGAAAGGGGACAAACAGATAATGCCAACAAAAACACTTCGTATTTAACATTTTTGTAGTCACATCGGGTACAAACTGCGGTCAAAGGATCTCTAACATTTGGAAAAAATACGAATTGCACCAGATCTCTTTCCTTTCTTTTTTGAAAGAGGCCATGAAGACAAATAAAACTGTTTTTAATTTTAATGTACTAGCCTTCGGTAACTTTTTCAACTCAGTTCTATACCCCCCAAAAGTTGTTGGTTTTTGTTTTTGAACCGAAATATTGTACGCAGTATTAAAAAAACTCCCAGGTTTCGCGCAACGCGACGTCTGCAGTGACGTAATAGGGGGAATGATAAATCCAGAGTTATTAGTGCGTGAACTAAACCAGACAGACAGACAGACAGACAGACAGACAGACAGACAGACAGACAGACAGACAGACAGACAGACAGACAGACAGACGGACGGATGGACGGATGGACGGATGGATGAATGGAAGGACAGACAGACGGACGGACGGATGGACGGATGGATGGACGGACGGACGGATTAGGGCTGACTTGAAGAACTGCGCCCAGTGCTTCTACTTTCACTCCTTGGTCGCGTCATCTGCTTCAGAACTGGAGCAATAAACAAAGAGTGATAAAGTCGGCAGGAGCGACCGCCTAATCAACGGACCAGTGGGCAAAGGCGAGTACCGGACTGCATTTTGCTAGCGAAAAACTGACGCGGACGAAGAAGAAGTACACAGGACACTCGCTAGATAGAAGTACACAGGACTAGCGAGTGTCCTGTGTACTTCTTCTTTGTCCGCGTCTGTTTTTCGCCAGCAAAATGCAATCAGATAACCAACTAGCCCAACTTTCTGCCGAGTACCGGCCGCACAATGACCGGGCAGATTTGCTGACGTTGCATCGGCGGCGCCTGCTTCGTTCGCACGCTTCAAGCCCGCAATCGCGTTGCTCAGTCCGCTCTATAAGGTGCCTCGATGCCATCGCCGCCATACAGGGTAGAGACACCCTTTGAACGGTCCCGTGCCGCCGCTATTGGGTAAAAGTGCTCAACGCGTTGTTCTTTTCGTCTCCCCACAAGACCCAGCAACGCGAAACAGATTAGATGATTCGAACTCGCCGCCGCAGCAATGACTTGCTGCGGCGGCGAGCGAGTGACCCAAAATGGCGGCGCCAGCGTATACGTGTCTCCACCCCGTACGGCGGACGCGTGGATCAATGCACCCTCATCCGCTCTTTCGCGGTGTGCAATTTCCTGTGGGACGACGGGAAGGCACTCCTACATCTCTTTATTAAAGCGAACCTTTCTGTGTCGCGCTTGTGGCGGTGTCGGGAAAGCCAAGCTTACGGCAGGGAAGCCAACGTTCCAAGATTCCTACATAGCGCACATCAATCACTAACCGCATAAACAATAGGTTGTCTTTACATGCATAACGGGTTCCATTGTGGTAGATGAATGCAGTTTATTGATTTGATTAATTGTAGGGCTTAACGCGCCGACGCAACGCAGGCGATGAGGCGCGCCTTAGTGGAGGCCTCCGGTTTAATTTTGGCCACCTGGGGATCATTAACGTGCACCGAAATCTCGAACACACGGACGTTTTTGCTTTTCGCCTCCATCAGAAAAGCGGCCGCCGCGGCCGAAAGTCGAACCCGCGTCCTCGTGCTCAGCAGCGGAACGGAATGCAGTTTAGCACCATACGATTGGGCGATGATGACAAAAGCGTTCTCTAATAAGCGCACAACCGACACGTTGATCACGCCACACGCTTAACCAATGGAAGTCCAAATAAACGACAACGCTGACCTAGCGGAATCAGAACATTCAGACGACCCAACCGGAAACTAATAGGTACAAATTTATAACCTCCCTGTCGGTTAACTCAGCGTTGTCGTCGATTTGGAATGTGGCTGCTGGATTGCGGATTTTGCCTTTATATCGGAGGAGAAGGTTCGCGTTTCAACCATCTTTCTTCCAGAATAGGGCGTGAAGTTTTTAAATTAATCTTTTAGCTTTCAAGTTAGCGTAAAACTAAGAAAACCTAACATTTGGATGTCTCTAAGGATCACCTCTAACCCCGCTGTTTCATTGTCATAGTAGTGCATTAGCCGCCACGATTCCTTAAAGGGGCCATGAAGACAAAATACATGCTCGTCTTATAGTGTCCCCAATGTTTGTCCGACACTTCACTCAGAAATTAGACGTTTTAATTGATGGTCCTGCTAAATCGTGTGTTTCGTAACGTCAACAGGACGTGTTCTAGGAAGGTACCTGATACGGAAGTTAGTATGTCGACCAAAGCTGCTGAGAACGGCGAAAGGTGTCTTCTGCTATCTTTTGTTTACTGTACACCTTCATAGGTATACCGCCGCTGACACCGCTGTCGGCACTTTGTTTTTGACCGTAAATGTACCTGGCTTACTTCTGTTGCGGTTGACTGTAATCGTTCGGGAGAGATTGTTATGTTCGAGTAACAGGGAGGGTCATGTATTTGGCGGTGTCGCTTACACCAGTTGGCCAGTGTCGTGTCAGACAGGCCCAACGCGCCCAACGGTTGTGCAGCCAACGCCGCCTGTATAAATATTGCCTAACGCGTCGCCCGCTGTCTAATGGGAGCGGTAGGAACGCATAGTTCAGGCACTCATCCGCTATGTGGCGCGCGCCGGCGGACGTCCCTCCTTATGTCACTGCTCGCGAGTCGCGAACACTGCACCCACTTCTACAGCGTGTGTCTGTCAGCTTGCCTGGAAGGTTGCGGGAGCGCCGCCTGGGGAACACTAGAAAAAAATTCCCTCGCACTTCCCCGAGGGGGAGAGTGTGTAAGTGCGAATGTACGGTTGTTGATTGCGCGATTATGGTGGATATCGTGATCTTGGAGTGGAGAGGAGGCGCCCAATACCCGCAGTCACTGAGCGGAGAGAGGAGGAGGAGAGTAGCGCCCGCCGTTACGGCGAGGGCTACACGAGCGCCCTCACGCGTCGGAATGCGGAGCGCCCGCTACGCGAGCGAGAGCTCTCCCGCCCGAAGTGGAGAGGAGGCGCCCAACACCCGCAGTCACTGAGCGGAGAGAGGAGGAGGAGAGTAGCGCGCGCCCATCTCCCCCCGTTGCTAGGGAAGACGAAGAGGAAGACGAGGAGCGCGCGCACCCGCAGCTGTTGCTATGCGGACTACGGCGGCGGACGATTCAGGCTCGCTTAAGAAGTGCATTCGCACTTAAAACTGCCAACTATATTGCATAGTTTCTGAGAAGCGGCGCTGGCTGGTGGACATGAAAGCACGTAAGAAGGCTACGGACCGGGAAAGGGTAAGAGAGGGCAACAGGAGAGTGGCTGTTTGGCCGTTTTTCGCTCACGCGTTAGGCAAGGATTATACAGGCGGCATTGGTGCAGCTTTCGGTCGGCATAGTGAGCGCCGTACGCACTGCTGCTTCTATGCTTACGTGTTGGTTCGTAACTTTAATTGGTCGCCCCACAATTGTTACTGCTATAAAAAGGATGCGCACTAAATTTAAGCGCAAATAGCTCGTCCTGCGAGCTTATAATCTCTGTTTAGTTTGCGCTAGGTTTTGCCGGCTTCAGCCAACAGCCCAGATGTGCACATGACGTCATATGTTCTAGTGCGGGAAATGAGATAGTGGGTCGCATGGCCATTCCCTTTTTTCTTAATTATGTCGCTTATTTTACCGAAGTTACCGTTAAAATTGCCTTCAGTGAAATTCTAACGAAACAATCTTTCAAGTGAACCAAACTTGTATTTTGTCTTCATGGCGCCTTTAACTCTGGAGAATGCCAATTGCAGCGGTTAGAATCAGTCGCGGCAATTCTCGTCTTCCAACTTATGTACTCCCTATGTACATGATTTATGTGCTCCCTCCACTATGTATATCGAACACTGCGGGGTTCTCCCTGGGGAAATTGCGCATTTTTAGGAGAATATTTACTCCAGCCATTTTTTGCGTGAGGTTGCTTACAACTTCCCAGAAGGTGAACGCGAAAGTCTAGTTGGGCATTCTGTTGATCTGCCTTGAACTTTCGTTAAACTTTGCGGCTTCTCCAGTCACCACTTGACCAGCACCTTGGACAGCACCCACCGAAGCTCGTTCTGCTCCCTCGCCATCGCCAGGAGCCTCCTGCTCGTCCCCGTCGATGGCTTCATTTCATAGTGGTTCTTCGTATTGCACGTGCGGCCGCGGCCAACCCTCCTTTAGTGCAATCTTTCCCTATAGGCGGTATTCGTTGAAAAGTTTAGCAGTCAATTTCTTCGCTGTGGAAACGGCCACAGACATGGCCGATGCGCTAAGGACACGGCGCGGCTTGGGCCACTGCGGCCGCACGCCGAAGAAAAAAAAACACCGGCGTGCGTCATGTGCTCCGTTCCAATCCGATTCTAAACGGTGGCGTCAACAGAGATTGAACTGGAGATTGAACTGGAGGCAATACTTTGCGAAGGTGAGGTAGAGTTTGTAACGTGAAACAGTAATGTGTTTCACAGTCGTGCTTAGCATGGACAAGTACCGCCATCCCGCGGAGCCCGACGTAACGAGTGACGGCGCACTCGCATGGTTGCATGGCGGAGAAGAGGGTGCCTGATCTGCGGGCCGTGCGCACAACGTCGCCTAGCAACAGACGCTTGGCCACAGATATGGCGGCGCACACTTGGTTGCCTGCATGCATTACACGCCGTTGAATACCGGCTATACTGGCGCGCGCTCTTATTTTCGGTACCTGATGATTTTCTGTACCTCACAACACATTCCATGAAACATGGAGATCTAGGCTTTTCGCCTTGAGAAAAAAAAATCCCAGGCCATCTCCACTAACGTGAAACCTGGGGAGGGGCGAAGCATGCAGTGTATAAGTGTATTGTCGGTGTCTTGGCGTTTTTGCCAACCGAGATGAAACCATCGGGGGTAGATGTATAAAGCTTTGCTGTAAAAGTCTCTTGTCTTTGAAGCACGAGGCTCTCTAGCGCGGGGCGTAAACAATTGTCCCGATGGCTTTTTTTTTAGTACGCGTTACATTCTAGCGCGAAGTGTAAACGAGTTCCCCGGCGTTTTAGTACCGTGACTACATGAGATGACGATTACGACGCCGACAGGAGACGCCGACAGCCCTATCGCCCCTAAAAAATTGGCGCAGTTTGCACTAATGGTGCAGGGCTGGAAAAACAGCAGAGCTGGCGGCCCCTCTCCCTTGCACCACACATGGATTTTCGAACTTGCCGCTGAAAGTAATTCATAACTGACAGGCCCAGATCGTTTCGTTCGCAGGCCTTCACATCTCTCCCAAAGTGGACCAAGTTAGCACGCGCTAGAACCCGCGGCAACCTACTTGGCGAACTCGGCGTCTGCGCGGTCCCCACTTCAGGCGCGAACGCACGTGAACTGGCGAGTAGAAGAGCACGCGCGAGATCACGCCACGAACGCTGGGCAGAGTGTTCTCCAAGGTTGAGCTGGCCGACGCCGGGAGCTCGTCACGTAGCGCACGCTCACCTGCGATCCGTATTTTTTCTGGGTGTTTTTTTTGCGAGCTCCTCACGTGGCGCAAGCCTGGACGACGGCGAGCGTTGCTCGCGAGGCGCATGATCACGTGCGCTCGGCTGGGCTGAGTTTTCTGGTAACGCTCGACAGTGCAACTAAAAGCTTGAACAGTCCTGGCGTTAAAAATTCTCTTACTCGCCCTTTTTTGTTTTATGCTAAAAAGGCGTTCACGTCGCGCGGGACAACTTTCAGCAATGGCTTTTGCTGAATCATCCAGCATATATCCGGCACATGTCACATACCTTAGACTCTTTATTCCTAACCCGCGAATACGTCTCCATTTTTTTTTCCTCACCGACGGCCGCTTTCTTTTTCCGCGTGGCACACCGAATGCTTTCCACCGGCTCTCCATTCTCGAAGACAGAGAAGGAAGAGGTGGGAAGTTGGGGAATGTGGCGGCTGTTTCTCCGCCATTGTCCTAACTGCTGGCTCTTTCGGCAACTGCGTATACTTCTCACATTCTTAAGTTTACTTTTTTTTTGTCTAACGCGAACTAGCTAGCTCGCACCTTCTCACCCGCCCACAGGCCTGTGGCGGCATTTCGCTTTTCAGGCTAGGTCGATTTTTCTACTTCGAAACACGAGTCCCCACTGCAGATGGTATTGCGTTTGAGGCTGACGCTAGAGCCGAGGCTGTACCCGGCGGCCGAAGACTTTTCGGCTGCTGTCAGCGGGAAAGACACGCGTTCAAGCCGCCGACCACGACTCGGAAAGCTGTTCCTCGTTGTTCTTTTTTTGCTTCTTGCTACGCTTCAGATGTCAGAGGTACCGTTGAACAGAACCGTGTCCTTTTGGAAGAACAAAACTGAGATTGAATTTTTTTTTCATCACTCTGAGCAATACGAGACAAAAGAACGATTCTTTTCCGGAACCGCTGTCTGCATTCGTTTGTTATTTTTTTCTACAGTACAGCGGCAGAAGGCGCATTCATACTAAGGGACGTGCGCACTAATTCTTCTTTTGCGCTGTCTCCCTCAAAGAACGCGTTTTGCTCAGGTAACGTTAACACCCTGTCTTCCTTTTCAATCATGTTGCGGGCTGCATTAGGGCCGTATCCCCCGTGCCTTCCATTATGGCTGAATAGCGTTCCTCGTGCGGTTCTTTTTTCGTCTTCGAGTTTCTAGCGTCACGCTTGCATTTCCGGCTCGCCTATTTGGGCGCCATTGTTTTCTTCCTTGGCTTTCCCTATTCGAAATGAAACAGAGTTTCTTCTTTTTGTAAGGAGTTTTCTTTTCTCGTCCAGCATTTCTTTTTCGTCTTTTCCCTTCCCAAACTGTTTGAGCGTCCGCCAAGATTAGGCGGTAGCCGTATGCTCGGCTTTTCAAAAAGCGAACGCGTTCTTTTGTTACTACGCTTTAGGGTTGTAGTTTTTTTTTTCTTCACTCAGTACTGCGATTAATAAAACACACGCAAAAAAATCGCCGGTGCAGGAAACAGGCAGGCTGCGCAATTTTTTTACTCGTTCAATTGCAAAGGAAGGTTAGGATCGAAATGAGTCAATAATGTAAAATAAATAGCGCGAAGTCTAAAAGAAAAAAAACAGTTTACATCTTCTAGTTTTTTTGTTTGTATCTCTCTACCCGCGAACTCTAACTCAGCCTCCGAACTTTTTACCTCATTGCTATTTTTTTCCCTTTGTATTGCACCATTTTCAAAGACTCTTCGACCGTCAACAATTTCGTACCTCGGTGTTTCGAAGTATTGGTAATTTTTCCTTCTGGCCTTTTTTTTTTTTTTTTTTTGCCTGGCGGGAAACTTTTATGAAGTCCTTTGTCTTCGTATGTGCAGTATTTTAAACGAATCTTTGTTCGCCAACACTTTTGTCTCTCAGTGTTTTAAAGTGTCGGTAATTTTCTTCCCCTCTAGTCTTCTTCGCCCGGCGCAACACTTCACAAAGTTCCTCGTCTTGATATTGCATTTTCAAAGACCCTTCATCCGTCAACAATCTAGCACATCCGTGTTTCGAAGTATCGGTAATTTTCTCCCCTCTTCTTCGTCTAGCGGAGCACTTTATAAAGTCCCTAGTTTCTGCCACCGCCAAACGGTTCATCCCACCAGACTGCCTTCCCTTCTTTTTCCCCTGCATTTTCGTCTCGGTATACTCCTCCAAACTCCCACAGCATCCTCTTCCTCATCCTCTTCCAACAGCTCCGCTCGTCGTTCCCGCTGCTCCGCATCCTCCGAGATCGATCCCGCTCGCATAAAAGCGCCCTTTGTCCGGGAGTAAGAAGAAGGAAATGAGGCCAAGGTCCTTCGGCCTTATTTTCTTCTTTCCCGGGGGCCCCATCTTCTCCTCCCGCCACCTCTGCTACGCCTACCAGTGTCCGAGATTAATAACCGGCGCGTCAGGCGCTGTAGCAGAGAGGAACAATGCGACGCGGCGGTCACATTGCGAGACCGTTTCGAGAGAAAAAAAAGGCGCCCGCCGTCTCGCACCCAGCCAGATCGCCCAACGCCTCCTAGATAGACACAAAGCCCACGCATTGCTTCATCGCCCCAGTGTTTCGCGTGTTAAAACCGACAACCACAGTAACTGTTTACTTACCTTCTCTATCTCTTTTCCCCGTTGATAGTTAAATGAGCAGATATCTATTGTCGTGAGTCCTAACGGTAGCATCGTGCGGACACTCTCCCGCCCCTTTTATTCTCGGGGGTGTTGGCGGGAAGCTGCGGCGCTGATCTCCTTGGAGTCCTTTGTCGTGCTGGCATGCCCCCTCGCCCTGTTAATGACTGGCACGAGGAATCCCGGCAAAAGGAGCGATGTGTGCGTGTGTTTGCAAGAGGGTTGACCCGATTCCTGTGTCCCTTAAAATGCCGTTACGGACTGTCGTTAGTCCATGGGCGTTCGGTTCATTAGCTTGCAGCTTCGCCACCAGCTTCGCCTCGGCGGTTCCCTTTATCTGTTGCGATTCTTTCCGCCTTTATCAATAGCCGTTCGCCTATATAGCTGAGAACCCCGGTCGTGATACTCCGTTTTGTTGTCGGACTGCTGTATAAATGAGTTACGTCGTTGATATCGACTTCTTTTCTGACGCACGTGGATGTGGAGTTGTTTGGCAGCGCTACAAACGTTTGCTAGAACACGGAGCTAAACCTTTTTGTGTAGAGAAGACTTCTGGACATCAACGATGGCATCGAGCTGCACTATACGGGGTCAGGAAGTGCAGTTAGAAAAAGTTGTTATAGATGATAACTGCAAGATCCATTTTCCCCTTCCTAGTATTGCGTGTGGTTGGTTAGTGTTTTGGGAAGTGAGTCATTCCAGAATTCGGGTACTTTGTTGAGGGCAGTGCGTACGCGTACTGTAGCGAACTCGGTGGTGTACGGTCTCCGATACCACAGAACCGAGGAAGCCCGCACATGCCCCTTCATACCCCCAAAATTGGTGAAACCCTCCTCGTGGCCCGACAGCCAAGAGATTTCCACCCGCCCACACGCGAAGAACTCACGGCGCAGGAGGCACAGTGCATGCGGGAAGTACAGACCACTACATTCATCAACAGATCCAGGTGGGCGAAGAGGCTGCGGGACAAGCACCCGGAATTGACAGACAATTGCAAGAAATTCGAAGCAAGGTTTTTTTTCACGTAAATTGGGCGTGCCCCCTTATCTGGGGGTCATACACTGGCCCCAACTCTCCCCCAAATGCTACCCCTACTGCGACAAGGGAAGCGACCCCGCTTAGCGCATCACTGTTGGACTAACTGGACCTGGCGGGGCAGCGCCAATGCAGGAGCCATCGGAGCCCTGAACTATAAGATTCCACCTGTGACTCAACTATGACGTACTGCCTTCCCTTCTGCCCCATTTTTTTCTGAAATTGGGTTTCATTAATTCATTCATGGCTAGCTCAGCGGATGTCACAGGTTGCTCCATCTACATGTTTGTACCCATACTAGTATTCCCATCATTTTCGCCTTCCGACGAAAACCGACCGCCATCTGGGTGTAGAGGTGTCGCTTCGGGTTGGCGTGCTGGCGAACCAGTCTTTATGCCACGAAGATCGAGTTTTTTTTCTTTTCGGACACTATCGTCGCATCGAAGGCATAGTGCTTCATTTGCCACACTTGTGAGCTTTATAATGGGAGTATAACAACATTCTGTTCCGTTTAGATTGTTTCAAGCTGTGTTTTCTTTCTTAAGTTGGGGCGATTTTATTCCGGGAAGACCGGATAATTTCGGCTAGATTTTCCGTGTACAATTGCATGTTGCGGGGGCGTTGCCCGTTTTAGGTCTGTCTCACTTCCTCAAAAGATACAGGCGTAGATAAATGCCCGGGTAACTTGGCGCGAATGAACGTTGATCGTGCAGAACGAGAAACACGCCAAGAGGTAAAAAAAGGGAAAAAAATAAGACGCAAGTGGGTAAAGCTGCCGTGTTCAGGGAAATAAAAACAAAATACTTTTCGAGCAAAACGAAGAACGAGTGGCGTAAACGGAGTGTTGCACCAACAAAATAAATCTGCAGACTCAAATGAAATCACAAAACAGGACGATTCCATCTCTAACAGAAGTTCGCGAACTGTATGTGCCGTACAATTTTTCCTTTTCCTAGCTTTTCTTCTTTTTTTTTCAGTAACAACCCCCTCACCCTCTGTGCGAAACCGCGCTGTTTTCTTTCCAGCCCTCCCGCCAGCTTCCCCACCTTTTCGTCGTCGTTGCTCTGCATCCTTGATCCGATGCATCTTTTCTCGTGACGTGTCCATCTTCCTGGACTTAGAGTCGGCCGCTCTTCTCCGAGACACCTCCTATCCGCCGTCTTCTCCGACCCTGCACCGCCGTGTCAAGCGCTGCTGTCTTTTTCCCACCCTTCAGGCCGCATTTCAAGAGCGTCCAGGGGCCTGTCACGTGGACAGGAAAAGAAAGAATAAAGACAGACAACTACATATTCGCACAGGGACAGAACTGGCGGCAGCGGCGGCCATAAACGAGAGGCGCCGCCGCCGAGGGCCCGAAAAAGGACCCGGTGCACACGTCGTTCTTCATCCGCGACAAGGCACGCGATCGGGAGTGCACGCCTAATGGAGTCACTATAGCGACGACTGGCGTGAACGCTTGCTTCCTTTCGAGATCCTTGTCGCCTCCCCACGCGAGTTCGCTTTCCCGGCGTTGTACCGGCAGGATACGATGACTGCATGCCACGTTGGGAGGCGCCAGGATACATTTCGCCGCCGCGGGCATACGGTGGGAACGACCAGCCGGCCGTGCCGTTGCCTTGCCTTCCACTCCGTGTGCTGCAGAGCTGACGTATCTTCTCGAGCCCGCTGTTTGTTTGCATACGCCAGGCCTTTGTGTCCGCGCGGAGTTGTGTGCGCGAGAGGAAGGGAGTGGCGCGAAGGAGAGCGACCTTGTGCCTTTCCTGTCTTTCTTCGTGCCTGTTCGCTCGCGCGCGCGTTCAACTCTGCTCTGCGTGGAATACCAAATAGACCAACCAAGCTTTGTGCCTTACTTTGGAAGGGAGATTGGGCCGAATTCACCGGTGGGGGGGCTTTCACTGTGCGGTATACCGGGACTGAATATAGTCACACTATCGCCGGGAATGCTGGAGAGATATTGCAGTCCCCGAGCTGGAAGGGTGCATTGCGGAGCCTATGTTTCCTGCCCCGGCAGTTCTTGGGACGGCTGGTCCAAATGTCAAATGGGGTTTGAAACAAAGCCAGTTCTAGATGGTGAGAATTTCGCTTGCGAATTCGCAGGTGCGGCGCCGCTCGTGCAGCAAAACTATATATTCTCGTCGCTGTGGCGAATCGCCGAATGTTTGGAACAGTCAAACGTCTCCTGTGAACGCCGCTTGGCTTTTGGTAATTTGTCGCATTCTTGAAAATAGGAAAATATATAATTTTGGCGCGCAGCTGCGAATTCGCAGGCGAAATTCGCAGCTGCGTGGGAAGGCGCCAAAGCGTGGCTCGACGAAATATCTAGAGTGAGCGTGTGGTTTAAAAACTGGGAAATATATTGTCGCGAAGCCGAGGTCTCTTGATGTTGTTTGTTCGTTTTTTTTTTTTTGCGTTATGTGCCCGCCGCCAGGGCTCTTGCTTCCAAGTGTTGTGTGTGAAAGCGGTTCGGACGCGGCGATGCCCTGGCCCCCTTTTTTCTGAGAAACTCCTCCGGCGTGTGCCGACCAAGAGACGCGGTTGTCGAGGGGGACCATCGTCCCAGCTGCGCCGCAGTGGCGTCTCCTTCCCCCCGTATCGTGTGCGCTGGTCGCTCTCGGGCTCCGGGTCCTTCAGACGACCTTTCTGTCTTTTCCACTCTTTACTTAGTGCGTTTTGTCTAAACTACTTTCTTTACACCCATGGTTCTCTAAGCGCGCGTTTTCGGGTTCGGCCTTGTGTCTGTGTTTGATTTTTCCTTTTCCCTTTGGCGGGAATGTGGCTGATTGGAGCTAAGAAGCGTCTCCCCGATTGGCTGCAGAAAGCCTTGTTCCATTGCGTCCGCACGCTCCAGGATGCACTTTTTCCCCCAATACGCCCCCCCCCGGACCGCTTGAAGCGAATATAACGCGGCTCCTCCGGCTATTGAGGGCGGCGGGCGGCCTGCACCAGGGCTCACGTCAGAAACTCTGCCGCTCGTCGTCGTGCTCTCCCGCCGGGAGATCGAGATCCAGTCAGCCATGTCCCGCTAAGTACTCTTAATCTTTTGACTGTCTTTCTCATCTATGTAATAAGTGTAATTGTTTCAAGTTTGTATGTGCTAAATGTCATCAATGTTACCAGTAAATTAAATCAGTTAACTTTAAAACCTCTTCAACGCCTCGACTTTTCCCTGCGAAAGCATGCTACCGTAGCGGCAGGCATTGGACCAAATTACGCCGTTACAATATTGTAACGTAGTATTTTGGTTCATACTGCCGCTACTGTAGCATGAAGATCGGAAGGAAAAAGTCGAGACGTCGAAGAAGTTTTAAGGTTAACTTGTTTACTTTACGGGTAGCATTGATGACATTTAGCACAGACGAACTTGACACAATTACACTTATTACATAGATGAAATAGACAGTCAAAAGATTAAGAGTACTTAGCGAAACATAGCTGGCGGGCGAAGGGCTCCCGGCGTCTGGCCCCGACGATCGGCAGCAAGCGGCTCTCCTGGTGTTGCTCGCTCTCTCCCCCCAGAGGGGCCGCGTTATATTTGCTTTGGGGGGACGCATTGGGGGAAAAAGCGCATCCTAGCGTGTGCGGACCGGGTGGGAAAAGGCTAAGGCACACCCGCAGCCAATCAGGAAGACGCTTCTAAGCACCAATCAGACATGTCCCCGCCAAAGTGAAAAGGACCAAAAACACAGACACAAGGTTCCGACTCGAAAACGCGCGCTTGGAGAATTACGGGCGTAGAGCAAGTAGTTAGACAAAACGCACTAAAGTAAACAGGGGAAAAGGGAAGGTCGTCTGAAGAACACGGAGCCCGAAGGCGAGCAGCGCACACGCCACAGGGGGAATGGAACGCCGCGGCCGCGGTAATACAAGCCGAGGCGAGGGTTCGCTTCCCCCAGCAGCCGTCGTCTCCCGGTCGGCCGACGGGCAGACACACTCGGCAACACGTTTCTTAGAAAAGCGGGGCCTCGGTGGCCGAGCCGCGTCCGAAGCGCTTTTACACACAACACTTTGGAGGAAGAGCCCCGGCGGCGGCACAGAACTAAAAACAACTAGAAAACATCATCAGACCTCCGCTTCGCGGCAATATGTTGAGCCGTGCCTGAACAATTGCATGCTCGCGGGCGCATATTGTAAGACGAGAGGTGTAATTATTGGAGGGAAGAACTAAAGCGACGCTCTTTGTTCACAAGTATGCTACCGTTAGAGAGCCTTTTATGCGCGCAAGTAAGTTGGCTTCCATTCATTTCCCCGCGCGCCGCTTCGCAGGCCCGCGTAGGCTATTATAACCAGCTCAGCACGGGCTCAATCAGTAGAGAAAAACAGCGAGCAAAGCGGAACAGGGCGGAAAATGCCGCTTTGTCAGCGTGAGGCGCTGTCAAGCTGTCTACGGGCACAAACTCAACCCGCTTCTTTTGTGTTCTCACCAAGCGGTGGTTTGCACGATGCGCGCGTTAGCTTACGTGCATAGTTTAGTTTCGGTACGGCGAACACAAGCTGTTGCGCGCGAAACAAAAAAATGCAGCGCGCTTTCGCCCCGTCGGCTTATAAAGGCCCGCACGCGTTGCAACGTGAACCCTCCCAAAGGAGGCTTCCCTCGTGCAATTAGCGAAACAGTTCTTTTTTGCTCACTCTCAGCGCTGTAAGCAAAGACGAAAAGTTTCCCGCTGAAGGCGAGGGGCCTGAGCCCACTTAAAGAGGAACAACTCAGCCGCGGGGAAGCGTCGACGTCGTCACCTTTCCCGCGCTCGACGTCCGCCGGCGCGTTTCACGTTTCGTCATCGACGATCGCGTGGAATCGCTGCGCAACTTTTCGAGACTATCAACGCAGCGAGCGAGCGAGCTCTCGCATCCCGGGTAACGCGCTCTGAGGCTCTCAGCATGTAGAACTTTATCCTCCTCCTCCTGAGCCGCGAGTTGGGCCACGTGGCCGCTCTGTTTCGCGGATTCTCGTCGTCGCAGTCGTTGCGAAAGTATCGCATCACACGAAGAAAGCTCTGTGGCGTTCTAAGAAAGAAGTAAAAAAAATTAAAGCCGTTTAACTCAACGTGAAAGTTGATGGAAGTGCAGAGAAAGTGATTCGCCAAAATGGGCTGTAGAGCCGTTATGCGCTCACTGCTCCCCCCCCCCCCCCCCCCCCCAAGCAATTCGAATTTCTCGCCTCCGTAGTGCTAGCGCACCCCCTGCCTGCCATAGCGTCAGCGCGAGTTCTGTTCTTTTTGTGCTTGCTTTTCCTCCAGCACGTGCCGGCGTTGTACTGCCACTTTTTTTTTGCTTCATCCATCTACACCCACTGCAGGGCAAAGGCCTCTCTCATTAATCTCCAATTATCTTGGTCCTGTGCAAACTGCGACCAATTTATCCCCGCAAACTTCTTGATCTCATCTGCCCATCTAACTTTCTGCCACCCCCTGCCACGCTTGCCTTCTCTAGGGATCCACTCTCGCAAAAACCAACCCACGCGGTTGCTGGCGGTTAATTACATAAATTTTGCGTCAAATGGATTGATGGAAAAGACTTTATTGAATAAATCCTGCAGTAGGTAAAGCCCGGTTGACGGGCCTACCTCAACGTGGCCGAGCGTTGCATCCTCTTGGGGCAGCCCTACTCGACAGGGACCCCTTTGCGGAGTCCGTGCCTTTCGAGTGCCTTGAGAACCTGCTGGATTGCCCACTCTTGATCGAACTTGCTGGTTGAGGCGATGGCGATTTGGAGATCTGCGGGGTATTCTGTGAAGCTGACGCCGTCTTGGATGGCGGCACAGTCCCATAGGATGCGCCAGCTATTGGCCGTACCTTGTTTGCAGATGTCGCACTGTGCGCTGGGATAGTCGTCGGGGTACATGTGATGGAGGAGCGCCGGTGTGAGCACCGACGCAGTTTGTCAAAAGTACCTGCGGTTTTTTTTTAAAGACGATAGTCTTTCTTGGGCTACTTAAACCCAGAAATTTTGGTCTGTCTGTATGTCTGTCTGTCTGTCCGTCTGTCTGTCTGTGACCCGATTCAGCCACCCGGCCAAAGCAAAACAATGCCTGCGCAATAGTCTTATATAGTCACAGCTAAATCTACCCGTCTATGTCCGGTGGAATGTTCATACTTGTCAACATTGTTGAAGAAGAACAAGATATTACGCAAATATGAGACAACAAATCAATACAGAAGTGATATTTGCAGTGTTCCTTTATAAAAAATCAAACATGCTTGAATTTGCGAAATTAAATACTTCATCAACTGCAGAAAAAGAATTCACTCCGCCGTCGCCTGCTGTCGCCCGCGCCACTATAGCTTCTGGGGCCATTTTAAGAAATCAACCGGCAACAGTTACGCAAGGTTCCACTAGGTAGGTTCCACGTTCTGCTTGCAACGCACGTGGAGTAGGGAAACGCGGTTCTATAAACGCTGAAGTAGGGCGCCTCGATTAACGCGCGTCTTCGCCGTACGGCAGCGTTCGCATCGAGACACCCGGTTTGGAGCAGTGGAACGCGGGAAATTTAAAATGATTTAAGCAAACCTTTGGCGTCTTTACCTTGGGAGGAGCGCGACGCAAGAGGAACAACATGAGAGGTGAGCGGGAAAGCGAAGGGAGGCATTTACTTCGCAAAAGCCGATAAAGACTATCGTCGTTTGACGGCATTTGCAACGAAAGGAGCAGATACGCGGCCAATTTTTTTTTTAATGCAGAGCATTTCAGTAACTCACGATGCCACCCGCGTTGTCCCGTCGTAGTCCGCACTGTCCTTGTCCCACCCCTCCCCCTGACTATATAAAAGAATGAATGAATGAAACTTATTGACACAAGGATGGCGACTCGGCCTATGGGGGGCGGGGGGAGGTGGAGTCAGGGAAAACTTTACATTCTCAGATGAACGCCAGTAGCGAGAGCGAAGTCCCACAAGGAGGCAAACACTGCTTGGCTGTGGCTGCGGGTGGGTAGAGCCAGTCCGTCAACACGTAACGCTGCTGTGTTTGGAGAGCTTTGAGTTCGGAGTCGTATTTCACCATAGCATTTGTCGTGCAAAGGTTGACTGCCCGGAGTATTGGCAAACTGATTGATTTGTTTTTTCTGTTTTTCGGGCAGCGCGTTACCACTAGTCGCTGCGTGCTGATATGTGGCTTATAATAAATTCTCTTCTAATGTTTGCAAGACGTGCGCTCCGCGTGCAGACCCGGACACGTCCAAAGGAGATGTTCAATGGTCGGTGTGCTCCTAGGAGCACGTACGCACGTGGGTGGTGTCATGGCCGGCGGAGGTTAATTGCTTGCGGTGGCTCGGGAGAACGGGTGGCCGCCCTTTTTTTGGTATGTAAGAACGCCACTTGAAAAGGATGTCCTCTGTAAGCGCCGCCCTAGCACGAGCCTTGTGGATCAGAACCTGAAGGCCACGTGGCAGTCCTGTGGGTAACGGGTAGTCATTGGCAGGGATGTGGCTGCGGAGTCGAGCTCTAGCAACGCTGGTTAGGTGGCACGGGCTTCAAAGGGGTCCAAGTTGGGGTCGTGATAGGTATTGGTATATAAGATGTATATAAGATGTATATAAGGGAAATACTATCCGGCGCCGGTTTCGATCCCTCGACCCTGCGGGCGGAACGCAATGTGCATGATGCTCTACCGCTGCGCCACAAAGCCGACACAGAACGGGACGCTATGAACGCGCCTTATATCGTTGCTCATTCAAATTACTGCTGACGAGCGCTCTCTCGTCAGCAGTTGCCACAAGTGCAACTACATTAACGTAACGCAAACTACTTAACGTCGTGCGCCCCCGGAAATCCTCTGCATTTGATCGTTGCCCTCGCGAGGGGGATGTTTATACAGGAACTCCTACTTCTAGCGGACTCCTGGCGCCCTCTTTCTGCCATTGTAGAGACTATGAGGCGGTCTTCGAAGGGCGCCAAATTTGAATTCTACAAAATCGATTTTTCTCTGTGGTGGTGTTAGACATTAGCTTGCATGGTCCCCCCAAACTTGTGCGTAGCCCCCTTGCTTAAATAAGACGATACGCAGCAACAGCATTAGCACCTGTAATCAGAGTTATCTCCCTCCTATCGAGGATCCCTCCGTAGTTGCTTTTTTTTTTTTTTGAGCAACAACGGGGAGATGTATGACAAGCGCCAGCGTTTCACGAGTATCGAACGGTAATGACTATTTAAACAGCTTGGTTTTCGAAGCCTCTGTGGGACGCCCTACAACACGACGCCGGGCTCTAATTGGGTCCGTTATCTCGCGGCACCGCCTGATTCCGGCAGTCGTTTGACATCGACCTTTACAGTGAGCTACGACGACAAGGCGAGCCCCTAAAGTGCTCTGCACTTAAAAAAATGCCGGATCCCACGCCCCGTTGAGAATCGACGTAACGCGATGCTTTCATATGGCGTATACCTGGGTTGAAATTAACTTCTGTGTGGCATTTTTTTAGTGTATTATTGTGCTTGACGTATGTAGTTTCTGGTTATTCAGAGCGGTGGGGAGTACGTGAAGATTTACGAGACGTACAAAGATACGTACAAAGTTTTAAACTCACTAGTGAACACGCCGTCAGCTTCGAGCGTAGAAAACGTAGCACCCGCATGAATTGGGTCTGAATTCCTCGGGCGCTGTGCCGCCAGCTGCTTCCCTGGCCGGGCCCCTGCGCGCGGTACGGGGAGGCTATAGTATATTATAGCGTTATCCAGTTGAACTTCCCCGGGCACCGCACTCGCTAGTCGCTTTACAACAACAGCCCCGCGGGATCTATATGCCGAAGCCAGCGTTATCTGGTGTAAGATAAAGTACAGTGGCGCACCCAGCAAGAATGTAACAGTCGGAGCAGCAGTAGCCCCGTAAAGCCGGGAGAAGAGCCAACGCAAGCTTCGCTTCAAAATGGAGCGCGCACTGCGCGCCTAGTTGGGTCCTTGTGCCGCGCTGAGGCGGGGAATTAAGGCGAGAACTAGCGCAGAGAATTGCGAGCAAGCGGGCCTTAATTGGGACGGAGGCAGATGAGAACGGTTTACCGGTTTTCGTGAGAACAGGAGACCAGAGGAGCACTGCAGCATAATCGAAGCTCTGACTCTCAACCGAACGAAGCATACATGCCTGCCGCTATCCTGTTCTGCTTGCCTACCCATAAAACTGAATGATCCACACCCTTATACATCACTGCTGAATTGTTATATATCCGATCTCGCGGAAACGCGGGATTACCAAATGCCACCATTCCCGAAGGTGGCGCTCAGGGCTTCTTTAGTGGGTGGTGACTGTAACTATACTCTCCATGCAGGGATGCGCTAGTTTCGGGTGCGCTTCGCTGGCTAAAGTGATGGCCGCTCACTGGTCGTGTCTCGGGAAAGGAGCGCATACAGCACCTCCATACCGCTTTCGTCCGTCGCCCGAAAAAGCTACCGTGGAGGGGCTTTAGGAACGCGTGGTGGCTTACTTAACAGGGCTCTAATCACCCCGGATTCCGAGGGCGGTGATGGCGGCGGTGAAAGCACCCGAGCCCCACGGAGAGAAAAGTCCCGTGTGCGAGAGAGCTGTCCCCAAAACGGCGCAGGCGGGACGGAACCGGGGAAATTAGTTCCCCATTCACGCATGGGACGGAAGGGAAAAGAAAGGAGGGAGTAGTCTGATGAAAATCAAACACGAAGCGAGAAGCATTTACCCTCCGACACGGCGAGGAGTAGGCAACTCTCTTAACTCGCGTTTATCTTAACGACGTGTGAACTCTCGACTCCACTTTGTCGTCCACTCTACGCACGAACGTGCTGGAGTTCCGCGCGAAACCTCGGGGATTCAGTATATCTGGCGCGCCTGGAGCGAGGCGCAAAAAGCTGCCCAAGCTCACGGTCTCGACGTCTGCTACCCTCAACGTTAGATGGATGGTTTTATGTTGGGTAGAAGTGGAAATCTGTTGCAACGCTTGTTTTCGTCATCTCCACGACGAGAATTTCAAATTTAGGCGTTATCGTTTTCCCATGCAATGGGTTTCTTGTGCTACGGACGAAAATTTGCAGTTTTCGCGGAGAGCGGAGTAAATTAATTTTTTTGTAACCTGCTGGCAGGTCGTGGGCGCGCTTTCACAATCGTCGTGCGCACGCGCGTGCAGTGCATTACCGTGTACTCAAAGGAAAAGAACTAGATTGTGGTATAAATGGTATTCGTTTACAATTTCATTTGCAATCGCGTTAGTCCAAGGTTACTCCAAGCTTTCGTCCTAAGCAGGATAACGTACGTCACTCCGTTCTTACACATTACAAATGACGACGGGAACACAGAATCGACGCCGTCATTAGCCGAGCTTACAAACAAGCCGTCGGGATACCTCTCACCGCATCGACCAAATGCTTCGACACAAATGCTTCGACAAATGCTTCGACCACTGCATCGACACAACACCCTGAGCGAACTCATCCAACCACAACACGAAACGAGAATGACTAACCTAGAGCCCGACTGGCAAGCACATCCTCGACTCTCTTCGAGTCGCCCATTCTAGGACCGCCCCAATCAAAGTCGCGTTACCTCCAGAAGTAAGTGAAAGCGCACAGACTCCACATAGTCCCCCCCCCCCCCCCCCCCACAAAAAAAATTACACCATCTTCCCATGGGGAACCATGAGGAGGATGCGAAGCATCATAGGGGTTCCGTGTAGTTCATTGTGTTGCCGTTATGTTGTTTCATTTTTCGGAGAACGAATGGGAACGTAGTGTGAACCCCCATGTCGAGACAGAGGAATGTAGAGACAGCGAAGAGACCGACACCGGCGTTACCTGATTGAACACCCCCTGGTTCTCGTCTTTCTTTATTGCGTGCTCACGCCCTACCCCGCTGCCCGCCCTCTTCGTCCTCTTCTCTGGTTGAGCTGCAAGGCGCGTGGCGCTTCCCGCCACAGCTTTCCCACTGGAAATTCAACATCCTCCTCTAAAGTTTTCAGTTCGTCGTTTCCGTTGACGTCAAGCTTCGCGTGCCTTCGTTGTAACAGTAGCTTCTTGACGTAGTTTGAATGAGTCAAGGACATAAGGCGCATTCGTAGCACTTGCTCCTGTCTCGGTTTTGTAGCGCAGTGGGAAGAGCGCCACGTACCTCCCGTTGCGGCCAGAGAGTCGTGGGATCGAAACCGGGCGCCGCTAACTATTTCTTTTTTTATAGTGTAGGGGGAGAGGTGCGGACGGACGGACGACGGACGACGGAGCCGAGAGCAAGAGATGCTTCGCATCTATAACATGCACCCCGTCCGCAACCTAGAGTGAAGAGAGGACAGACCAAAGCCTAGCTTGCACAAACAATAAGAAAAAATCAGAGGACGTTGTATGCCTGAACGAAGCGGATTACGACGGTCGCGACGCCAAGGCTTGCGTGGCAGTCGATCGAAAGGGAAATTCCATCGCTTCCGGCCCGCTTCGCACCAACGAACCGGATATTGGCAGAAAGGCGGCCATTGCACTGGAAATGACGGTCTCCACAAAAATCAAATACATAGTGAGCTACTCCAAGTCTGCCCCTCTAAATTTTGCGTCATGGCGAATCTCATCAGAGGCGTGTGCAATTCTTAAACGTGGCTTCCGCACCGACGCGCGGAACTGCAAAATCTACCTGACATCAGCACCTGCCCACTTTCGCATGGGCGGAAACGGGTGCCCGCACGTGCCGCTCGAGGATTCACCGACCCAGCAGGCGTCGACCCTAACACCACAGTCACTCATTCGCGCCAACGGTCGAGCACGGATCGGCTCATGTCTTACGGGGGCATTACAAATAACCTCCTCGTGGCACGGGCCCAGTTCACCCCCGCTCACCCACCACTCAATAAGAGGCAACACGTGGTGTGGCGACATATTCAAACAAAGCCCTATCCAAATCCAGTCGCGCATAGCAACCCAGCGCAACTTTTCTGACAAATGTCACAAGTCTGAAGACGGGGCAGGCCTAGTACATAGATATGTTGTGGGCGTGCCCGCAGGTGGTTACACCAACTCGCAGAATCACCCAGGTAGAGCTATGGGAGACCGTGTTGCTCACCTTATATAGGGTTGCTCGTCTTCGGATTTTTTATATTTTTTAAATCTGGGGGGGGGGTAAAAATCGGGTGTTATTTTTCAAACTAATAATCGGGCAGAAATCGGGTTATCTGTAAAACCATTCCGAAATTTGGGTTTTTTTTTTCGAATTAAATATACAGATGCACTAAGTAATACATGCAGTTTATTTTAGAAAGTATCGCGAGCTTCTGAACTGTGACAGGTTAAAATAGGCGTTTGTTTCAAGCTGGTAATCAGGGGGACATCAGGGTTTTCTAGCAAATGCTCTCCGAAATTTGTCGTTTGTTTGGAAACGAATCAGTAATGACGACAGTAAAGAGCATCGATAACTTCTAAGAAATGAAACATCTGATTCACGGAAAGCTGGTCATCGATTTTTCGCTCATCCTTGCTTGCATATAATAATCTGCATGCGCAACATGTCGGTCTCCATTCGAGACCTGTCCGATCGTTGAACGTATCTCAACTGGGAGAAGGTTCTCTCGACAACGTAGCTTCTATTAGATAGGCACAACAATCAGTGCAGCTCTTGCCAGCCTGCAATAGCGAACGGTAGAGTTATAACAATACTCAACGAGTTCAGAAGCTGTGTTCGTGGGGTTCGCCTCCAGCTAGTACATGGTTGAGAGCGGCGAACCTTCAGTGCACGGTTACGCAGATCGCTACTTTGAAAAGGCCCATTCGGGGAGAAATCGGGTTTAACCCGAGTCTCCTGTAACATGTTCGGGGTGTAAAAAAAATCGTGTAAAATCGGGTTTTACCCGAAAATGAACAACTCTAACTATATACGACCCTCAGCAGATCAAATCTGGGCTATCCAGCTGGCCCAGGACGCTTCTAGAGCCAAAGGGCTCTAGATCGCCAGCGGCTCCCAATAAAGTTTCTTCTCTCTGTTTCTACCGCCACTAAAATTGAGGATTCCTTGCCCAGGAGATTGAGCAGCAAGGAAAACGCAGAGAGGGGGGACGGTTTGACGTTTCGGCCGAGTAACCGGCCGTCGTCAGTTCGTCAGCGTTTTATGCTCTGGAGAGGGCCAGTCCCTCGGCCGAACCGTTCAAAACTTTTCTTGTTCGTTGGAGCTGTGCCATTCATTGTTATTTTTTTTATTCACAGCATTAGCCAAGATCTAATATATATATATATTATAATATATATATAAAATATATATATATATATATATATATTACGGGGTGCAAAGGACATGGCGCCAGCAGTTGACGGTGAACTCAATAAGCGAGGAGCCGCCGCGGCTAACGATCGTCGCAGACTGACATGACACCCGTTCCAGCCGTCATTAATAAACCAAATATCGGCGTTCAATTATAGAACGTGCGTCACGCGTCCGAGCAATTAAGGACAACTCGCTCGGGGATCTTCGATGTATAAAGATTGCGGGCCCCGAGTAGACTCCTTCGCCGCGTATAGGCTTGGAAAGGCAGAAGGAAGACTGAGAGAGAGAGAGAGAGTTACGGGCCGAAATGAAACGGCGCGGCGATTAAAGAGGGCCTAAAAGAATGGGGGCTCGCCGATCGGCCAGTGCACAGCCATAAAGCTGCGTTGCTCGATAACCGCGTATACGAGGCCGTTAGAAGCGTCCGAGCTGCTTTATAATTTAGAACACTTTTAATAACACCCTTCCCCCCTCTCCCTCCCCGATGTTCTCTGGAGATAGCCCAAAGCGGACAATATTGACACGCGCGCTATAATTATTTAGCACTTAGCGTAGACGTCCGCGTTGTAAAGAGGGAACCTATTACGATACCGGAAGGAGAAAGCGGTAAAAATAATGTTAGCCTTGCATGACCGTTTAAAGCCTCCCAAAAAGATACTAATGAGTCTCTAGGGCGGATTAGAAAGAGCGAGGGAGGGATAGGGTGTGAACTGAAGGAACGCCCAACGCGCAGCTTGTTGTCAGCCGAGCGTACTCAACCTCTGTTCGTCAAAGCGTGTAAAAAGTGAGAAAGTCGCTGCGACATGGCAAATTTTACTGTCCTATGATCAGCCGTGGCCTATACTACAAAAAGGTATTGCCGGATGTATAATTCAACTCGTTAAACAACTAAAAGTGTTATGTTAAACTTTACTTCAAACTTTCATTTATCGGCTGCCTTTCATTTAATGTTCCCAGGTGCTAATGGATTTTGTTTCTCTTAACAGACAATGCTGCTGCTGCTGTTGTTGTTGATGATGATGTTGATAAGGGTTATGATGATGATGATAAGACGAGTTTCATATTTATTACGCGTGAACAAATGAGCAGGAGGTATACCTGACGCAAGAAACCTGTTCCAGACGCTCGAACGCATGTATCGACGATATCAGCTTCCAAATACATTAAGCGGAGCCGCTGTTAGCACGCGACTGTGTGTGAGCAGATAGTTTTTCGTAAACTGCCGATGCTTCAGAACATCCAGGTCGCTGGAGCCCTAATGTCCCACGTGTACTGCCGTGAATCGCCGCGTAGTCGCCTCATGTTACTATGTTCTCCTACCTTCTTTCCTTCCATGTCCGCATTGTCCTTCTCCCCAGCCCATTATTTTAACGAACGTTCTTAGAGGCCTCGTCTGGGATGTAGGACCAGTCCCCCGTTTTTTTTTTTCCCCTTCCCGTTCGCAATTCCCCCGTTTATCTCAGCAGCTCTCAGCTATCCTCTCGACAGGCCTTTCAACGAGTCGCCCAGTGCTTCACGCCTGGCGTCAGCGAACTTGACTTTGTCCTCCGGGCACTCACTCTTGGCTCGGGGCATTGTTCCGCTCCTTTGGCTGCCCGCTCCAATTAATTCGCCCGAGATTGAAAGGCGAACACGTGGCGACAAGGACGGTGCAGCCACGGCCCAAGCTCTAATGGGGTGCAACGGAGATAGCGCGGAGGAAATGTTGAAAAGGAATGGGAAAGAGGTAGCGAGAGAAAGGGGAACAATGATAGGGAGAGGAACACAAAGAGAAATATGGACAGAGGCAGAAGGAGAGGAACAGAGAGGCAGAGGGGACAGTTCCCGGGAACAGAAAGAGATGCATAGAGAAAAGTAAAGGAACAAGAAAACACACACACACACCACACACATATATATATATATATATATATAATATATATAATATATATATATATATATATATATATATATATATATAGAGAGAGAGAGAGAGAGAGAGAGAGAGAGAGAAGCGGCCCTCTCAGCTCGCGGCATGGTAGGATTGCACCCTCAGCAGCTCGTTTGCGCAATGACGGGACGACAATGGGCATCGGAAATTCTAGCGGCCGGGTGGAGCGATCGAAAGCCTTTTCCGAGCTCTTCGACAATGGGATTGCCTTTTGTCGCAGTATGCAGTTCGTGCGCAAAGCCATTTAATTAGCTGTTACACGTGTAGCTTGATAGGTCTAGCTTCGTCGTAACAGGTCCGATGTCGCTGCGAAATTTCCTTACGCCGTGTCTCCGCAAAGCGTTGACATTCTTTGACATTGCTGAAATTGAATGAAATAGGGTTACTCGAAGCTCGTTAACCTATGTTTCGTGCAGGCCAAGTTAAGCGATTAAGATATTGCTCTGATGTCACTCAAGTCTAAACTGTTCTCTGTCTTCGTAAGAGCTTTCGTAACGTATACCATGTATCTAGAATAAGACGAAAAAGAAGGCAACAAAAAGCGCCAGCCGATCAGTAAATAAATTTGTTTCGTTGGCTAAGAATTCATCAAGAAATATATGAAAAAGAATCGTTTGACGATAGGTCATACGTTAAACATACGGGAGGGTCCGCAGTCACTCGTATGGCACCCACTTGAACATACTTGAATGATAGGGAGAGGAACAGAGAGGGAGAGGAGAGGGGAACCGAGGGAGCGTATAAACAAATCGTATAAACTCTTTCAGTATAAACAAATCGATTGATAAATGGGTTAGGGCATCGATCACCGAATTCAACGTTCGAGCGGCTTAAAAATATTTGCCGTGCTTTTACAAACACTATGACAAATAATTCGTTCTCTCGAATTGCCATGGGAGGACAGCAGGAACTAACTAATCCGTCGTACATATTCTGATGGTGACGCTCACATATACAGTAAATAGGGCAACGATCCGTTTCTCTCCTTCGCTTTCAAGGCACGCCCGGCCGTATCTGTCGATTCCGATGTTTTACCGTTGCAGGTTCTCGCTTTTGGGTCCTCCCTTCGTTCCCCTTTCGCTTCCAAATGTTCCCGCAAAAGCGGCGTTAGGCCCAGTCGTCGTATCGGCGCGCAATACGACGCGTCAGAACGGCTTCTTTTCCCAGGATTTCTGTTGTCGCCTCCAATCCTGGCGCCCAAATCGGTGTCGGACACATTGGGAATCGATGGCGAGGCATACGGCATCTTTGTCCACTCCGCCTCCCTGTCCCCCTCCGTTTTCCTTTGCCCGCGATTTGGTCTGTCGCAAGAACAATATGGCCCAGTCGAGCTAGCACAGCCGAGGCGGGTAAACACCGAGTGGCCGTCGCTAAGCGAATCCATATACGGCGCGACGACAGGGGCAGTAGCAGAAGTGCAGAGGAAGCTTTCTAGCGGCTCTCCCGTCTCTTCTTATTTCTATCTTCACAATCGTTCATAGGCTTACTTCCCTTTTTTTCTGGAAAAGCTGTGATCCCCATTCTTTATTTCGAACGGCTGTGAAAGTGGAGTCTGTTGGCACGGCGTATTGCTCGCTCTTTCTCTTGTTCTTCGCGTAGCTTTTGAGGTCTTTACAATCTGCGCGTCGTGTCGGGATGGCCGCCGAAAAACGCCGAAGGCATGAAAAGAAAAACACCCCGCACTCAGGGAACGTTGATCGTCATTGCCCGTGTGGATGTTGTTTGCGACCGGTGAAATGAGAAACGGAAAAGGCCGAGCAAGTATAGCGGACGATACTGAGCTCGGAGGCCATTTGTGGACAACAGTGCACAAAGTGCGCGGTCTGTGGAGCGTACGCGTGCGATAACGATTTTGTTCGGTTTAAACACCCCGCTCAATATTACTTCGAAAAATGTGAATAACGGTTCAGAAAGGGGAGGCAAAACGTTGCTAGGCGTTGGGATGCATCTGTCTATCGCGTTCGTTCGTCGTTGTATGTATCGATTTACCAGTGACTGTTTTGAATTGAGGCTACCAGAAAGAAAGCAGATAAAATGCCACTGTAGAGGAAGTCTGGCGCACGTCCAGAAAGCTAGAATATTTTAAATTGGCGTGAAGGCTTTCATTTGGGCCTTTCCTCAAACCCCACATGTTCCTGGACGTCAAATTACGTTTGACGTCCTGCTGCGAACCCCCCCCCCCCCCCCCTCACCCCTACACACACACATACACACATAGTTCAATAAATTTTCCGCTTTCAAATCTCCGAAACAAAAAGGACAAGGCTTTCCGAGCGAGTCAAAGGTAATTTGGATTGATCAAACACGACAAGACTTATTCCCGATGTGTCTCGGTGAGCTGAACGACGGCTTGATTATGTTTAAACGCTCGCACCCTTAGCTGCAGCATTTCTTCACTTCTCGAGTGAGTGCTTCTAGGTTTTTATTGTGTGCCCATGGGAGGCCTTATTATACTGTTTTTGGAAACATTAACGATCGGATGATATAGCTATGTTTTCCTTCCAACGACAGCCTTTGCGTTCAAAAGGAAATTTGGGAAAAGTCATATTCCAAACGCAAACCCGCATAATCGTCTCCAGTGACGTGATATGGTTGGACGGAAGACAATAAAATTGGAGACAGGATTGGCATGGGGATCGGTTGTTTCGAATTCATCGATCACCCATCGTGTATATTGCCGCGAACCATGCATTGGCTTTGTTTATTTATGTTTTTGCTTTAACCGCCCCGCGGCGCCGGGCTGTGTTATCTGTGTCCCGAGTTAAGCGCATGCTCCATTCTTTCTTTCTTATACCGCACGGATAATGTCTCGCCCTAACGCCACTAGCCTAGAATAGTCTTCTTTTATCTACAGTGTTTTCGTGTAATTCGACGGTTCGAGAAGCACCCGCGCCGAAAGAAAAATTCCCGCAGAACAGACGCCGCGACATTCTTTTCCCCGACACTCGCCTGCGCACGTCACTTTTTACTGCTGCTTCGCCGCCTGTGTGTTTTTTTAGTTGTTAGGGGAGCACAAGTTCGCTCCAATAAACTTGTTTTTATTCAAGCTAACTGCGTCATCTTTGGCTTCGTGACCATATATATATTATATAATATATATATATATATTATAATATATATATATATATATATATATATATATATATATATATATGTATATAGTGAGGGAGACGATAGCGTTTGTCCATTTTTTTAGATTATTTAATATTCTAAGACAACCCCAGAAGAAGAAAGGTCCCCTTTCGAAACTGTTGGGTATTAAATTATCTAAGAAACTGGACAAACGCTGTCGTCTCCCTCACTATGCTCTACGCTGAACTGGCCCATTGAAGAAGAAACCCAACCGCAATATATATATATATATATATATATATATAATATATATATATATATATATATATATATATATATATATATATATATATATATATATTCATGGGTGATCGATGGGTTCGATAGCTACCTTCGAGTCTTACGCGTTAGTGTGAGCTCACTTAATTTTTTTTCCTACCCGCACTGACGAAGACGACCAGGGGTGGAAAAATATATTCCGTACGATGTGGAATTAGAAGCTTCGGTAAAAAAATGCGAAGTAAAAGTGAATTTCAAGCACTCACGCTGCGTTGAAAACAAACCCTTGTTTTTCCAACCTACTCATAGGCCTTCACTTCATTTATTACGCATGTCGGCCTCGAGCTCACACGACACTTCACGGGAGAGGTTTTCTTGCTCTTTATCTCACTGCTCCCACCGCTCACTCCGCGTGCGCCGCGCATTTTGCAACAGAGCAGTCTGCCTTGATTTTCATCGAACCGCGAAAACCGCTACCGCTCACTGATCAGCCAAAATCACCGTTAATTATTCCCACGTCTAGACGAAACCCCAGCTGAGAGCGAGCAACGGCAATTAATAATCAACAGTGATCCTGCAGCCTAGTCAGCGATCTGTTGCGGTCTGGTCGGTCCGTAGTAATCAAGACAGGCTGCTCTCTTGCAAGATGCGCAGCGCATGCGCAGAGAGCAGCGGAGGTGAGCGTAATCAAGCGCAAAAAATGAAAACCAATCTCCCAAAGCCGGATTCGTGGCAGTTTCTTCCCTTGCGACACATGCTGATCCCATTCGGGCGTAATAGGCTCTAACTGCGTTCCCCCGGCACTCAGCCGTGTCGCCATACAAAAGCCTTACCGGCAAAGCCCGAAGGTATTTACTGAATTACGAGGGTGCGCACGTGCGGACAGCGTTTTCAGCTTGGCTGCACCGGCGTCGACATCTGTCTGTTCTGTGTTTTGCTCGCCGCAGAGCATGGAAGACAGCGGCACCTGTCAGTCTATACCGTTGAAATTAGCCTGCCTGTCACATCCAGGCTCCCTGCCTCGCCAAACCAAGGCGCAGCTTGGCTCGGGTCGCCGTGGCAGGCGGGGCGGCAAAAGGAAAATATTGTGCATGACGAATTTAGCCGCGTCGTGTCCCCCAGAGCTCCTTTATGGGATCGAACGAGCGTGAAATGGAGATGACAAGCTGAATGCGATAATCGAGTTGACAGCCACAAAGCTTCCCGCTATGAAATGAGGAGGTCAGACAAAAAGGAGCGGCGTAACGTCAGGCACTTGCGGAGTGCCTAATAACCATGTGTACTGTACTTACGAAGCCATTGCGTAATTCTCCACCGCCATGTTCCCACTTCGTTTCCATCGTTGATACTTTGCAAGGAAGACAAATTTTGCCCTGTACGGAAAAGCTGAAGCTCGGCACAAATGTGAGCGGTTATCGTAAGTAGTCAGAAACGGTACCACTTGTGATGTCACTCCTCCTCCTCCCTCGCCGCGCGCGCTCACATGTGTGTACGTTTATATATATACAGAAAGAAATGCCGGCAGTCTATAACGCCAAAGGAGGCATAAGGGGATGGTTAGAGCATTTTTTGAGCATTAGTGAAATTATATTTTTTTATTAATAAAGTAGAAGAAAGAAAGAAAGAAAGAAAGAAAGAAAAACACGCGCCCAGAGTGGGGACCGAACCCACGCCTTTCGATTAGATCTCGAATGCCTTACCAATTCGGCTATCTGGGCGACTGTGTTCTCCTTCACTTCCTGGGGTATTTATATTTATTACAACTGTATCTGATGCTTGACGGTGGTAGCCAGCGCCACTCAGACTATACGGGGAGAAGGGGACCTTCTTTTCGAACCCCGTAACGTGACTCGAACGTCTACAGCCTGTCATGAGCGGGTAACTGGCGGGAAACCCTCTTATGCTACCTTGGCATCAAGGCTGCCAGAACCGAGGCCCTCGCTAAGCTTTCGCAGGATAATATGATTTGAAAATGAGGGGCTCGTTAGGAAATACAGAAAGAAATGCCGGCAGTCTACAACGCCAAAGGAGGCATAGGGGGATGGTTAGAATATTTTTTGACCATTAGTGAAATTATATTGTTTTAATAATTTACGTAGAAAGAAAGAAAGAAAGAAAGAAAGAAAGAAATAAAGAAAAAAGAAAGAAAGAAAGAAAAAAATAAAGAAAGAAAATTCGTAAGGATTGGTAAGGCATTCAAGATCTAATCGAAAGGCGAGGGTTCGGTCCCCACTCTGGGCGCGTGTTTTCTTCCTTTCTTTCTTTCTTTCTTTCTTTTTGGTTGACGCACTGTGTAACCTGCGCATGTTTTCTTGTCTTCTTCTTTTCTTCTTAAAAATTGCTGTTGTCACTGATTACTGTATAAACCCCCCTTATGTTATGCCCTAGAGGCCCTTAAGGTATATAAATAAATAAATAAATAAATAAATAGCCGAATTGGTAAGGCATTCGAGATCTAATCGAAAGGCGTGGGTTCGGTCCCCACTCTGGGCACGTGTTTTTCTTTCTTTCTTTCTTTCTTTCTACGTAAATTAATAAAAAAATATAATTTCACTAATGGTCAAAAAATAGTCGAACCATCCCCCTATTCCTCCTTTGGCGTTGTAGACTGCCGGCATTTCTTTCTGTATTTTCTAACGAGCCCCTCATTTCCAAATCATATATATATATATATATATATATATATATATATACAAAAAAATGCCGGCAGTCTACAACGCCAAAGAAGGCATAGGGGAAGGGGAAGACTATTTTTTGCTGATAGTGACGTTACATTATTTTTTATTAATTACGTGAGAAAGAAAGAATTAATAATTAATAAAAAAATAATGTAACGTCACTAACAGCAAAAAATAGTCTACCCATTCCCCTACGCCTTCTTTGGCGTTGTAGACTGCCGTCATTTCTTTGTGTATTTCCTAACGAGCCCCTCATTTCCAAACTTTTAATATATATATATATATATATATATATATATATATATATATATATATATATATATATATATATATATATATATATATATATATATAATATATATATATATCAAGGTTGCAGTCGTCATTGCCAGTGCTATTCGGCCTTTTTTCGAAATATTTAATAGGGCCGAATGACGTGTGCTTGTCACGTTTCTTTGATTCATTGATAAATAAGCGAAAATATAAGTCGAGAAAAATTTATCAATGAATCAAAGAAACGTGACAAGCACACGTCATTCGGCCCTATTAAATATTTCGAAAAAAGGCCGAATAGCACTGGCAATGACGACTGCAACCTTGATATGTATCTTTACCGAGTCCCTCGTCCCGTATCTCTCTGTTCTGCTAGATATGTATATATATATATATATATAATATATATATATACAGAAAGATAAGTTGGCAGTCTACAACGCCAAAGGAGGCATAGGGGTGTGGTGTTAGGCTCTTTTTGCTTACTCCGGTTAGTAAACTACGGTTAGTAAACCCCTATGCCTCCTTTGGCGTTGTGGACTGCCGACCTATCTTTCTGTATTTCCTCAACGAGCTCCTCATTTCCTTACTATATTATTCTGCGAAAGCCTAGCGAGGGCCTCGGTTCGGGCAGCCTTGATGCCTAGGTAGCATAAGAGGGCTTCCCGCCAGTTACCCGCTCATGACCGGCTGTAGACGTTCGAGTCACGCCCCGGGGGTTGAAAACAAGGTCCCCTTCTCCCCGTATAGTCAGAGTGGCGCTGGCTACCACCCTCAAGCGTCAGATACACTTCTAGTAAATATAAATAGCCCAGAAAGTGAAGGAGAACACAGTCGCCCAGATAGCCGAATTGGTAAGGCATTCGAGATCTAATCGAAAGGCGTGGGCTCGGTCCCCGCTCTGGGTGCGTGTTTTTCTTTCTTTCTTCCGTATACTAAAAAAAACGTTAACTTCACTAACTGTAGTAAACAAAAAGAGCCTAACCACACCCCTATGCCTCCTTTGGGGTTGTAGACTGCCGACCTATCTTTCTGTATTTCCTCAACGAGCCCCTCATTTCCTTACTATATATATATATATATATATATATATATATATATATATATATATATATATATATATATATAAACAGTCGAACACGGATATATCGAACTCCAAGGGGATCGCGAAATAGTTCGATATATGAAAAATTCGATATAAAAAATATGGTCTGAGACCTCACCTGTGGCAGACGACCGCTTACCGATCGGCGCATTCATGAATGACAACTAATTCCGCACTAACGACGCAACAAGATGCTTTATTTGCGTGAAAAGAAATCGCTGATCTTGGCCTGCTTCTTCGTCCTGTATATGGAATTAAAGACGGTGGTCTCGATCTTCTCGAGGATATCCAAGTGCGACAGCCCAGTTCCTTCCATGTCGCCGCAACTACGTCGAATGAAGCTGAACGCAGCCGCCATTTCACCGGTGGGGTACGATCGTGTAGCCACATCCTCGTCCGGACGATCTTCGCCACCCGTGCAACCGCAGTTCCTGCAACCGCAGCTACGATATCCTCGTCACTGGCGCTTGGAACAGCCTAAACATTGCTGTCAGCGTTCACGAAGTTGCCAGCAGACACTCCGGCTGGAACAGCAGCCGGGAAAAGGGACGACAGCTCGCGAAACGTGTCGTCCATGCCCTCTTCGTCGTCGTCGCCGTCTTCGCAAGCTTCCGAAAATTCAGCCGTCACGAAGCCTGCCTTCCGGAAGCAGTTGGCCACGCTCTGCTTTACGCTGTTCCAGGCACCCCTCATCATGTGTATGGCCCCCAGCTGGTCAACTTTAAGCTCGGTACCCACGCGGAGGTTCATCAAAAGACTATCGAGGAGTCGCCTCCTGTACCCAAGCTTGAACGACTTAGTCGAGCGGTCGAGCGGCTGCAGCCTGGCTGTTGTGTTCGGAGGCAGAAACTTGAGCTCGATGTTGTCGAGGTCGCAGGTGGTTTGGTTGGCCGACCAGTTATCCATGAGAAGGCAAGCGTGGCGCTCCGAGGCCCCGGCTTCTGTCCCTGTCGGGTTTCGGCGAAGGCACTAAGCGACCGCGGAAATCGGGGGTGCAGCGACCGCCGAAGAGCACCTTTCAGCTCGCGCGGCGTTCGATATACCCAATGTCGGGAAAAATACCGTTCGATATAAACGTACGAATCCCTATACTTTTACACTGAATTTTCAAGGGGATAATTCATGAGTTCGATATAGACAATAATTCGATATACCCGTGTTCGACTGTATATAATATATATATATATATATTGCTTTCTGAGATGTTTTTTCTGCTTGGTTCTAGCTGTGCATTTAGCCTTAAACGTTGGACAACGCCGCATAATTCAGTGGCTTTAATACTTCTTTCTTAATCAGCACTTCTGTCAACTGTGGCTATCTGTATGAATAACTGTTCATGAGCGATGCGCGGACGGACACATATGTACCACGAATATCTGAACATTTCAACAACGAAAGTGACCGCTTACAGCAAAAAAAAAAATGTAGAAGTTTTGCTTTCAATAAAACATTGTCTTCTCCAGAAACTTAAAAAAAAAACCTACAATTTTTTGTTCGTTCATTTAGCCTACCACGGAGCACTTTACCTATAATCCTTTCCCCGCCGCTATGCAAAACGCGCCTTCAGTATCAACGAAACGTAACAGAAATTTCCAACTCCAAAGGGCGCACGCGTCCGCGAATGTATGACTGAAAACAAAGTGCCGTTTCCGTTTGCGCCTGTAACATTTCTGCGGTGGTCGGGGCTTCGACCAGCGTGCCGCGCGAGTCATCCGGGAGCCGCTGTAACCGCGGCCAGAGCCGCAAGGGACTTGGCGCCGGGCCAACATCGCGGCCCGCTGTCTGTAAAGAAAGCTCCCAAGCGTCCGCCGCGAATGCAAAACAGTCTTTCGGATGCGAACCTTGGGGCGTGGAGGCAGAGTTCGCGTCCGAAATCGACGGTATAGTCTGGAACGAAGGGCCATAAATTCTTGCCTATGAGCGGGCTGGAGAAATATGCGCGGCTGCCCAGTGGAACGCCTACACGCCTGCTACGGTTCCTGAATGCCCTGCGAACGAGCGCCCGGCCACTACCCAAAAAGCCCGGATTCCTCACGTTTTTGTCACATTTTCCCCACCGCAGCAGTGAATGTAGATTTGGGAACTCATGAAATAGCGGTAACTGAATGAGAATATTAATTAAAATATGTACTCGTAATCGTGTCAGCCATCTGGGGACCCGAATCGTCTGCGAGTCGCCGAATCGTATTAGTCCGCGTGAGAATAAGTGCGAGAATAAGTTTGACCAAATTACAACAGGCGGATCACCGGAGTAATAGAGTGGGTGTACCGAGAGACGGGATTAGAAGAAATAGAGAAAGAGAATTAACACGATGGAAGGATGAATTAAAATCATTCGAGGACGAAGAACGGACTGGCGCAGCGCTGTGCAGGAATGGTCGGGGATCGGTGGCGGAGGCCTTCATCCTGCGGCGTATTTAGATTGGCTGATGACAACGACAACGACGAAGAGGATGACGATGATTATGGCGATAATGATGGTATTATGAAGACGATGGCGGTGATGATGATGATGGTGGTGGTGACGGTGAAGTGTGAGAAATGTATCTCCTTGTAATTTTTCGTCGTTGAGTTCTAATCAAACAGATGGTGTTTCATTGTCCAGAAAAATAATGTAAAAGTAAATGTAATATAAACATGTATAAGTCAGAGGACTACCGCGCAAAAAAGAAACAAAAGAGAAACTTCAGTTGTTTTGACGCACCATTCAAATGCGTAAAGGATTACCAGCGCGCCATTGCGCTTCACAAAACTGCAGTGTAATTAGCAGGATTGACCTTCCCGAGTCCATCGCTTTCATTTCAAGTTCTTCCTTTCGCTCATATTGCATCCAAGCGTTCACTAGACCGAAGTGCATCTGCTCCTCTACTGATCACTTCCTTTAGCTTCCGCACTTCTGAAGGCGGCGTCCTTTACATGTTTATTTCTTGTTTCTCACTCACGAAAGGAAGAGATCGACAAGACAATGGGCTGAATCTTTAAACGTAAGCTGCTTTTTGTACAACAGCAATAAATGACGCGGGCGGCATCTTGCTTCTTACGCAACCAGGTCATTAGTTTCGGTTCACCAAAGCTTCCTCTTTGTGAGTGAGAAAATTGCTGCGGATCTGAGAAAGATTCGGCGGAATTTCGCCCTGTTTTCTTGTTCCTCACTAATTAGGCAGCCCTAACTAGCTCGATTTAACAGTTCGATTCGGTTTCATCTGTCTCTTGCATCCTCCAACTCCTCTTGCCCAGAGTTCGTGCCCGCAAACGACTGGAGCGAGAAGCGATTGGAACGAGCCGCACCATTGTTTACTGCACGCCATGATGGGTACCGCATTAGCGACGAAAAGCAAGCCTGCGCACTCTCCTCCCAGGCCCCAGAAGAACAAGCGGAGTCCACACCGTTGGTTCCATTTCAGGACCTTACTCAGTACTATCGACTCGACAGACAACAATTCCCTCAACCTCACTCCAAGCTGTCCAAATTAGAAGAAACGACTCTCCGTCGAATCCAAACGAATACCTTCGTCCACCCAATTCGCTTACACAACATGTTTCCCGTTCAGTTTCCCGCCCGACGCACTTTTTGCTCCAAGCTTGGCACACTAGTCCACAGTTTATTAGAGTGTGCGCTGTTGCGACCGAGTGGGGGCACCCGATCCGAGCTCCGTGGCCTCCGACATACGAGTGGTAGCGTGTATGATGCGAGCGGCCAGCTGCTGTTGCAGCCGTGAAGAAGTCCAGAAGCCGTAGGCTAACGTAACTGTTTACTTCATAGCGAGAGGTGAGCCGAAGCCAAAGAACAATGCCCCGACGGGCGAGGTTACAATACAGGACTCGAGCAGAGCGACAACATCGATTCGCTGCTCTAACAGGAATGAGTTACAACGCTTGGGCAGCTCTATTTATACCCAAAAGCGATAACGGTCAAACGCAACAAGTGGGAACACGCCGCGAACGTCACAGACACACACAACACTCTTTCCAGAGTTCGTAAGCCGTTCATAGCCTCGGGCACGTTGAGTCCGAGAGAGGGGAGAGAGGAGGACTCCGTTGCGATCGACGGGGCCTCTGTGTCCTTGAAGAGCGTGGAGACGAGCCTCGCAGGCAGCCGCCGAAGTTTTGAAATGCGCGAGAGCAAAGCGTCTGACGCGGCTTGTCGCAACTTGTTGCCGACATGGTGGCGCGTGTTTTCAAAGGCGCACGAGTGGCTTCGCTGCACAGCCGAGGAGTGATGCGGGACAGTACGGCGGCGCTGGCCGATTCGTAACAGCGCATAACCCCGAACTCCCACGCTTTCCTTCCCCCCTCCCCCTCCATGAGCTGTGGGAGAACCTGATTACCAGCGACCACCTAGATGTCTAGCAACTCCTTGCATCTAGAGCATCGGTCGCCCGGTCATCACTTGGATTCCCGGACTGGGGAACCACTCCTACTTACGGCTCGATAAGGATCATTATGCCCGTGAAAGTGCCCCATTGGCCGACATACCGTTATCGCGCTATGATGCTGCAAGGTCACTGCGCTCCATCGCCCGCAAAAGCACGCTTACTCTTTGTAATACGCCGCAGCTTTCAAACTCCCGCTTGTACTTGCTCGACCCCGACCTGCAGCGCCACTTTTACCCACTAACTTGCCACGCTCGGATGCCACCCAACTGTGCGCCTGTAGATAGGAGTTGCTTTCACCTAAGCTTTCTCCTTCCCTATCGGCATGACTGACAGCCTTGCTTGTGACGTGTGTGCCACGGACGAAACAATAGAGCACCTCTTGTGTCACTGCGCTCGGTTTGCAACGCAGAGACTGCACCTGTCAACGTACTCCGGAAACTCGACATCCAGCCATTGCAGACGGTTTTGCGTCACAGGCGTTTCCCATCACAGTCCCAAAAGGCCACAAAAGCATTACTTCGTTTTGTTAAAGGACACAGGCTTGTCTGAACGATTGTAGAGACACTGTGTACCATTGTTCATTCGCCATTTGGTTAGTGTACCTGTTCAGTTTAGGCTTTATTATCGCCCAATTGTTTTGTTTTTGTGTTTGCCTTTAATTTTTTTTTCCTTGCTCCTCAAGCTCTATCCCTCCTCTTTTCAATACCCTTTCTTTCTCTTTAAATCCCTCTTTCCCACTTCCCAAGCGTAGGGTAGCCAACCAGACTGTAACATGGTTGACCTCCCTGCCTTTCATGCACTGTATTATCCTTCCTTCGTACTACTAATTGTACTAATAATGGATTCGTACTACTAATGAATTAGAAGCCAGACGAAGACAGGAAACTTCGTCACCTTTTTTCTGCTTTCCTGGCTGGTACAGATGACGACTTTGCGTATTTAAAGCGGAGCTTTCTATTCTCACTGATGGCGTTCGTGCGCAGCACAAAGCGAACTTCGGGAAAGCTACGTAACTTTCCCTCGCGGTGATGATGTTCGGGGGTGAAGTGGAGAAAAAATGCTTCCCGTGGTCGCAATCGAACCTAGGTCCCTCTCGTTATGAAGCCGCCTGTACCGATGGCGCCATTCCGACACGGTCGAAGCAGTTTGGATTTGGAGAGGGGCGCATGGACGTGCAAAATTAGAAAACCCAACGACGACGGCGGTGGAACGTGAAGCTTTCTCTGTACGAAAGCAAATGTCGATAAGTGAAATTAAAAGCCGCTGTTATCAAAAGTCCGAACTACGTGCGAGTCATGTCAAAGCTTAAAGAGCCAAAGTTTAAGCCGTCTGCGAGTCGAAGTCCCAACTCAAACGACAGCCAAGGAATACCTAACGAGGAAACTTCGCGTTCAACCATCGGCATCACTAGACGGAGGGGCGTATGATTTTATGCGTCTCCATCAGCCGGCAGTTTGATGAGAAAAATTAAGAACAATGAGAAAGCTTTTCCAGGCATTCTAATACAGGTGACATGTGGTTCTGACAGCAAGCTACTGCGGCACAACGCCAACTTGGTGGCTACGTGTTGATTTTTGTGTGACAAATATTTTTGAAGACGGTAATTTTTTATCTCAAAAGTTCCTAGCTGCAGCTCGGAATTTCGTGGCTGCTTTGGCGGATCCGTGGTCCTCGCAGCAACAGGTCAAGGTTGATGTTCAAGGTAAAAAAAGGTCAAGGTCAGCTAGAGATGGAAGCCGACAGGAGAGGGACAAGGTAACGTTCAAGATGGTTGGTCGAGAGACCCGGAGAGCGTGGACGATGAGAGGAGAGGAGGTTGGAAAGTGGAGAGGGGGTATTAAGCCCGAAGCCCGCGCTCGACGAGGTCAGTAATGTGGAGTCACAGGAGTTCCATACCCGACGTTAGGTTCACCATAATTAAGACGCAGGAGTCCAAAGGTAAGCAGGCAGTCAAGCACAAGACTACTTGCACTCGTCAGGAGTCTAATCGCGATCAGTACTTTGGCAACACTCCTGAGATTGAAGAAACGGATGAGTGCGAATTCGGAAGTAAAACCCTCTGGATGGTTTGGTGTTCGTTTTGGCGGCGGAGGGGCCCTTCGCTCTTGGTGCTCGGCGGTGGTGGCGAAGCGGCAGGAGACGAGAAGATGGGGACGACGGGATAACTTAGCCAAGAAAAACTGTATTTACTATAATTTACAAAATTTTATTTACAAAAGGAGTGACAGAACATTGCTGTCTTAGCGTTCGCCAGAAAGCAGTTACGCCGCGGAGATTATTTCTTGGCGATGGACTGTTCTGCAGGTACGCCCGAGACACGCAAATGTGCACTTTGCTCGAATGATCGCCAGTTCGAATAGCTACAGCCAAGTCTGGCGCTGGCCGTCTTGCGCTCGAATTTTACACTTCGTGCCCTTGTGCGCAGGTCGGCCGGTTTGATTGGTTTGTTTCGGCCTTTCAAATAAAACAATGACGGAGTTAGCCGCTGCCCCAAGATTATCTCCTCGTCCAGATGCAGTGGGCGAGGAGAGAGAACAGACGTGAACAACGATTCTTTGTTGAAATGCCTTAATATATATATATATATATATATATATATATATATATATATATATATATATATATATATATATATATATATAGAGAGAGAGAGAGAGAGAGAGAGAGAGAGAGAGAGAGAAGAGAAGAGAGAGAAAGAGGGACAGGTTGACCACGTACGCGAGACTCCTCCGCGTGCACGTCTCTCTTTCTGCTAGCAACCCTCCGATGTCGGTGGGACAAAAGACATAAGAAGCCTTACATCGGTCATTCCAAAAAAAAATGAATCGCCCAAGTTGCTGGGCAGTTGTGAATGAGGCGTGAATCATTGTTAGGCTTTGCGCTGCTGCATAAGCGCTTGTGAAGCAACAATCCAAGCGAAGCCGAACGCGAAGCGACAAGCAGCAACGGGCAGCAGAGCACAGCCAAGTTGCTGGAAAGTTGTGAATGAGGCGTGAATCATTGTTAGGCTTTGCGCTGCTGCATAAGCGCTTACGAAGCAACAATTTAAGCGAAGCCGAACGCGAAGCGACAAGCAGCAACAGGCAGCAGAGCACAGCCTTCAGGAACCTTTCACGCGCCGGTCCCCATTGCTTAACGATTTGCGTAATTAATTTTTTAAAGCTGAGACAAAGCGTGTCCCATGTGTTCTCTTGCCTTCTTTTTAAACGGTAGCACTTTCGAGAGTGGGACTAAGAAAGAATGAAACATCGCTGATCCTTCCTTGCTTCCACAGTAACGCCAGACGCTGAAAGAAATAAACGACAAAGCGCAAAACTTGGACCGAAGACGCGAAACACAGAGCACTGCTTGTTAAACGATACCGCCCGCGCAACTACAGCAAACAGTAAATGCAGTACGTTAGGGTTAACAGCCTAACGGCGATCGGGAGCCGGTAACTAATGTCCTGTCCAGTTTCACGCTCGATCTTCTGGAACCGACAAAAAGCGAGCGTTTTATTGTATTCTAAGTTACGGCTCACGCTCACTATCGCCAAACGACCTTAGTGAGTGTTCTATTTCTTTTTATGCGCAGAATCCTTGCGTGTCCTCTCATTTATGCGAAAGCGATGCGCCCTGCAAAGAAACGAATAATAACGCAAAGAATAACTGAGAAAAAGGAGGGACCGTCGAATGGCACCGGGACGGGTCATTAAGACAATGGCCCTTTGATTCCAGCGGGTCGAAACAAAGATACCGCCCGAAGTCTGGCCGAATGATCGATGACCTCCGCAAGGGGAAAACGGTCTTGCATTAAAGTTATTTACGATCCCCTGTGCAAGCCGGAGGTAGCGACGTCGTGAAGATTCCGTACCGTGGACTCGTGGAGCAACATGTGTCAGTCGTAGGGACATTTTACCGTCTCAAATACGTCGTCGTCGTCGTCATCATCATCATCATCATCATCATACATCATCATCATCACTCGACTGGTTGAACGAAGGCCTCTTCCTTGTTCATCCAGCCGTTCTTGCCTTGCCATGCGCCAGTCCGTGTTTATTTTTCTGCTTTCGACTTTCCCGATTTCTTGGCTCCATCGAACTAATGATCTTCATCTACTTCCAGAACGTACTTATCTCGGTATCCACTTTGTTACCTTGTTTATCCATCGGTTATAAATTCCTCGCAGGACGTGTCCAGCCCAAGTCCACATCTTCCTCTTAATTTGAGCGATGACGTATTTCCACTCGAGTTTGTCCTCTGATACGGAATGCTCGTTTCCTGTCCCTAAGCGCTGCTCATATATCGTCCTTGTTTTCATTGCTCATTGGGCGGACACAAGTTTTTCTTCATGCCGCTTAGTGAGACGCCAGGTTTCTGTCCCATAGGTCATCGCTGGCAATACGCTCTGGTTGTGTATGTTTCGTTTCAGTTGTAGAGGAAGCCGGATGTTAATTATACACGGCTCATTAAATTTCACTTAGGCACTAGTTACCGAGAAATTTAGCCGAGAAGCAACGTCTCAAGACACTCAGCGTAGCACTGTCGTCGTGGCGTAATGATATGCGTGAGTTGAGTTAGCCTGAATCCATTTTCGAGCCTTCATTTCTTAACTGCAATGAGCTCTATACCGACGGACTCTTCAACAAATAGTGATCGCTCCCATTTGCACAGATATCATAAACCCCTGAGACGTTAGGGGGGCGTTTTAATATAGCGATTTCTGATACATGTTGTGTGTTCTCAAAACTCTCTTCCACCATTAACGCGCTTCAATTTGCGCAGCGGTCAAACGCTGCCCCGCACACGATCGCAGTTTACATTCTCGTTTGCAGTAACTCGATTTTTGCAGCAACGACTTCTAAATAATGCTTGCGTATTGAATATCCGTGCGTCTAGAAGAACCTTAAGGGGTGCAAGTGAAGTTGAAGCATCACTTACGGTTTCACTTACGGAACGCACTGTAGATGTCGCGGCGAATTTACCCAGCGCTCCCCGCGAGGAAGTGATTGCTCACCGGCGGCGTCGCGGGGGTACGGCTTTGTCGTCTGCTTTAGCGACGGTTGTTTTGGGCGTTTTGGCGAAGCTTCGCGTCCATTGCGCGCTGCCTTCGCACGGCTTGATTAAGTTCGGCAGCACCTCCAGGGTAACCCGCACCCGACGAAATTAAGTGGTCGTGCAAGCCAAACACTAAGCGGACGCGAAACATACGTTAAGGATTAGGTTTCAGGGCGGGAAAACAAAATGTACAAACCACATACGTACATCTGGCCGCTAGAGAAACGCTACCTTCTGCGCACTGGTTGCCACGAATGGGACTCCGTTTTCTAAATTGGTGAATACCAATTCGGTTGTGTTTTAAGAGGTATTACAAAAGGAGAAAGTAGCAACTGGTTCTGATAAATAACGATTATAAAAGTTCCCTCAGCTTTCTCGCAATTCTCGAACTTACTAAACTAGTTTAAATCGGTATAAATGGGAATCACTAAGCTCACATGCCGAATTGTTTCGGTGGCTGCGCTTATGTCGCGCGGTGGTGTAGCCCCAAGCTAGCACATCAGGATGGCTAGGTTCTGCTGTCTCACCCTTCGAAGGACGCTCCTCTCCGTTTTCTTTCTCCCGACTCACGGCCGGGCTACAGCGGCGGCGTCCGCCGCTCTAGCCCGGCCATGGCCGACGCTGCTGCTGCGTTCGGGACACCGCCCCCGCGAATTCCAGGTAACGGCTGGCAGAATCTCTGGTTTCGCTCTTTGTAGAGCCACGTGTGTGAATTCAAGTGACGTCGGACGGGCAATTGTTGTATGTGTCGTTTAAAGCTATGCTTGATTGATTCTGGGGTTTAACGCGCCGACGCAAGCAGGCGATGAGGCGCGCCGTAGTGGAGGGCTCCGGATTAATTTTGACCAACCTGGGGATCTTTATCGTGCGCCGAAATCTCGTACACACGGGCGTTTTTGCTTTTCGCCTCCATCAGAAAAGCGGCCGCCGCGGCCGGGAATCGAACCCGCGACCTCGTGCTCAGCAGCGCAACGCCTTAGCCACTGAGCCACCGCGGCGGGTTTAAAAGCTATGCTTTCCAATCACCTTCACAGGCGTGGATTGGAGCCATTGCGCGCGCGTGTGTGTGTGTGTGTGTGTGTGTGTGTGTGTGTGTGTGTGTGTGTGTGTGTGTGGTGTGTGGCGTGCGTGCGTGCTGTGCGTGTGCGTGCGTGTGCGTGCGTGCGTGCGTGCGTGCGTGCGTGCGTGTGTTGTGTGTGTGTGTGCGCGCGCGTGCGTGCGTGCGTGCGTGCGTGTGTGTGTTCAAGGGTGCTATCAGCAAGTACTAGGGTGCTATCAGCAAAATCGTTTCGGGTTACGGGGTTGTAAGTGATACCCTTTCATTAAAGACAGTATACTCGACGAGAGAGACAATATACTCGACAAAGTTCCCGAGAGTGCGGTCCCATCCTAAGGCCTCTGAAATAGTTCACCCACATTCCGCGTTTCTTTTTCCCTCCCTGAGCTCCATTCACGCTGGAAAATTTGTCGCAAATAGATACATGGGCTTCACCGACGTTCCCAACCCTTACATCTCTCCGGCAGCGCTTCAGCCGGCATTCACGGCGGCAAATGGGCGCTCTTCCGCACTTCAATGGAGGCAGGCAGTATAGGAAACAGGCGTAGCGGGTGAGCAGACTCAAAAGCGATAGCGCCGCCCCTTATATTGAAACACTGCCGAACGCTATCGCCGCCGACGCTTTCGAAAAATGGCTGCTCTTCGTTTTGTTCCCGGGGTTCTTCCCTTCCCTTCCACCTTTCTGTCCGTGCGCTTATCGCGAGCAGCAAAGTCCTCGAATCTCGGTCGTTGCATAGCCCGTCGAGCCTCCTCTCTCTCAACAATCGATATCGCGAAGCGAAAAAGAAGGTAAGAGCAATAAAACGGCGTTTTTCTTGCACCAGCGTACCGAGCCACAGAGCGTTTATATGAAGACTGAAGGGGGCGAGACATGTACACGTCCCGAGATTTGTCGCTCAATTTTACGGCGCAGTTTTTTTTTTTTTTTACGCTACAAACTGATCTGCCCTTGAGGTAGCGTGCGTATGTTGACGCTCTTTTTTCGTCTTCTGATTTTTTTTCTTCGCGGTCTCTCTCTGTTTTGTCGCGAATACACGCGGCGTTTTACCAGCTGGGGCTCGACAGATGAGCTTTGGTTCTTTCTTTTATTTATTCCAACTTTACGCGCAGCGCGGCGGCCTCGGTTCTCAGAGGGACCATTTCTCTCTGGATTTCGAATGCAGCCTTCAGCTCCATTTGCATGCGAGGAAGTTCGCATTTCGGGCTCGTATTCATTCGGGTAGGTTTTAAAACAAGCAGCAACTTCAGGAATCTGACGTGCGTTTTTCGTTTTCTTTTACCCTTGTTCTCAGTATACGCGTTACCGCAGGCGTTTTGTATTGTTGGTAACTTAGAATAATGCTTGTCGAGAAAAAGAAATAAGCACGTGTAATTTATTAGTTTGGGACAATGAGGCAAGAAACAACGAAAACAAAAAAAAAATTAATTTGGGAGGTTTTACGCGCGGAAGCTATACAATAGCTTTGATGCGCGTCGTATAGTGCGAGGCTCCGGATTAATTTTTGAGCACCTAGGGATATTTACCGAACGTCGAAATCTCCAAACACGTACGGGCTTTGACTTCCACCTGGCTTCCCCTGCAAAATTTCGGAAAGTTTTAACATCCGACTTTTCGCCCGCCATCTCCCTTCCCTCCTACAGTATGCTCCTACCTGCGGGCCTGCTGACGCTGTACTTGCTGGTGCAGGGACTCAACTTCACGTGCATGAAAGGCATTACACCGTACCGGAACATAAAGCCATTGAATGAACTCGACAACAGCTTAAACCCAGTGTTGTTCAGGAGCAACAACTATGAGAATATTTTTTTTACTCTCGCACTTTGTTTTTTTTTTTTGACATCTAACACCATCTATCGACATACAAACGATCCCGGACCTTCAAAAATTAAAGACGAGAGGGGCAGCACGTTCTTCTGTGTGCTAAAAAAATATTGTTCACGCGTGTCGACTCGCATCGAGCCGGGGTTGCTCAATGGGCTATAGTGACAGGTAACCGAAATTGTAAAATTTCGTTGCTATTACAAATGATAGCAATAGAAACTTTACGTTATTGTCTTCGCTTGAACCATAAATCATGGAGATCAAGGTAGCTCTCTTGTTCAACTCATATCTGGGCAGCCAGTGTCCAGTGTTTTCCAGCGCCCAGTGCGTCCTAGTGTCCGCCCTAATGAACCAAAATGTTTTCTGACTTCATATTTGTGATGTCGAAAGTTTTTTTAGATCATAAAAAGCTGCTCACACGCTTAAGCAAAATGATAAAGTTTTGGCCAGCAAACGGTAGAAGCCGGGTTTTTCTGAAGTGAGGAGCTAATGACGTCTATGTTTTTCAGCCCTGTTGGATTCCCTAATCTGAATGCAGTTTCAATTGGAGTCGAAAAAACTAATTCAAATTTAAAGAGAGTTCAAAGCTGAGTCGGCCATTTGCCTTCATTCTGTACGTGTTGCTGCCTTCACGACGAGTTGGCGCGAAACTGCTAAGGCGTTGCGCTGCTGAGCACGAGGTCGTGGGTTCGAGAAGCAGAAACGCCCGTGTGTACGAATTTTCGGCGCACGTTAAAGATCCCCAGGTGGTCAAAATTAATACGTAGCCCTCCACTACGGTGGGCCTCATCGCCTGCGTTGCGTCTGCAATCAATCAATCGAGTTGGCGCTAAACAGTCCTTGACAGACTCAGTTAATTAAGAGCGCGGAAGTGTGAAGACGAAGCTGTTTTACTTTCTATTTGTTGCCAATAACAACAACAACAAAAAAACGGGTCAATTTTTTCAGAGTGCATCTCGCCTTGAGCTACGTCTTGCCTCCATCTTGTCAAGTTAGTGTTAAACCTTCTCTGACAGACTCACTTAATTAAGACGTAGAAGGGTGAAGGCGAAGCTATTCTCTACACTACTAATTGTCAACATCAACAAAAAAGCCGAAAAAGTGTTTTCAGAGTGCTTCTTCCCTCAAGCACCTTCGCAATTTCGACAAGGCTGTCCCAGACGTGCCGGTGTGAAGGTACACATCGGAGCTGGGATAGAGATCATACAAGTCTTCCTTGGGCGGGTGCTCTTTATTCTTTACTCGTTAGAAGGCTCCTTCTTGTCGGCAAACGAGGTCACGCCACTTACACCTAACCTTTATCTTATTTCGTGGTGCCAGTTTCCCTAGTCTTAGGGCCCGGTGCTGGGCGCCCTTTCATTGCCCTTTTTTTCTCGCAATCTCCCAAAAGGAATCACGCTCTGTACACATTAGCACCGGTGGGTTTTGTACGTTAGAGCGTTTTGTAGTTTTTGCTGTATTTTCTATTTCTCGTTTGGTCTGGTTGGCGCTGCTTCGCCTGGGGGCTTCGCGATGATTCCGTCCGTTTGGAAGCACTTCCAGTGCATCCAGCCTTTGTTTGTGAATTGTTGCCAGCTGCGTGTATTCTTTCGTTCTGAATGAGCTCCTGTAAAATTGCTTTTTTTTTTGCCTGTTCGTTCCTTTGGTAGGATGCTAAAAACATCAACAATGTTTGCGCGACTGAGCGCGATACACCCGAGTGCGCACAGGATGTCACTAATAGCAGCCACGAACTTTTTGTGACAGCAAAGTGAAACAGAATGAGCTCTGGAAGAAGGGGGGGAGGGGGGGGGAATGCTAACTCGAAACCTACAAACAAAAGCTAACACAGAAAGCTAAATTGACGACTGAGTTTTTATCGCGATGAATGGGCTCTCAAAAGCAGCCGGCAAACTTGTCTTCTGCTGCTCTAATGGTTGCCATATTTTTCTTCTTTATTTATTCCCTCTTTCCACGTTCCTCTTTTTCCCTACCAGGGAATTCACGCCGCTCAGAAAATAAATCTAGTCTCCCCCTCTCTTTCTTTATTGTCAATACAGTTTAACAAAACGTTGGCTTAGTACGAAAGGCCATCAAATCTCTCTTCCTCCAAGGTGCAGCTGCAATCTGTACAGCAGCTCGAAGTAATTTTTACGCCCGCAATATCTTTTGCTTTTATTTTATGCGTTTGCTTTTATTTTATGCGCGAGGTCACCATTTTTTTTTGTCGTAAGGTCGCCAGGGGCGTCATGAGCGGAAAAACTCGCCTAGTCTGTGAGGCCTCTTGAGCGTAGGAACGCCCAAGCTTCAGCAAGAAAGAGTAGGGCACGTCTCCGTTGCTAGGCAACGCCCAGGTGCGCTACGCATGCGCAGGGCGAGTCGCCTGGTGCGCGAAATAATGCGAAATAACATACACGCACGCTTACAAGTTACACCTCTTCCTTCGCGTTCCTTCGGCAACCCACGAGCAGGTGATGTGGAAACGGCATCTGAGAAGCGGAAGGACTCCACGAAAGCGTAGAAGTCAATCCCGATGCTATCGCATTTGAAAGCATGTCTGAGGTCGCTTTATTCTGTCCACATTGTTTAGACCATGCGGAGTCCAACGTTAATTTCCTCACAATATGGGTTTCCCACATTGTTGAAAGCTTTGCCTACACGCGTCTTCATAGGAATCGACGACTGAAATGTGTATGCAGGACCCCCTTAAACACACCAACAGCTTCCTCAGTCATTGCGTGATATTTCTACACACCCATGAAGCCCCTCTCCACCTTCCTTTCTTCCTTCCTCCCTTTCTCTCTCTCTCTCTCTCTCTCTCTCTCTCTCTCTCTCTCTCTCTCTCTCTCTCTCTCTCTCTCTCTCTCTCTCTCTCTCCATATTTCCATGCTCAAAGTGATATGCGATCTCCACTTGCTCGTCCCTACGTCATTTCGATCCACTGCTGCCTGTAAAAACAGATTACACAATATTTACCTGCGTTCCCATCTGCAAACTGAAATGCACAACTCCGCGCAGTATTACTCAGCATCCAATATATTACGACTAACGCGATTATAGTTGTGGAAAGCAATGACATCGAAGTGTAAGCAGAAACTTTGATGACTCCAAACATATGTCATGCCTGAGGCGCGTTTAGCTGACCAAACCCCGTGAACTGAATTATCGCCGCACGTTGCGCAATCTCGCGTCGCGTAAGGTATCTGGAAACTCCGAGTTGTGGAAGTTCAATTGCAGGCCTCAATCAAATTATGCCTGTAGCTGATGCGCTCCTTGCGGGACGTGAAGCGTGAGACCGTCGCTTAACTATACATAGCCTTTGACTACCGAGTTTCTCTCTTGTGTTTTTCTGCGATATGCATACTTTGTTTTTACGTGCCTCTGCAGCCGCCCGATTTTTCTGGCCAGCATAATTTATTAGTTTTTCAAGTTAGCGGAGAGTCCGTCCCCCGTCCGGAAAAGGTCGCGTTACGAAAACAAGAAAGGGCGTGCAGCGTGGGCAGCGTGTCTTTCGCCTGTTTTCGCACCCTTAGGCAAGGGAGTTTGATTTATGCATTTGCGTTTCCGGTTTGCGCCACGCTCGGGGCATCCTGCGGAACGCATCTGGCAAAAGGAGCAGGCGGCACGAAATACCTCGGCCTTGGAGACGACGGCAAAAACGGACGAGAGGTATGCAAACATGCGGTCGCGGTAGCAGGATAAAAATGGCTATGGTTTAACACTTCTGAACTTAGTTATTACGAGCGAACGGCAAGGACTATAGTCGCAGTGTTTCGTGGAAGTTTGTCTTTGCTTGAGATTTCCTAATCTTCTGTCTAACTATATCTTCTGGGTTACTGGATTCACATATTCGCTTGCTCTGAAGGGTACGCACTGACAGCCCATTCGGAGCACCATCGATGGCGAGACTGAGGGACCAAGCGACGGCGAAGCAGCCGTTCAATCGTCGCTCAGTCACGTGGTTCGCTTGCGCTGAAGCGCCCGCACAGACGGCCCAACTGGCGCTGCGCGATCAAGCGCAGGCGAATCAGCTGTTTGGACCTCGCCTAGTCACGTGGTACTTCAGCGACGAGGCTCGGAGAGAAAGAGAGAGAGAGAGAAGCGATAAGAAAGGCGCAGCCTGCGCGCAGTGGCTGAAGGTCACCTCCCAAGCGATAAATGACCTTGAAAGATGTAGCGTAGTGGAGCTTTCGCTCTAAAAGCAAAAGTTTGAGGACTTTCAAATGACACGACGTGCACATTTTTAGGTTTACGTCCAGTTCTGACTGTTGCCGCAACCTTAGTAATACTATTTCTAAACCATGGCGCCATCTACCGTGTCAGCGAATCGATTTACGCGAAGTAACATTTGTTGTGTTCATTGTTTACGATGCGCCTGTTGCGTCGGTTGTCTAAACGCAGCATTACGTGCGCCATTTCAAGTGGTCTGAAGATGGTATATCGATCTTTGGTACATTATATTCACGTGCAGCAACATCTTTCTACGATAGAAAAATGATGGCAAATTCCTAAGGGCTTGTGTTGCATACGCGCAACGTTTGTTCTTCGCAACGCTATATGTATATATTTATTTTGTCAAGCGAAAAAAATATGGCTGAGGTTTAACACCTTTAAACCTTGTTAACACGAGCGAAACATCTCTTTGGCTTGTTTTTGCAAGGACTATACACACAGTGTGTCATGAAAGTTAGGTCAGACGTGCCACACGTGCGCTTGTGCGGCAGCGGGACTGGTCGAGCCATAGCAGCCAAGCTGTGGGCAAACACAGCTGCGACGCCTCTCCGCAGCGGGTCACGTGGCATGACGTCACACCTGCCACACTTGCTCTCCGGCGGCTCAAGGCCGTTGCGACGTGATGAATGACCTTGCGAGACATGGCATAGAAGATCTTTGGTTCGTCTTCGACAGTTCCAGTTTAGATAGTCACGAGTGCAGCGGTTTAATTTTCCCGCGTTTAAGCGTTTCGTCGTGCATGGCATTGAGATAAGGGACCAATCGGTGTTTAGGCCATCAGTTAATCGGCATCGAGGGTTTCAAGGTCATTGGTGCATGGCACGTAAACTCGCACGTGACACGAGGAAGCCAGTGGAGTATAGTCACTTCCCGTTACAGCGGCTGGAGGCCAAGAAGTTGCCGAGCAAGCAACATCGTTACCATCGTCATCAAGAAACGGTGCAAAGGAGAAGGACCGGGATGTGGGAATTATGATGAGGGAAACTGTCGCCGCAACGCTGTTACAGCGGGATTCACATGGCAGACGAGGAGGCCCGTGGAGGCAGACGGGTACGTGACGTTAACACAGCGTCCGTATGGTCCAACTTAAAGGCGCATCCATGACCAGCAGACGACAACGCGGAGGTAGCGAGGCGGCTCTTGAGAGGCACACTTTGGGCCTCCTCGGTTATCAGTCCCGGATCGTCCACGGACTGCCCGAGACGCGATCCGGTGCTCGATTTTCCCATGTATTTCTATGGGACTTCCGGTGCGAACGCAGTCCTCAGACTGCCCGCGGACCGTGAAGGACTAGTAGATAGAGGAGGCCCATCGAGACACCCTAGCTCTCGACAGGGAGCGTATATGTGCGCGTTTCCGTGCACTTGTAACTTCCACGCCCGCTCTTGTCCCTTCCGGGCGGGTCGACCACGTCGCGTCGCCTGGCTCAACCTACAACTGAATGAATGCATGCCATAAACAGGCTCTATTCCCCTCGGAGGTCCCCCGCTGCCGAGCAACAAGATGCGGAGGCATTTTCTTTCCCAAAGACGGGATTTCTCTATAGTAATCCCGTCTTTCTGGCCCGCGGAGCCCGCTCACGTGACCAGTTTTATGCTCCGCCCTTCGGCTGGGAACGCCCGGGGATGCTCTAGATAAGAAAAGGCCTCCGCAAGTTCGCTGTCGACTGCGGCGCACCTCCTCGGGAAATGGAACCTCTTTTTGGCACTGCAGTCACGTGGTTTTAGGTTAAAGCAGCTGTGAGGGCGGCTTTTTCACCGCGGCGGGGTCAACGCGGGCGGCAGTGACAGGTGCGGGCGCCGCTTGGAATATTGTGGTTGGAGCTGCGCTTCTTGGCGTTTGGAGTGCTCCGCCTCGCTTCCTCCGCGTTGTCGTGTGCTAATCGTTCCGCACGTGTGGATCCGCCGCCAAGCCGGACCATCCGGTAACGTTGTGTTGACGTCACATATCCGTCCGCCTCCGCGGGCCGCCCGTCGTGTGAATTGTGCGATATACGCGGGGAAACTCTGGAAAAAAAAAAAAAAAAGACCACGTACACATTTGTGAGATCCTTTAAAAATAACGACGCAGGGAAGCCGTGCAGGTACTGATGTTCTTACGTTTTGATAGTAACAAAAATAAGCAAGCCTATTGAAAATTGACACCCTGCTAACGAAGAATAAATATATGTGAAAAGAGACTGAGGGTAGCACGTATAAGCATGGCATTTGCGACAAAACATAGACTGGATTGGATTGTAAAAACTTTACTGAGGCCTGCAGAACGCGTGTGCGCACGTTGACCGGGCCTAGGTGGTCCTCGTGGCGGTTTTGTGGCTCGGTCTCCTCTGTTCCGCCGCCGGTACTTTGTCCTGCCTCGCCGTCGCCCCGAGAGACTGCTGGACGCCCCAGAGTTGCTGGTCTTGGTCGTAGCTCCTCAGTGCCGCTTCGAGTCGCGGCGGTAGAGTTCCTAAGTTGGTTCCGGTCGGGTCTTCAATGCAGCTCCATAGCTTGTGGGACAGGGTGGCCGTTTTCCTTCAGCACACCATGCCCCTGTTCTCCGGGTGGGTCTCGGGGGACATATTATCCCAATTCGGAGGCTGCGTAGCGCTAATACGAAAAGTTACACTTTAAAATTGGACGTCAGGGATGTGGAGTAACGGCGTGTTTGAGGCATGTTTATTAGGACCATTATCAACACTCCGTTGTAAAAAAAAAAAAAAAAACTGCGCTATCATTTGGCCACTGGGAGAAAAAAAAATCGAGGAAATGTGATGCTCAAGAGTGTATCTTTGTACTTCGCCTTCATTTTGCATTTGCAGTTCCAGATGACCTGGTAATACATTGTCAATAAGAAAACCACTGGTGAGCATAAAACGATTCGTATAGGCGGCATGATAAATTGAGCGGCGGAAAACGGGATCTTGTTCTCTATTAATTAAAAATATTCGAAAGTTATCCGAGAATGTCCCCTCATTCGCACAATTGTTTTCGATTCAAAGTTTGCCAAAAATTACGAATATTTCTTTCTTTTCTATAAGCTGCGTAACCACTGTATTAAAATTTCATTTTCACGAGCAGTTGCAACAACGACGGATTCTCATTATTAAAAGGGACTTAATGAAGTCAATTAGCGACACCAAATTCCCTCCTGTTTCTCCTTCGCGCGAATACGCAACGAAAAAAAGAAAAGAAAGCTAAAATTCGGAACAGAGATAATGCCAACGCTCCTGGCTGTACAGCATGCGCGATTAGGTTCGAATGATATAAAAGGGAGCTGCAAATAAATGAAGTAAGATAAAACGCTTTTCCTCGTTATTGCGCCAAAATCGTCGAGAACTTACGGTGTCATATTTAGATGACGTCATATGTGCTCATATACCAGCAAGGCCTGCTGATAAATCGAGTGTGTACGCATAGAGGGGCGCCTAAAATATGATTATGACCTCTAACTGCGCACAGAAATTGTGGGATAATTTTCTTTGTAAATGTTTTCGTCTTCCTTCAAATTTACGGAAGTCCTCTTTATTTCGTAAACATGCATCTATGAAATAAAAAAAGCACAAATTCCAAGAATCTGCGTAGGGAGGACGTGAACGACAGCGATGATAATCAATGATGCAATCGTAAAAGTTGACAAGGCGGAAGTTTACAAAATGGGCGCGCTTCCTAACGAACTCAAACTCAGACGTTCCGAACAATGGGTCCCATGCTTCCTCAGTTGAGCCACTCAAGCAAGGGCACCCTCCTCTACTTTTTAATAGTTTTCAGAAATAATAGTTTTCCCTAACTGCGGCTATTGTGCCCTGGCTGACCTGAGTGCTTCCACGCCCCTCCCCCCCTCCCCCCTTTCAGCCATTGGAGGAAAGGGAGCTGCGCTAAACACCATGAAAGCCAATTGGCGGAAACAGATACAAACCAACACTTACCCAAACGCCTCCCCCCCCCGCGTACCTCGGAAAATACTGCTTAGAATATCCAACCTTATGCATCAAAGCCACATTGTACCATGTCACTTGGGAGTATAACAGTGATTCGGTACACACACAACACTGGAGAAAAAGAAATAGTTAAGCTATGGGAGGAAGCAGTGGACAGCTCGAACCTGGAAGATCAACTCCAGCTGCTCAACTTGGCCAGCGAGAAGGCCACATTCAATGGGGTTCTGGACTATAGAGACCACACGCGTCAGCGACAGCAAAAATCCTCTCCATTTCATTCATTCATTCATTCATTCATTCAATCTCAATTTCATGTGAAGGTCATATCGACTCGACAATAGCCAGCGGTGCTCCTACAGCGCAGGCAATGTACTACTTGAGTTTCAACCGACGTCAGGAGCTTTCGGCTGGCGGGAGGTGCGGCTCACTTATTTCTGACTACTCCGCAATTCACGTCAACCTTTCTCCCTGACGCCTACGTTAGAGATTAAGCGGCGACAATTTTGTTTACTTTGCGGAAAGAAGATATTCTATATTAAAAACTCTGGCTTCCCTGAGTGCAGTCCGCCGCGCACATCTTGCGGACTTTTCCGCGGCCCTTCCCATTGGTTCAGATGCGGCGAGGCGGCTGCTTTCCGTCGACTCCGCGTGAGTGTGCCAGAGGCGGAAGATGCGGAAGATGCGGGAGGGAGGAGCGGCCCGCACTCCTACGTCGGGCTCCGGACAAACCCCGGACGTCAACAAAGGGAGGAGAACGCGGGTTCGGTAAACTTTGGGCCAAGTAGAAACTTTTTGCGCCTTGTCAGGCAGGCAAGCGCGCAGGCTCAGCGGGCAACGATGCTCCCCGAAAGTGGAAAAGGAGGAGGACGGAAAAAGAAGAGAGAAGATGCTCAGGCCGCAGGAAACACGCAGGGAGGAGAGAAGGGAGTTGTAGAATGGATGATGAATAAGTGAGGAATAGCGAGGGCAGACGTAAAGTAAAGAGAGTCAGGAGAAACGGAAAAGAATTCGGAGATCGGAGACGACGGGGGAACACTTCGACCTCGGTCTGGGCGCCTCTCCTTCACCTTACCTCTTTTATCGCTGTTTTAGTTTTTGTGCGAAAAATAAGCAGAAGAAAAAAAAAACGTACGGTGGAAGGAAGCTTGCCGAGGGCTTCACCTTAGAAGCCGTAACAGCAAGATAAATACTGTTTCCCGCGCGCGGCCTTCTCTCTCGGCGCTTTTCTCTTTCTTCTTTTTTCTCGCCGAGAAGGTGATGGCGGGCGCGGACGCGAGGGCGGCTCACTGAAAATAAACGCCGTTCTCTCGGCTTCCCGGGAGGCAAAGAAAACAAACAAACGGGCGAAATTTTCGAGCCTCGCGAGTGCGCACCCGAGCGCGCGAAATCCCTGCGTGCCGCACGCGATCTCCTCGTCTCGGCTGTGAAAATATCGCGCTAACCTTTCACGAATCACCTCTTCGAGTGTCCTTTTTTCTGTTTTCCACTACCCTGTTTCAGTTTTGTAGAAATTATGGGCACGAAGTGATGGAAGTAATATATTCGACTCATCACGTCCACCTCAGTTTCGCTCCGTCGTGAACACTGTGTCGAAGCTGTTGAAAACAACGAATCATCGAATACCGTTAAACGTGGATGTAACGAACCTCTATGCAGCGAATTCCTCTATTTAACGAAGTTTTTCAATGCCCCCATTGTCACCGCCATAGAATCCCATGTGTTTACGACCTCTACGTAACGAAGGCGTTGGGGCGGCTGACCTTGATGTAACGAACTCGCTAAGCTGATCAGTCATTGTTTTTCACACTTTTACTGAAAAAAAATCGGTCGTCGCCGCCCGTCTCCGCCCGGTACAGTATCCCAGCTAGCACCCGTTCAACCATTTTGAGTGTAAAAAGAGCATTACATTTGCGAAGAGGCGCCCTTATAGCTTGAGTTTGATCTTTGAAACGCGTTTGGAACCAAAAAGTGTCAGCAGGCAAACGTGATACTTAAGTTATGTCTGTGAGTAAGGAGGTAAGGGACATTGCGTGCGAACTAAGAGTTTTGTGGGGAAGTATTCACAAAATGATGGGGTATGTGTGGTCTGCGGAAAAGAAACAGAAACTATGCGGCACATAGTGTTAGAATGTGAGGGTATCCATCCAAATGTACAGAAGGGAATATTGGGCTTCCAGAAGCCCTAGGATTTAAGGGTATCACAGAGGAAGTTAACTTCAAGGCTGTCGAGGGGACGAAAAGAAGATTAGAATGCTGGTGGACGAAAAGCAGGGAGGGGAATATTGCCTAGGACAGTTACCACCTGTAACAGGGAAAAGAAAGTAATTCGGGCCTAATAAGCTTTAGTGCCTGCCCTAAGCAGCGTTAGTATTAAACCAAGACTGTAAAACATGGTTATATTAGTCCTTTTTGGTAAGATGACATGTCATCACTCCGCTTCAAAGGGGAAACCAATAACAATCATCATCATCATCTTCTTCTTCTTCTTCTTCTTCTTCTTCTCTGGCGCACCGTGTAGCCTAGTCTCGTGCAAAAGGAGCTGGCGCAAATCCCGCAGTTTTCCCCTGTGAAATAAATCCTTGAAGGGCGAGTTAACCCTCACTGATGTCTAAAATTTTGGTTTTGTTTCTGCTTCATTCACGCAAGCCTTAACTCGAAACCTGCCTGTAACTATGACCTGGATGTGACGAAGAATTGCTAACGTTTTTGAACTTCGTTACAACCAGGTTTAACTGTATGCGTTGAGGCTAATTTCACTTGGTGGAGCGCGTGATTCGGTTTGATTTCGCTTCCGGTTTCGCTTCCGGTTTTGTCTCCGCGGCTGTGCCTTTGACTGCTTTTCTGGCGCGCTTCTCGAATGCGCTCGTGAAAGCGCACACGGCGCGTTGGAGTCATCTGCCGGTGACTAACATCTGCCTTCGGGAAACAAGGCTCAGTTGATAAGCTCGCAGAGAGAGAAAAAAAAGAGAGAGAGAAAGAAACGTACTCTGACCAGGGGGCGTACTTACCGGGACGAATAAAAATGGTGTTTATATATAAATGGCCCTATAAAAATGGCCTTTATAAGTAAGCGAATTACAAAACGGGTGATTAAATAAACAATGCAATAAGGTCAGCCAAGCATTCAAACAACAATCAATTCTAATCAAGCAATCATTCCAACCAACAAAGATCTAGTAGATGCAGAAATTTGCCGGGCGCTGTGTGGTTGTCGCTCAAGTTTTTTCATCCCGTTTACTTACTGTTCAATTCCTTCTTCCAAACCTAGCCGCATTCCTAGTAAGGTCCCATAGTTACGTTATTTCTTCGCTAAAATACTGACGTTTCTAGCCACTACAGCGACAAGAAATATTAGCCGCTCCCGAAGACAGGGTTTTAGCACACTTGATTGCGCCTTTCTATGCACTGCACTCAAAGTTAAGCCAAGGATATGAAACGGGATGACTACGCCTAAAGCGGAACCATTTAATTACCTTGGGACATGTGAATGGCGTCATTGGAAGCAATTATCCGTACGTGATCAATGGGGCATAGGCGAAAATTATGTCCATGCGGCCTTCAAACGTAAGCGATACCAAAACCTAATCTAAATCTAAAATCACAACAGGAATACCGCAAAAACCCTAACAATAATTCCTGTAGTACGACAAAAAACTTTGTTGTGACAAGACAAGTTCTGTTGTTACGATAAAGCCATCTCTTGTTACGACACACATTTCTCTCGTAACGGCAAAGTCAATTTTCTCAACGACAAACATTCCTGTAGTCACAGCAGAACTTCCATCTACGCTACTCTTCACAATGGGCAATGACATTCAAACCATGTGCAACTACTGATGGAACATCAGGATCACGACAAGACAGGAATTCGGCACGACGGAACATCAGCTTCACGACACGACAAGATTATGACAAGACGTCAGTGTACAACACGCGAAAATACGACAAACTACAGAATTTTTTCTCGTCGTCTTTTTCGACTGGGGCTATTATACGCACATCTCCTTTCACGGTCAAGTGAGAGATAAACAAATACCGCTCTTGCGCCATAATTCCGCGAAACAACGTGCCAATGCTTACAAACAAAACCGGGCTCGTAACGAAGGTTCGACAGCTCCACCTAATAAATCCCGCGCTAATGTAGCGAACGCGTGCGTTCGCGCATGAAAAGAGCTGGCGTAGGTGATAACGTGACGGCGTCCGCGGCCTTCCCCAATGTATATCGCGCCCGGAAGGCTCGGAAACACCACCACCAATCATTTCGTTGTCTCAGCACCACCACTTGCCTCCCAGGCTGGACGACGACGTCAAGTGGGGGAAAACGAGCAGCAAAGGAGTCTGCGTGCCCGCCATGATGATATACGGTAAGCGCAGACAGCCCGCCGGTAGGGAGAGGAAGGCCGAAGGTCCGAAGGGAAGGCGGGAAGGGGAGAGGTGTGGCCTCGCTGGCCGCTCCATCCCCACCAAGGACGCAGATGGTCGCGGTGCGTGCACGGTCGCTTGTTTCTCGGTACGTCGGCTGACCCTTCAGACTTGGCGCTTGCAGATTTCTTCCAGCTTGCCGGCTTCAGAAGCTCGGTTTTTTTGGTTTCATCGGCTGATGAAGCCGTGTTTAGGCCTTCGGTGTGAAGACGTGTTGCGGTGAGGAATCGTCTTCTTCCGCTAGAGCAGGGAGTGCCTGCCGGCGCTGACGATAACGTCGTTAGCGATTCCGCGGACCCGCCATTACCATATATCGACGAGCCCCGCGCGCTCACACCGCCCCGCGAAACGGAACCGACGACGGCACGACGACGACGAGCTTATTCCCTGAGCTGGCTGCGGTATCCGCAACAAACGCCACACGAGGGCCGCTCGCAGGGCATCGCGAAGAGAGCCTCGCCATCCTCAGCGCGCCGGTTCCGCCCTTGAGGAATCCTTCACAGCCGTGTGATATAAGCCTGCCCCACTTCGCTTTGCAAACCGCTTGCTTGTCGCCGACGCGGGGTGTCGATGAGAGAGGAGGGGGGGGGGGGGGGGGGGGGGGGGGGTGGTGGGGGGGAGTTGTAGAGTTGTAGCGACTATTCTTAACACAAAAGTGTTTTATTCCGGGAATCACGAAGATTTCACTCACGTCATATTGCCGCGAACCATGTATGGGTTTGCTTACTTATTGTTTGTTTTTACTGCCGGGCCACGCCCGGCTGTGTTATCTGCGTTCCAAGCAAAGCGCGTCTTCCATTCTTTATTTTTATGCCGCACGGGCTATCACATTCAGATAAGCAGACTGTTTCGCCCTAACGTCGCTAGCCCAGAATAATCTTCTGTGATCTACAATGTTCTGGATGTGAATCGTTCCAGAAGCACTCCCGCCGAAAGATAAAAGCCTGCAGAGCAGACGCCGCGGCATTCGATTCGACGACACTCGCCTGCGCAAGTCACTTTGTTGACCGCTGCTTCGCCGCCTCTGTATTCTTTTGAGTTGTTAGGGGAGCACAAGTTCGCTCCAATAAACTTGTTTCTCCTTCAAGACAACTGCGTCGTCCTTGGCTTCGCGACAATACCCGTCACAGAAGTGACGCCAGTACAACGAAGCACGCGGCCTGTAAAGGGCGCACCCCTGCACACAGTGTCTCCTTGCAAGGAAGCAACCTTTAGTACCAAAGAGTACTTTATACATAGGGTTGTTCGTTTTCTGGTTTTATATTTTAACACGAAAGTGTTTTATGCCGTGATACCCCAAGATTTCACTGACGTCACGGAATGACGCCAGTACACCTTTGCTGAAGCGACCCGCCAGCAGGACGTCGCTCGCCAAGCACGCCCACAAGACAGCCGCCGACCCGCAAATCATGCTCAGCTGCAGATTTCGCTGCACACTTAACTTTCGTGTTTTACTGATTCTATGACAGGAATCAGGCGCAGTTTTTTAAAGTGATGCTGTCTATGGATAGGCTGCCGTGGATTTTTGGCGTCCGTCAACTTATCCGTGGCAACAACAATGCCTTGTGGCGAAGCCAACTTTATGGCGAGTGCTCAGCAGAAAGCGGCTGTAACTTCAGTTTTAGAAAAATTTTTCAACAGATGTATGATCATCGGCCGCCAAGACGACTCTATCTTTAGCCGAAGTTTCATTTACGTTCATGATTAGTCAGTTCACAGTGAATTTGAAAAGTTTCTGGAATTACTGTCTGCTCACAATGCACGGGCTTCAATCGGAGATAAAATGACAGACCGATGTTTTGTTTGCTTCGGTAAAATTCCAGTCCTTCCTCGTTTCATTAAGTAATCACAAAGCCGTGGTCACTACCATTACCAAATGATGAGAAAAATTAAATTCGCGTACATTTCATGACCATGTGTGTGGAGTGTATTCTATACAGCTGCGCTCGTCATCTACTTTCACAGAGTGGAATGGCTCCCACTTTTTTACTATTTCGTAAATGCTTGTTATTTTAATCAGATAAGGCCTCTCTTTAAGAACTTACGCACATCGTCTTAGGCATAGATTTGTCGAAATCCCTTTGCAAAAAGCAGCCATTATACACCTCATTATAGACCCTTTGATAGGGCCGTTAACAAGTCATTATAGTGTCGTTGGCTAGACTCCGCTAACAGCACTCCAATGGGCACATTCGACAGGATAATCTTACCGTCCTGAGGATGCTCGAATATTAAAAAGGTGCACTTCCACTAATGTTCACTGGTAGTTTATTGTTTTATTCGCTAGTTTGTTTTGCAAAGAGCTCTCGAGTTGAAGAAAAATAATTGAATGAAATCAAGTATGCCGGCAAAGCTTATTATCCTGCTACAAGCTGAGAAAATTTGCTCGTAAAGAGCAACAAAGCAACAAAGTATATTTTCCCCCGGCTAAATGAGGGTGGTTGCGTTAGAGGGGGAGAGGGGTGGGAATCGTGGCTTTCTTTTTTTTTTTACTTTTTTGTACTTCAGGGTAAATGACGCACGTTGATCATGACGTCGTTTACGCTGGCGTTCATCTCGACGAGCGCGACGCTGAGCAAGCATCGATGTCAGTCAAAGTGCTCGGCCCGTACGGTGTTTTTAACTATTGCAAAACGATAAATACGATACGCTGGACTGGCTGACCGACCAACCGACTGAGTTCATTCATTCATTCATTCATTCATTCATTCATTCATTCATTCATTCATTCATTCATTCATTCATTCATTCATTCATTCATTCAGTCATCCGTTCTTTCGTTCGTTCGTCATTCGTTGGTTTGTTTTTCTAAACAATGAATCCCATGAGGCTTGCCCGAACATCAGCCGCCCCTAACACAGAAAAAAAAAATCCCGGGCGATTTGCACTAACGTGAAACCTGTGAATGCGCGAAGCATGCAGTATATACGTGTATTCTTGGCGCCTTGGCGTTTTTTCCCACGGAGATGAAACCGTTGTGGGGTAGAGATATACAGCTTTGCTGTAAAAGTCTCGTGTCTTTGAAGCACGGAGCGTTCTAGTGCGAGGCGTTGGAAAACTAGTGTCCCGGTGTGTTATTTTAGAACGCGTTTTTGCCCATGGAGATGAAACGTTCTAGCGCGAGGCGTTGGAAAACGACTGTCCCGGTGTTTTAGTAGCGTGAGTACATGAAACGACGACCACGACAGGAGACGCCGATAGCCGAAACCCATAAGGGGCTTCGCCCCTAAAGAAACCCATACCCTGCATTCCCGGTGGTAATGTTGTTCATGCAATGTCGCATACACGCGCAACTTCCCCTTTAAAATGAAACGAGCTATGTCGTCACTCTGCCCACACTGTGATGTGTGAAAAACCCTCCAGCACCTGCTCCGTGAATGTGCGCGATTCAGTGCTCAAAGAGTGTCCCTCGCAGTGTTTTGGGGCAGCCGCTTTCCGTGGACATTCAGCTAAAGGACGTTTTAGGACATGGGCTCGTCCCAAACGTGCTTTACGGGCTACAAAAGCTGTCATAAAGTACCTGCAACACACCGATTTAGACCAGTCGCTGTGAATAACTCACCGTTTCTGTGCTCATCAAGTTCTTGAACATCATCGCCATCATATTCATCATGTCATCAACTAGCGTAGCAAGTTAGGCATTTTTGTCCGGCTAAAATCGCCAGACTTGATTAAAGATCGTTCTCTCTCTCTTTCTCTACTTTTGTTTCAAATTTCGTGGTACCGCCGCAACATCTATGATAAGAAAGTCTGGCCACACGTGCTTCTTGTGTTAAAAAGTACCATGGGTGCTGAAGAGCAACTTACCTTTCCGTGAACAACATGGAAAAAAGAAGTGAGGTAAGTAGGGGTCAATTATTCGGGACTGAGTTCCGGTAACTCGGTGGCGACACAAGTCGTGAAGTCATATGGTTTGAGTAGGCGAGGACCTGGCAGGACCAGTAACATGTAAGATTGAAGTCCATAGAGAGGCACCGGCATGATGATACCTCTGGCATACGGGGAGCAAAACGTATGGCAACCATTCTAACTTGTCGCTCGCATCAATATAGTTCCCTTGAAAACGCCAGCAAAGCTTAAAACAAGTCACCCCCGACACAAAGGAATGCTATTTCGCGGTGGCACAGATTGAGTTCTGTTCGTTTCCGAAAATATAGGTTCCCTTTCTTTTCCCCTTTCATCCCCATTTCAGCTCCTATAACGAATGCGAGGACATGTCCTTTTCGAAGCTTTCATTCAACTGGGATTTCTCAAATTCTCTGGATTTTTCGTCAAGAAAAAAAACGGCTGCCTCCCACACGTCTCTGAATCCATTGAACGAACCGCGTACGTGGGGTGCATTTACTACAAGAACAGCGCACACTCCCGACACCCTCACGAATACTCCTGAAGAATGCAGTAGGTCTCCGGAGAATCTCTCGAACGGGAAACTCATTCCACACTCTCGGATTGGAGTGAAAGGGTGGGAAAAAGGGTAAAAGAAAGTTGGACTGGAAAAGGAGGAAGGATGGCTGTGAATACAAATGCAAATTCATGGCGGTCGCAATATATGTCGGCCGCAGCAGTGACATTTCAAACGCGTAGCGCAGTAAAGCGAGCGTCAGAGCGCAGCTAAGGTTTTTTGCAGAGTATTTATTTTTATTTTGTAGCCTATGGTGTGGAAATGCAGTACCTGTAGGTTGAGACAACGCGAACCCGCAAGCCTCTTCAAAAATGTTTTTTTCTTCGAAGATAAAAACGCCCAGGGACCGACCAACCGACTGACTGACTTATTATTAGCCGCCGTCTTGCAAATCATACTAAAGACACTTTTTACGTCGCCACTCACTCAGTCACTCAGTCAATCACTTACTCACTCACTAATTCGCTCACTAAGTCACTCACTCACTCACTAAGTCACTCACTCACTCACTCACTCACTCACTCACTCACTCACTCACTCACTCACTTCAACTCAGGAGGCACTCACTCACGCACTCACGACTTCCTCAATCACTCACTCACTCACTCACTCACTCACTCACTCACTCACTCACTCAGTTCCCCTTTGGTTGCTGTTACTACTGCAGTTAGTCACACATGTCTGTTTGTGTACGTCGCTCACTATAGCTCCGTTACCCTTGCGCCATAAAGCTCCTTCACCACCATGTATGTCGCTCCCTTCCTCCTGAGCGAGAGGAAGGTTTCCGATAGCCGTAACTGAATCTCACATTAACTTTGTTTACTGCACAAGAATCCCGTGAAGGCAGTGCTATCAAATCACTGCGAGAAAAGCTAGCTACAAGAAGGCACGCTGCGAGTGCTTCTCGATCGAAAAGCAGTAAAAGCGCACGGGATTGACGCCGTTCCGTGCCAAGTTTACGAGGCTACAAACCATGAACGGCCCAGCTGTTGCCGAAAGCACCTCTTTCGTCTTCGCTTCGCCTTCGATAACCGTCGGTATGCCATCCGGGCTATCGTCAAGATGCAATAGAATCCCGTGCTTCGCGTTTTTGCGTTAATAAATCATGCTTCAGGTCGATTCAGCGCACACACGTCCGATTCATCTGTTAGAGTAACTGCTGGAGAGATTACCGACGTCAATCGTTAAACGTTTGGCAATATGGCGCCTTCGGGAGCCTGAAACATACACAGCACAAAAGGTGTACGTAGCCATTAAAAATCGAGAATGTTTTGTTGCGGAAAGAATTTCGTGTCAATTGCAATATGCCTCGTTTGTCGCACATATGGGGGCCTCATTATCGGCTTGGCAAACGTTACCGGCGAACAACAGTGGTTGGTGGCGCGAAAGCTCCGCTGGCCGCAATTCGTCAGCTTAGAAAAAAACTAAACCCAGTTCCACTCAGTGTGAAATCTGCTTGGTTCTCTTTGGCGTTTCGAACGTCAACGGGCGCTCGCCCGAGAACGGCAGTGCCGTCGCCACGCAAGTTCTATGGTTCGCGTAAAAGAATCCGCAGCTAAACATCAGCGGCGGCAGGCTCCATCCCCTCTCCCTTCCCTAGTGAGGGGTAGAGGAACGCGCCCTTACGAGCCCCTGATAGAGCCACTATACTCGGTTACAACTCAAGAACGGCACCACCTCATGTAGTGTATCACTCCGCCAAAGTGCTGGACCCGTGACGTCAATGCGCGCGCGTTTTGAAAGGGGTTTGCTATGAATGCGTGATATCGTCTGCCTTGTCTCACGCAGTTTGTTTTTCGTCACTGGAGTCGTTTATAAGCATATTAAGTAAAAAAAAAATCACGGGAACGGCTCACGCCATGTTCAAAATATTCCCAGTAACGCCCTACATGACCAACGCGGAGAAACATCCGGCTACGGTGATAAGGCACAGCGGCAACTTCCGGTGCCGTTCTTAAGTTGTCAGGTTTCAGAGTATCGTCACTCTTTTCTGTCATTGTTGTATGCCGCCGACAGCGGCCATTGGTCGAACCGCGTCACGTGACATTTGTTTACCCCGGGAAGACCCATGGGCGTTGAAATTTTGGTGCCTCTGTGCTGCCGCGCGCGCGCCTTCCAAAAGACGTGGTTTTCGGAGCGCAGTGCGGCTGTATGACACGTTAAGAGTGAGTTTTTAAGCCCCCAGACAGAGTAGCTATGCCGTGCTGTTCTGTACTGGGCTGTTTCAACCTGCGGGAAGGTGGAAAACGCCTGCATCGCTTCTCGCTGGGAAAGAACTATCGTGGCCTAGCTTAACCTTAAAAAGCGTAGCTTAATTAGTGGCTCTAGCGCAACCCAGAGCCACCAAATAAGCTGCGCTAGCGTAACCAAGCCTGACCCCATCGCACCGGCGCGCTCTCTCTAAATCTTCGAAAAGTAAACACAGTTGTCATGGTTGCCAAGCGGTACCCGGACCACTTCCGCCCGTCAATGTCAGCCGCAATAGGGCGCATAAAGCTGGCTACCCTGGCGTCAAACACCAAAATGGCGGCCGCCATGCGTCAGTGTCGTTACTCTTAAGCGTAGCTTATTTAGCGGTTATAGCCCCTGCGACACCACTGCGCCCTCTATCATGGGACTGGGAACCGGTTTCTGCGAGGCCGCCGGCGGGTCTGGGAACCTGCTCCTACTCCTGCGTGACGCACGACCTTCAGCAGACGGACAAAAAGGCTCGACCTACAACAGCTCCACTGTCAAAAGGTGTGAAGAAGATTGCTCTGCACCCATCATTGTTCTGCAGAAGATTGTCCTGCACTTGTCCCGAGTGATGATGTTAACACTGGTACGGGTATGACGGTCTGGCCTTCTCTGCATCTAAGACGGTATATATCTCCTCCGGTATGGGGCTGTTCTGTAATAAATGACGGGTGACTGGTAGCAACAACGTGCTTGTTGCTGTCTGGCGGGCGAGGGTTTATTTCGACGGGGGTTAATCGGATCATAACCAGAGGTATTTAAGGAATAGGGCGTTTGTTTAAGTATACGAGGATTGTATAGTCCTGGAGAGTTTCACAGTCGCGCCTCCTTGGCGAGTATGCGGCCTCTCAGTGGGATCTGGCTTGGGCCCGGGTAGTTGACTTGAAATATAGAGACATTCTTCGCCGAGGTTAGACACAAGGGACGTGGGGCGTCTGCCTAGTACCGCGCGTGCCTCGTAATTGGTAAATTCATTCACCTGGTATTCCAAGTCGACGGATAGGGAAACATAGACGAATGCGATACAGGCATAACGACACTTATAACAAACTCGCGCAGCCGTAACGCGTCGACAGTTTGCTCTAGTTATAAGCTCTCGACGATAGCATGGAAGGTATAGCGGAAGGAACTTGACTGGTACCATATCCGCAAGGTAGCTGGTCGTTTGAAGTTTATGGGTGCCTAACATCCCGTTTTTCATAGAAATACGAAGTATGCGACAGTTTCAGCGCAATAGATTCGACGCTTCTCAAGGACACTGCCTTATTCCCCCTGGCAGAATGTACACAATGAGGTGCCTCTGAGCACTGCTGGAAAGGTGGTCGCAACAAGCGCAGTGTCCGCGGAGGACATACACGTCCTTGTACGCGCCGTAGGCTTGGCTCGTTCAGGATTGCCCTCCGTCTGCGCCCTTGCTGCATTTTTCAGAAGCACTGAGATAAGCTCGCTGCGTTACTGTTTCACTATTCCTCCCAAAGGGCGCCGTAGGCGTGTACGTTCACTATCTATATCCGCACTTGTACACAGTCTAGGAAAGGAGGGGAGACGATGAGGGGTGGGGAAGAGAAAAATGGTTAAAAATGGGGAAAACGCGGAGGAGAAGAGGGGGCGCAGAGAAAGCAGGGGAGCCCGTAGACGTGTACGTTCATTTTCTATATCCGCATGCTTACACAAGCTAAGAAAGGAGGCGAGACGACGAGGTGCGAGGAAGAGAAAAAGGGTTAAAATATGGGAAACGGGGAGGGGAGGAGGAAACGAAGGGAAAGCAGGGGAGCCTGTGCCCAAACATGGAACGCTTTGGCGAGCCGTGCCGGTACACGTACTATGTACTCCGCATCGTTAGGGCCCTTTTCCCTGCGGGCGCGGCTCGCATAGTTCGGGGCCCGCACGAAGGGCCGAGTGCAGGGAGAGAAATATTAAAGCAACAGAAAGCGCGGCGGGAAAGGCGGGAAGATGAGCCGGGTATAGGGAAAGAATCCGGCGACGACAGAAGAGGAAGGTGAGGGGGAGGAGGGGTTAATGATTAAGCGCACAGGCATGGCGTATGTATATTTATACAGGTGCGGACTAGGCCCCAGAACGAAGCGGCCGGCGACGAGAGGTTCGTGGCGTGAAAAATGACTGATAAGAATTTTTCGTACTCGGAGAACAGCAGAGAGAAGGGAACCGCGGAGAATAAAGATAAAAACACGTTGAAAACGCGTGAGCGTGTACAATAGCCGACGGACAGACACGAGCCCGACCTTGCATTTCTTGTCGCTTGGTAACTGTATGCTTTAGTTGTGTTGAAATCGAAATTTTATTTTGCGCAATTACTCGAAAGGATGCCGTCTTGCCTTTCCGGAGCTTCGCGTTGCTTTTTTCTTTTTTTTTTGATCGCTCGGAATTCCTTCCTTCTAGTCGGAGCTGCGTTTTTAATTTGGTTTGGCAGGATTTTCCTCGCTGCTCCCGTTTGCCGTGGTGTTGCCTCTGATTGCGGGGCTTTGCGGTAATAAATTAGAAAACAGGAATCAGGATCAAGTTAAAAATAACGTTTTTAACATGTATGCTTCTACGGCCGCATTAAAAACGGATTATTCACGGCGGAAACGAAAAGTTGCGGCGTCTCGCTGAAGAGAGGGAGGAATAGTGAATAGAAAAATTGTTACGGTAAATGCGGCTGAAATGAACCTAAGACCGGTATTACAGCGAATCATTTCTGTGGCTGTCGTAAACAGAGAATTCCGCGTAACGCGAGCGTTATAATGGAACTCGTGAATCGTTGGCGTAGAAGCCACGATCCGAGAGTGGCGATAAAGCGTACTTATTCGTGCAAGCGTTCGTTATTGCGTCGTACGTAAATGAAATCTCGATTTTTGGTTGTAAGAACACCGTTTTGTGCAGCGAATATAGACTGACAGCTCGCGGCGGCCGCTTTTCTGATAGAGGCGAAAAGCGAGAACGCCCGTGGGTTCGAGATTTCGGCGCACGTTACAGATCCCCAGGTGGTCAAAATTAATCCAGAACTGTCCACTATACGGCGCGCCTCATACAATGTGTACTTTCGGTGCGTTAAACCCCATAATCAACCAATCCAGATAGACAACCCCATGATCGAACCGGCTCGGGCCGTTGGGCTTTTTTTTTTTTTTTTTTGCCCATCGCTGTCGAGCGACCCGCATTGCCCTTCCAGGTTCTTGCGTACTCGTTGTTGATTGCTTTCCTGGTAATCCACTGCTTTCCGGTTAACTGTTTCGTATATCAAAACAGATCGATGGTGCGTTAACGACCTCAGCTTTTTTTCTTTCTCAAGAGCATAACGGGCTTTAAGGTGAGCAATTTAAGCAAGAACTGCGAGGTTCGCGGAAGTCGCGTTCGCCGCTAATTTATAGTCTCAGGGCCCTCATTAAGCGCTTTTAAGACCCTACGAAAATTTGAGCTCGGACTTGAAAACCCGTGAATTGGGGCTATAAACTGTTTTCGTAGCAAGCAGATTAAGATGCTTACCGCGATTAGCACGGAACTAGTCCGTGACGGGGGTGGTGAGCTGAGCGGGTTAGTGTATTTGGAATTGCCGATCAGTGTCTACACGCTACATGAGTTAGAGTAAACATTTATTGTAATCAACACACAGGGGTAGGTGCCTTATTCCAGGCGTAGCTATGGTCCAGGATTCGTTGACATTTTTCCACCATTACGGCTCTCTACACCGTCCGGACCTGGTCTTCGAGGTCTGAGCTGGACTGCACTCTTTTCCACTGTTCCCGGGAAAGGATGTCTCCATATGCCGTGAAATAGTGCACTAACCTCCTCGCACAAGCGGCAGAGTGGGAAGTGCAGGTTGGAGGGGAGGAGGTAAAACTTGAGTCACGTGCGCTGAAGTATTTTAGTTATTTCTTTATACATAAATAAAATACTTTAGCGCGCCAGACCTAAGCACCGGCTCGTTTGTGAGTACTTTACGCGCGGTAGGCAACACCTTCGTTCCAGCTATGGTATAGTGTAATATCCTGGGAAGTGCTACAAAACGAGGCACTGAGCGGCGAACGAATAATTTATTGTCCAATTTCAGTGTTAACACCCCCCCCCCCTCCCTCCACTGCTCCGCAAGAAACAACAGTTTTTACATGGGGTTATGTTCGACCTGCTTTTAACTGCAACATTTATTTTTGCAGTGCTGTCGGATAGGCGTACGTCTTCCAACGCTCAGGTCCTCTACGCGCGTCTCTCCGCCCATCTACGTATCGCCAAAGGATTGTCATACTCAGCGTCTGTTTACTTATATGGCAGGCTCGGCTTTGCTGTACGACCTCCAAGATTGGTGATGCTATTGATAGGGTCGTTGTATGACGAAAAATACCAGCGCACCCTTCCATTGCGGTGTTAAAATCTCTCCAGTTCGCCAACTGAACCGCAGGTTTGTGGCGACCAGCAGGCAAACTGTCACGCATAACTTTAATGTTTGGATTCTTTTGGATGTCATTAAAATGAGAAACACAAAGCAACAGGTGAAACAGCCAGTCTTTCTCTAATTAAAAAAAACTTTGGTTGATTTCTCTGTCATAGGAATCGGTAAAACACGAAAGTGAAATGTGCAGCGAAATCTGAAGCTGAGCATCATTTCGGGGTCGGCGGCTATCTTGTGGGTGTACTTTTCGAGCGACGTCCTGCTGGTGGGTCGCTTCGGCAAAGATGTACTGGCGCCATTTCCGTGACGGGTATGACATCAGCGAAACCTTGGTGTATACCGGCATAAACAGTTTGGTGTTAAAATATAAAACCCGAAAACGAACAACCCTAAGTATAACGTACTCTTAAGTACTTAAGTTGCTTCTCCGCAAGAAGACTCCATGTGCAGTGGTGCACCCTTTACAGGCCGCTTGCTCCGTTGTACTGGCGTCACTTCCGGGACGGATATGACGTCAGAGAAATCTTTGTGTATCCGGGAATAAAACACTTTCATGTTAAAAAACAGCAGTGCCATGCCACTCTGTGGAGGTGGATGACTAGCGGAGCTGTTTAGTGTTATTGGTCAGCCACAAACAGCCGCTCAAACCGCGCCGTCGCGCCGGGGAAGCGTTCAGCGAATTGGGAGTAGGCTTTCACCGTACAACCACAATGTGGGAAAGCCAGCTTACAAAAACCAAGTCTTTACTGATCTTACTGATGTCGGCTTCACCTCCAAGCCCAAATACATCTCTTGGAAGATCATACCCCTCTGCGACACGCATTAGGATGTAGCCGTAAGAAAAAATTTGAAACTACCGTTGTATGTTTACGATAACCGAAATTTCACTTAACCATAAACAACTTTGATCTAACAAGTAGTTAATAAATAAGGTCGTGTTCTAATCGTAAACACGCTATCGTAAACGTGACCACCGTTTCCTAACCATTGCTACAACAGAAAACGTATACACATTATTGTGATCTGTAGCCCTTATATATTAAGGCAACTGCTTCAGTTTTTTTAGCACACGTTTTAACTAGACAGAAAACGTAAAACGAAGAACACATAGCTTGACGCGCCGAGAATCTGGCGTGTCAAGTAGGTGTTCTTGAACCGCTTAGTAGGTGTTCTTGAACCCTGCTTGAACCACTCAGCTAGCATTCGCATTTTCCGCTGTAGAGCGGGAAATGCGAAGGCTGGCTGAGTGGTTCAAGTGGGGATGACGACGATTGTGACTCACAGAAATGCTCTTAAAAATCGCATGTACAGTTGTAGCACGTCGCAAAGGGTTATATCAAATTATGAAACGCCGAAGGCGAACAGACGGCCGACGGGAGAAGGTGCGTCGAAGTGAGGAGGGGGGGTGCGGCTTTCTTCACTCTACGCAGGCAAAAAAAGAGGGAGTAAACCTATAACAGATCCGCTGTAACAAGATGAGGGAAGGAAGAGACTGGAAGCGTCGTGCCTTGTCCTCTAGGTGGTGTCGGTATCCCTTCGGCCGGCGAAGCGCGTCCCGGCCATTGGTCCCTCGTATGCGCTCTCTTTTTAACTTCAAACTTCTCCTTCACTTCCTCTGAGTCACGTCAACGCACTCATTCTTTTCTCCTTCTTCTCCTTGAAACTGCAGAAACGTGCCTGCCGTTCGGCGCCCCGCGCACGTTTCCTCCAGTTCGTTCCTCTTGAACCTATGGGAGCGCGCACCGAAGCTATAGCCTCGTATGCATGCGCCGTGAAGATGGCCTCCGGCTTTCGCATGTCTTGTCAAAGCCTATGCTCTTGCTTATGCGTCTCGTATACAGTGTATATACCGGGAAAGCCCGTACAGCATACATATGTCAATTTTCGTTTTCTTCGCGTAGAGGGTGCAGATATATAAATTCGTATACTTTTTCTTCAGCGTGCACTGGCATGGCACGTTGGCAGCTTGATGCTGATAGACTGCCTTCCTTCAAGAATAAGAAAACAAAATGGAGCGCGCTGGCGAAGGAAGTGGAGCTTCGGCTTTCCCTGGATTTGCACGCGCGTACCAAGTTTTCTGCGTTGAAGTATACGGAGCGAAGCTCCGGAAGTAACAGTGTGTTCTCGGCAGTAGACATTTGTCTTTTTCCATGTTTCCTTTTAATGGAAAGCAGCTGTCTTCGTCTATGTTTTATCCCCCCCCCCCTTTTTTTTTCCTTTCCTGTGTTTGTCTATTCCATTCGTACTAACTTACCTATTCTTAACTCCATTTTTTTCACTGTCTCCTATTATTTATTGTATCTTTTTTCGTTATCCTTCCTTTCATTTAGATTTCTGAAAATGCTCAAGCATTTATACGGAGGATCAATGAGAAAAATTCGTCTGTCCAATGTGACGCGTGATGTGTCCCACTTCCGCTGTAAACCGAAATGCTATTCATAAAAATTAAAGCCGTTCCACTCAACGTGAAAGCTGACGGAAGTGCAGAGATAGTGATTCGCCTTAATGGGCTGCAGCGCCGTTGTCCGCTCACTGCTACCACCCAAAGCAATTCAAATTTCCCGCCTCCGTAGTGCTCGCGAGCCCCCTGCCTGAAACATGCGCCAGCGGGAGTTCTGTACTTTTTGTGCTTGCTTTTCCTCCAACACGTGCCGGCGTTGCGCTGCTACATTTTAAAGACGATAGCCTTTCTTGGGCTACTTAAACCCAGAAATTTTGGTCTGTCTGTATGTCTGTCTGCCTGTCCGTCTGTCTGTCTGTAACTCGATTCAGCCACCCCACAGAACAGGGCCACCCGGCCAAAGTAAAATGCTTACTGCGCAATTGTCTTATGTACTCACAGCCAAATGTAAACGTCTAAGCCCGGTTTATATGTTCATACTTTGAACAAGAACATGACATTACGCAAATATAATACCGAAAATTAGTACACAAGGGATATTTGCAGTGTTCTTTTATTAAACAATGCCTGGATGCTTGGTTTATAGATAGCAAATGATATTTACATCTACAGCAGAAAACCGCCGCCTGCTGTTCTGTTGCCCGCGCCACCTCCTGGCGGCATATAAGAAATCACGCGGCAACAGCAAAGAAAGTTCCACTAGTTAGGTTTTACATTCAGCTTGGAACGCACGTGGAGCACAGCAACGCGGTTCTATAATCCTTAAAGTCGGCCGCCTCGATTCACGCGCGTCTCCACCGTACTGCAGCGCTGGCAACGAAGAACCCCGCCTGTAGCAGGGGAACGCGGTAAATTCAAATCGCATTGAGAAAACCTTCAGTGTGTTTACCTTGGGATGAGCGTGACGGAACAGAAACAGCACGAGAGGTGAGCGGGAAAGCAAAGAGGGGCATTTCCTTGGCAAATGTGTACAAAGACTATCGTTTTTGACGACATTTGCAACGAAAGGAGCAGATATGCGGCCAATTTTTTATCATAAAAACCAACCCAACGAGCGTTCCTAACTAAATGAACGCGGACGCTTCCTGTTAATTACGTGTATTTTGCCTCAAATGTACCTGCGGTTTTCTTTGCGCTAAACAACGGGGAGATGCATGACAAGCGCCAGCGGTCCACGAGTTTGGAACGCTTGTGACTATACGAACCGCTTGGCTTTCGAAGCATATGGGTTACGCCGCAACGACAGCGGCTGCGACGGAACGCCGGCTCTACTTGGATCCAGAAAGCGAGCTCCGACGACAAGGCGCGGCCCTAACGTGCTCTGCACTTAAAAAGCGCTATGCCCCTCATATTTTCGTGTGAGTCAGCTCATATTGCCTCTCTCTTCTGAGCAATGCATTTTCGTATGCTAGTGAAGCTGACTTTAGAGGCTCTTGCTTTACAACTCTCCAATAAAGCCCTAGGGGTGTCATATATTGATATCAGACTACATCTGTTTCCCCTAAGATAATCGTACCAGCAGTGCACTGTGTATGGTAGTGGAGCCGACTTTAGAGAGTGGGGATACATAATGGCGTACTGAGGTATTCAGTAAAAGGCCCTTATTTCATCAGAGTTTGATATCCGACCCCTTGTATGGCCCCTAAAAACGCTTTCCCAGCAAAAATTTGGATACAAAATGGAAGTCGACTTCAAAGGGGCTTGATATGTAGCTGGTGATAGTGATACATAAGCTCGTATGAAAGCGTTTAATAAAAGGTTTTTGGTCTTTCTTGCTTTGCCATGGTATCAGACTGCGTATGCGGCACCTGAAAATATTTTCCCTCTCAATGCACTTGTGTACATTCATGTAGCTGACTTTAAAAAAGGTCGGAATGAACCAGAGCGGTTTAAAAATTTATATGACAATTTCCCCTTGGGAATTTCTGAATTTTCTTTCTTTTTCTTCGTCTTTTTGTTTCACCATGGGGTTACTTTTCTTAGTATTTCTAATATCGACGCTATAAGTGGGATGATGCAACAAAGTGTGTTTTGCGAGGCAGTCGTACTACCCGTCGCGGTGGCTCAGTGTCTAAGGCTTTGCGCCGTTGAGCACAAGGTTGCGGGTTCGATTCTCGGCTACGGCGGCCGCTTTTCTGATGGAGGGGAAAAGCAAAAACGCTCGTGTGTACGGGATTTCGGGTCAAAATTTGTCCGGAGCCCTCCACTACGGTGCGCGTGATCGCCTCCGTTGCGTCGGCGCGTTAAACCCTACAATGAAACAGTCGTACTGGAAATGCGTCATCCGAACACGTTCTCGGAACTTCCAGTTACCGAAATCGGGTCATTTTTTTTTTTTTTGTTATTCTTGACATTCGGCTAGCGAAAGCTTCCGGAAAAAATAAAGAATGAAACAAATGACATTCTGCAACGTCTGCGGACGTGAAGCCTACTGCTCCTGTCGTCCTCGTTTTCTCGCGTGATGAAAAGGGGTCGACGCTGCGCGCTGTCAGCCACCGTCATACAAAAAGGAAGCAAGAAGTTGCACGGAAGCGTCGCTGAAGTGGACGAAGCGAGGCGATCCATCACGTCGCCGGAAGTACTGGCCCGGCGACAGCAGAGCAGGGAAGGGTGCTCGTCATTTCGGCCACGACGGTAGCGTCTCCCGGATAGACGTCCACTTTGGGTGTCCCGCAAGGTGTCCGAAGTCGTAACGGCACGAACTCGTAACACTTATCCTACCCTCTACCTCGCGCCACCGCCAATGAAACGTTTTTTCTCTGCATTTTTATGATACCGTGTCACCTGCAGTCGAGTTGGTGAAAGACGACTTTTCGTGCCACAAGTGGCACGACGCGGGAAAAAAAACTGGACGCGGATCTGCCTGCTCCGCTGCAAATGTTGTCGAAAGACGTTCACCACCCACTTCGTGGTGCGTGCGTTCGTTCGTGTGCGTGTGTTCCACGGATAAAACCGTAATCAAGGCAGGGCAAAATTTGTGTACGAAATCCCTACACCGACACAGAGGGCGCATGCGCACTTGATTTTGGACGCGACTACGCTGGCCTGTCAAATCGTCCGTGGCTTGCTTACGCAACTCTGTCGATATTTAAGAGTTTGAATTGTCTCAAAAAAACAACGCCGATTTCACTTCTGTGGTTACTACTCTCAAGTAACTTTTTCTAGCTGTGTAGCCGTGGGTATACGCAGCGTCGCGATGATTGATTGATTGATTGATTGATTGATTGATTGATTGATTGATTGATTGATTGATTGATTGATTGATTGATTGACTGATTGATTGATCGATTGATTGATTGATTGATTGATTTATTGATTGATTGATTGATTGATTGATTGATTGATTGATTGATTGATTGATTGATTGATTGATTGATTGATTGATTGATTGATTGATTGATTGATTGATTGATTGATTGATTGATTGATTGAAAACTTTTATTATCCCGTAGGATTGAGCATCCATGACGCTTTCGCGGCTGTAGCCCAGTTCCAGCGCGCTATGGCTACGGGTGCACGCTTATCTGGTAAAGTAACCTCCTGAGTCAGCCAGGCCGGGCCGAGCGAGATGCGGGGGTGCTGTCGGCGACGTCGCTTGATGGCGGGAGAAAATAGCAATGAAGAAACGTGAACTTTCACACCATGTACACAGCTGTGTACACAAGCGACCAATCTCGCCGGCTTCGCGGCTTATGCTGAGAGTTTTATGCCTGAAGGCTACCAGGCTGTTGAAAGGGACAAAATCATCCGCCCGCGCATCTAAAGCAGCAACATCATAAGCAGGCCAACGTTGAGCGTTGTGCGAGAGCGGCTTAGCGTCGCGCGAATGGCGTTAGCAAGAGCTCAGGAGTATTAGGGGCTGCCTGGGGGGAGACGATAAGTTGAGCAAGCGGATTCATCTCGCAGTCAGTGTACATGTATTATTATGAGTGCGCGCAGCGTTTCGCGTACGAGACCCGCTGGCCGCTTCCGTCGAACGCGCCGCACTGCGGGCACACATGCCGTTACGAAGGGATTAATTTTTTAAACAACTGTTAATTTGTTACTAACGTATTATGAGTTGTTTATGATGTTGAAATCCCACTTCGCGGGCATCGTAGCCAGTTTTAAATTACAGCAAGTTGGCGAGCATCTCCATAACGTTAAAGTGCGAAGTATTACGCTTCAGCATTAAAGGGACCCTGCAACACTTTCGATAAACGCTTTCACTCTTTCCTTTGCGTCTGGAAGCACTGCGAAAGCTACAGTTATCGCCAGCACGGAGCAGCACTGCGTGATTTGCTCGTCGCACCAGATACGCCTTCCGTTTCTGCTTTGTTCTTGTGGCTTTATTTTTAAAGTTTCTGTCAAGAAGCGTTCATTGCTGCAACTGAAGAAAAACCGGCCAACAGCCGCTACATGGCCTCAGTGACGTAATTCGGGCCGTCGAAGAGCGTCAAGACCGGGAAAGAGAGCAAAATCTTTTGAGCGAGTTTCCAAGGTATCTGATGGGCATGGAGCAGTAATTTTTGGCTGAGGTACTTTGTGACCCCCTAATCTAAGTACTTCGTTTGTTGGGTGACTACGTTCTGCAAGCATTTAAGATTTCAAAAAAAAAGTAGAAAAGAGGGCTGCAATTAGACAGATTGTCGGAGGCTTTCAATATCTCGTGCCCGAAACATAGTTTATCACCATGAAAGTAAAGCAAGCACATCAATTTAGTTCACACATAATCACCGAAAGACAATGTAACAGATCTGGCGCTCTTTGGCCTCAGGTGTGCAATTAAGAAAAAACACAGATACATGCATACGCCCCCAGTTTAGCGAACTTTGTTGATCGTTTCTGGTGTGCAGAATTGGTCGTGCTGGATATTTTAATTAGTGAGCCGACGTCACCGCACATTCGGGATAGCAATCGGTCTTGGCCCATTTGTCTGTTTTGGTGGCGTCAAAGGAAATAGCGCCTTGAAAACTGGCATTGACTTCCTTGCAGGCCGCCATTGACTGAAAAAAGAAACGGCACACCAGGTTGTGCGGTGCAGCTCTCCGGGTCACCCAGGTTAGTGCAAAAAAAAAAAAAAAAAAGCGACCAGCAAGTACTTCCAAGCACATTATGAGTTCAACGAAAGCAGTCCATCAGGAAACTTTAACTAAACGCTCACGCAATTTTAGTGCCTTATCTCCACGTTGCCATGGTTCTCAAGCCGCAGAGTCCACTATAATTGTGCTCCAAATGCCGCTTCACTGTATTGCACTCGCGCCAAGAATGATGAAGTAACCGGAAGTTATGTCACCTTTCACTTTTTTGCCCCCTTCTTACGCAACTTTTCTCGCCTGCCATTAAATTCACAGCCCCTGGCCCACAACCGCAGTAGAAACTTTTCGAGCCAAGTAACATGAAGCGTCTTTGTAGCGCCCTGTTTGAGCGACGCATTCGTTACATCATATTTCCCGCCACCAGCGTACATTGCGGGCTTACTGCTTTAAAAAGCTCGCTCTCGCTTAAAGTTGCCTTTGCCGCACTGCGCTTCCGTGAAATGGCCTCATGTAAAACTTTATAAGGAATAAATTTCGGACACGGACGTGCGTGTTACGTCATCATTTGCAACACTTGCCATATCTGGCACCGCTTTAAGCTCAACTTTTACCGCAATGTTGGCTCCGCAGCGATCCCTTAGCCAAGCGAACCACGCACACGCCAAAATTTAACGCGGTTTCCCATAAATGGATGTCGCTTTTAAAAACGCAGTCTTGTGTACGAAGTTCGAGCAGTTCGCCTGCACCAGTTCTCCCGAATTCGAATTTCCTTGAGAGATGTGACAGGGCGTCGTATGATGCGAGAGATGTGACAGGGCGTGGCTCGTGTGTACGAGATTTCGGCGCACGTTAAAGATCCCCAGGTGGTCAAAATTAATCCGCAGACCTCCACTACGGCGCGCCTCATCGCCTGCGTTGCGTCGGCGCGTTGAACCCCATAATCAATCAATCAAAATTCAGTGACCCTACCACGCATTTCGACTGCTTGCCTAAAGTCCGATGGCGCGGACTGAGCATGATCGACTCGAGGAAATCGCCGGGGAAAGACCAGCTTGCGTGACCCGCCATGTTGACCGCCTGACTCGCCGCTTGGGCGCCGCCGCTCGGCCGCGACTCCGCTCGCCACTTCGCTCTAACCGGGTCGAGCTCTTCGCGTGCTTCGAGTAATGCGGCCTAAAATGCATGCGTTTGGGTTGGGACCACAAGAAACTTCGAATAATACGATATTTCGAGTAAGGCGATTTTGTTATAACGAGGTATTACTGTATATGCTTCGTCCACTTGTACTGACTGTATATATATATATATATATATATATATATATATATATATATATATATATAATGTATGCAGTCAATAAGAGTGCACGGTGAACGAAGCATATATCTAAGGAACGCCCAGCTGCTTTCTCTTGACGCTCCACGCTATATACATGCGGGGCACGACTGTGACCCTTTTCCCTTCCACAGTTTTCATCGTCATTCCTTCCGTCCGAGGCCCCTATCACTGTTTTACGAGCCGACGTCAATAAACCATGCACCCCGCAAACGGCCTATATACATACAGTAGGCCAGACCAGCACTCCTTGCGGGGAGCGGTCACCGTACGCTCTGCTACCATGGGAGGCAGGCAGAAAGCCGAGCTCCGACTGACTATCTGCGGGCGTGCATAGTATGCAATCCCAGGTATATCGCAGACAGAAAACAAAAATAATGAATAGCATGGTGCTGTATTTGGAAGGGGAGTAAAATGAAAGAAGGGAGGAAGAACGGGAGAGCAAGCCGGCGCCAGGAAAAGGGGGACAAGCGGACGTGACCGAAGAGAAGGTAAAGAAAAACGTGTGTGAACGGCGTGATAGGGAACTAAAAGGGAAAAAATGGGGGGAAGCAGCTATTTGTTTCAGTCCGGGAGGAGTCAATATAGTAACTGCTGCGTAAACGTACAGCGCGCAGAGGGGAGAGAATGTGGCGCCATAAACAGCCATACGTATACGACCAGGGCGCGGATATCCCCAGGGACGTACGTGCGCGCGTGGTGTCACGTCTAACTGCAGAGATGGGAGAGGGGTGCACTGTTGGCGTACTTGATGGGAGTGCGGGATCAAACAGAACGCTGCATGAGTAGAGCACAGTTCGCCAGCCATTTTGTTTCCAATTCCGCATCGAGGATGGTTAACCGGTTTTGTCTTCCGCCGAAGTTGACTTGGTGAGTGAATGCGGCAAAGTCACATTTAAGGAATGTTCGGCGATTGTTGCTACGCTTATTGCTTGAAAGCGACAAAAGTGCGCGGTTATTAAAAAGCTGTGGCCCGCTACTATGCTCTGAGAAGCGGAAAAGTAGGAGCGGATGAGTGAAGGGAGGATGACGATGCTCTAGGGATGCGGTGAGCCCGTAAAATGTTTACTGTTGGGCAGCGGCTGCTGCCCGTAAAAAACACCGAGCACCTGTTACGCCGGCCGAGGGGACGATCATGATGCGTAGTCAGCATATGCTGTCTCGCAGGAAGTACAGTCCTTGCGCAGGCGGTTCAGAGTCAGGACAACTGCTGGCGGCTCACGATTGCGTAGTAAAAATAGTCTTAGACCACGTGGCGAAAGTGTTTCGGGGAGACCGAAGCAACTCGCAGTTTAGGTCATCCGCGCAGCGGCTGATGCCCACATTGTCACCAATTGGTCTATCAAATGTAACAGTGTGCGATCTAGGAGGATAATGAACGATAGGTCCTCGGGATAGAAAACTGGCTTCACTATAAGCGTTACGTCGCTGCAAGCGATAATTCATTAGAAGTGGATATCATTTGCTCTTAATATACCGTAGAGGGGGTCATGAAACAGATAAAAATAAACCGAGATTTCGAAAAAAGGGACTTCAAACTGCAACGAAGGTTTATAAGAGCGCGTGTTGACAGACATTAAAACCTGCGAGTGAAAGTTCTTTCGTAGATGAACTCGAAGTTTTTTAGCACGTTTTTTTTATTTTATGGGAATCATATTTGTGGTCTCCGGCGTGTCTTCTGGCATCCCATTTTAAGGCGCGGCTTTTTGGCGGCCGTCTCTGGGCTCAGCCGTGTCGCCGTCGTAACCGAGTGAACGATGGCAATACTGAATAGCGAAAGAAAGCAAAGGAGGAGAATGTCGCGAAATTGTGAGGGGAGGGCGGTTCGCCGCGGCGGCGCGAGCGCTCTCCGAAAAGGTGCGGTGGGGGAGGGGTGCCCACACCACACGCTGTGCCCACACCACACGCTTGTCTGCGTGACGCTGGCGAAAACTAGAGGGTGGCGGGCGCGTTACGTGGTGTGCGTTCCCTGCCTAAGACGCGGGTCGCGGTCCCTTCCTGCACTTCGCGCCGCCGACGCAGAGGCTCACCATAGCTGCCGTCGAGATAACTCACGAGTGATTGCTGCCTCAGCGCACTGCTGCTGCGCCCAAATATCGCATTAAGGAGCATCGTAATCGCCAGCCAATTTTTTGTCATAGCTCTTTTTTGCAGGGGGAGGGCGAAGGGAGTACCTTACACGTTCCAATTGGGACACGGCGTGGTTTCTAAAACACCGCAGCGTCAACTGATTCGAAGGAATGTAAAAACTATCTCGAATTTTTAACCGAACGAGTCTGTGAGGAAGTCCGCACTTTTTTCTTTCTCCTCCCAATAAAACAACAAAAAAAAAACGCACTTACGCACCTTCAGAGCCAAGCATAACCAGAAAATGCTGACAAGCGGAAAGATGAGGATTAAAAATTTTCCTTGAGTTGTTTTACGTTTTTATCACGCAATAATGTTCGCATAGCGTGCTATTTCGATTTTCCGAAGCGGAATTCAGGTCATCAGTTAAGGGCGGCGAGAAGCGACGACGGCTGTAACTCTCTTTGTAATGCAAATACGATACAAAGTCGTTTGGTGAGGGGTTATAAAAACGAGACAGGTTCATTAGGCTGACTACGTCCCGATTCTCTTCGAACGCGAGGGCAAGCTACACGCTCGCTATGTCTGTCGAATGACGGAGTAATTTTTCAAAGACGTTCACTTGCGCTGTGTTAAAAAACATGAAAATGAAACGAGGTGTGTCGGTTCCTCACTTCGCAGTTATTTTGTTCTCGTGCTTTCTTACGCGTTCGAAGTAGACAAAGCTGAATACTGCGAGGTTCTAGAGATGAGTTTGCACTTCAAATTGGCCCCTTGGAGTCGGCGGAAATGCAGCGATTCCTCATTTGCCAGCCTGTATGTGTCTATGTCTGCGTGCGAGTTTTTTTTTTTCTTTCTTTCTTTTTGCTGTATCCGATACTTCGTTGTTGAGGTAGAGCGAGATACGAGGAAACTATCAATGGCCGCAGAGAAAATTGATTTACGGTTCTCGTCTCATGATTGCACGCTGGGTGGAGACCTGGAAGTTTGTGCAGCCCACAGCTTCCGGAAGCAGGCGGATCGAATCTCATTTCATCCTATGAACAACTGAACGCAAGATTTTTTAAAAAATCAGCTAAATACATGAACAAATTTCCCGAAATGAATATAAAGGGTCCTTCCTGAGCTTTTTTTAGGTCACCCTGCGCCGAGGGAAATTGGTTCAGCACACCGGGGAGATCTGACGAAGAAACAAGATAAAAAAAAATCTCGGCTAATACGACTTCCTGTGATGTTGAAATAGGCAGTCCGCTTGCAAAAACGAGCGTGGTATACGAATGAAGTCTTACGCTTGACCTGAGGGAGTGTTGCCGGCAAACTTTTTTAGGAACCCGGTTTGCCCTTAGGTACACACCATATTACTTCCTCACCTAAAGAACAAAATATGATGTTCCTTCTGCAATTGCTGCAATTTTACATTACGCTTATTGCTGGTGGTATAGTTTCAGTAGCTAGCATACTACTGGGGTAGTATAGTACAGTAGTATATAATAGTAGTGGTGGTGGTAGTAGTAGTAGTAGTAGTAGTAGTAGTAGTAGTAATGGAGTAGTAAAGTAGTAGTCGCGATGCCTGTACCGATTCAAGCAGCAGTATATGTTTCACGTATAATTTTCAGAAACATAATTGGTTGATTGATTGATTCATTGGTTGATCGATTGATTGATTGATTGATTGATTGATTGATTGATTGATTGATTGATTGATTGATTGATTGATTGATTGATTGATTGATTGATTGATTGATTGATTGATTGATTGACTGCAATGTGACAATGCGATTACAATATGTACAAAACTTTTCAAGAATCGAAATAATACCTCACTACCCGGCGTCGTGGTGCGATGAAGGCCAGCGGTGTTTACAGTTAGCTATGGGACGCTGCGTACAGTAAGCGACGACTGCGTTCCAGGGCTTGGAAAGGGAAATGTATAATTACACGTGCCGGTGGTGGAAACCAGCTCGCCTTGCCTCGCCGCCACGTCAGGGCTCGCAGAGGAGGCGCATGCACGGAAATTAACGAGCGTTACCAAACAGACAATTTCACACCGTCACGCTTTCGAAGAAACATGGGTGTTGCGAAGGGACGGCGTAGCCTGAGGCATATACAAGTTTTCTCATTTTCATGCGCCTTGCTGGTTGTGCTTCGGTGTTGCGCTTACGTCGCGCGTCGCACGCGGAGAGAGACAGGCCTGACCAGCCAGAGGAAACAACAGCCCCGCCCTGGCACACGTTCCGCTGCAGGGAACGAAACCCGTAAATGCGCCGCCACCTTCTGTGGACGTGCACGGCTTACGGCGCCTGGAGGTCCCGGTACGGGGCTGTAGTCTAGGGTGAAAGACCCCAGTGGCCGCGGGCGTAGCTGAATCCACGGACGAAAGAAGTTTCTTTCCTCCCTAACTTAAGCAGTAAAGCGCACTTCTAATCCTCTCCTCTACAACACTCTGGCCTGGACACTCTCTGGAAGAAGTAACACCATCGCACCTCCTCCTGTGAGGCCAGGAGCAATCTAAACGAATTTTAAACAAATAGATGTTCTTCTACTACTACTACTACTTTTACATTTACTACTACTACTACTACTACTACTACTACTACTATGAAAGAGAGAGAGAGAAGCTCTAAAAAATTCAGGGAAGCTTTCACTCACGCGCAACACTTGTATAGCGAAGCTGTTGTAAGTGAGCGTTGCCGGACACACAGTTAAGTTTCAGTATCATGGTCTATTTTCATAGTTGCTGTGCTAGTAATCGTCGTCATATGCATCGAAAAGGTCGTCGTCTTCTTCGCGGCGAGTGGTGGACGCAAAGTCATCCTCAGCGTTGTAGACCTCCACCAGCTCAGCTGGCGAAGCTTGCACGAAGCCGCGCGGCTTGAACTATAGCGAAGCGTCAGAATTTTTATGTATACTTGAGCACTGAAAGACACATGACCACGCATTTATGCAAGTTTGAAATTGTTTATTTACATGTTCCGTCGTTGTTTTGCACTGTGCTAGTAGTATTCATCGTCATATGCATCGACATCGTCTTGTTCTTCATCCCAACCATTTCATGCTTTTTCTTTTTGTAGCGTGAGCTACACTGGACCGAGGTTGAGCAGTTTCGCGTGGCTCCTGGAGAGCCGTGCTGCGCATGCGCGAGGAGCAGGGACGTCACACGGCGCACAGAACGTTGCTCGCTGCCCGGCCTCTCTCACACACCCCAGGCGCCCGGCGTCTTCGCCCACCTCCGTTCCGCACGTGGCGGCCCGGTCCACTTGATGATCATGCGAGGGGTGGCCGGGTATGGAACCGATGGTTCGTGCGTCGCAGCAACACCTGTGTGCGCCTGTGGAACCAGCTTAGCTATGGGGCGATTGGTGACGCTGCGCCGGAGCCGCACATGTGTCCCACAATGCGTATACCGTGTGTGTGTCATTGAAGCAGCAGCAAGCATGAATAAGCTAACCCTATAGACAACCAGGAAAGCTAAGAATCACCAGCTGAACCTTAGCTCACGCTACGTATATCCTGGCATAGCCGAGCTAAGCCACTGCTAATTTTTATTTGGCTAAAGCCACTGCGCCAGCCGGGACTCGGCGGTCGCCGTGAAGCACGCGCTCACGAGCGCTCGGCAATTTCTTTGTATTTTTTCCTACAACGGCGAACTTGCAGCTTGTGTAACAGCTCCGCTGTAAAAAGTTGAGCGAGCATGAATGATTAATGAGTTGATTGAAAATGTGATTGATTGATGATGATTGATTGAGTAATTTTGAGTGGAAAAATTGATTTATGAAATGCAATGTGACAATGAGATTACAATATGTACAAAAATTTCAAGAATGAAATAATACCTCACTACCCGGCGTCGTGGTGCGATGAAGGCCAACGGTGTTTACAGTTGCTATGGGCGCTGCGTGCACTAAGCGACGACTGCGTTCCAGGGCTTGGAAAGCATGTTTCACAACGAAGCTTTGTGAAACATGTGCCAGCTTATGATCTATTTAGGTGAGGTAAATTTCCTCGACGTCCGGAAAAATCGTCGATGCAGGAACTCTGTCACTCATATGGGTACTTGTAGGAACAAATGGCTCCGACATAGAAAATCTAGCCTAGGAAGCCACGTGTAGCCCAAGTATTTTAAGGAGAATGCCACTGTGGATGTCAAGGACATGTCAGGGGAAGAATTCTGAGTTCTGTCCGTTTCAAAAATGTCCCTTTGTGCGTTAGTTGCAATCAGTGAAATACTCCCTGTTACGGGGTTTCTCAAATGCGAAGAAATCAACATTTCGCCTTGCATGTTTGGCGTTCCATCCTGCCGTCTGCATGCAGTCACTCAGCGCTCGCTGGCAATGGGCATTTTGAAACGGTCACAGAATAAACAAGACTTGAAATTCCACTGCAGGTACGAATCACGACGTTTTAAGAACGTCCATGCCCGCCCTAAAGTGCATGGCTGAAAACAAACATCACACCTGAAGGCTGAAACCAGTTGAAACCTCGTCTACAGCGAAAAACTTTCAGGCATTTAGAAACCACACGAGGAAGAAAATTGTACAGTATGTTGTTTACAGCCTGTCATCAACCGCGTCTTGTTCTCCGTCAAACACGCGCGGCAGCTTGCGTATGATCATTCAATCAGTTGGTTATATAAATGACGATGCACGAGCGCACTGCGGCTTGCAAGCTGATGACCATAACGAAGTTTTTATAGCCAAAGCTCCATTTCTTTTGGTACAAACCTCAGAAAGCGGCTCGTTCCTGGTAGCGTCAATCTGACCTTCAAGATCAACCAAGGTCAAGCCAGCGCCTCGTGCGCTTCAGCAGTGAAAACTTTCAATCACTCATTCGTTCCAATGGTAGGGGTGCGGAGAGGGAGATAAAAGGAAAGAGTAAGGCGCGTGCCATTAGGAAATGAAACAAGGGACCACTGGACGCATACAAGTTCACTGCGCGTTCGCGCCGATTACCGGCGAATGGGCCGAGCAGCGTTGCGGTGCAATGGCGCACGCGTTCACTGTGCGCACTCAGCACGAAAACCGAGCTATAGCTCGACACACTTGGTTTAGCGGCGTTCAACCACGGTAAATTTTTAAAGCGACAGCTTTCTTAGTGTGACCGATGGCGTCCTGTCAAAAAACTAATGCATTTCCCCGTAGACCGGTTGGCCGACCGAAAAGCTCTGATAAGATATCTGTATCGTCACACGGCGCATGCGTGAAAGCGGATTTCCATTGTGTCAAAACGGTTGCTTGAAAATCGCGAAAGAGGAATGGTTTTACATAAGACAATACACTATAAATCATGAAGAAGGAGCACAATTTGCGATACCTTTGTCTCGTAAACCATGCATCGGTATAATGTAGATCGTTCGTAGATGCATTTACTTAATGCGCGAAAAATCGTCGCACGGGTTCGTTCTTTGCTTGAGATTTGGGTCTTTGAAGGTTCGACGATCGATTGGACGAACTTTCAGCGAAGGTTGGACGCACTTTTAGCTTTCGCGCTTCTGTCAACTTCCTTTAGGAAGGAACGGTAAGTTTTTACGAGTTGCATCCGTAACGCGTAAACGAGAGCAGATCTTCACTGAGGCCGAAGGCACATAGTAAGTTATGGTCGGTGATTGGCACCAAACCACGCTGCGTATAGAACAGTATACGCAGCGTGGTATGGAATGCCGTAGGGCAATCTGTCGCGATTGAAAAAAAGAAGTATACAGGACAGGGCCGTGTTTTACGTCACACCACGGCTGAACTTTGCGCGCGGAGGGAGGGAAAAAAGGTAATGACGGGGTACACGAGACACCTCGCAAGCGCGCAGAGACACATCTAAAGGTCGCCACCACGCGTACGTGATACTTGACTCCATTAAGGGAACTTTATTGGCAATCAATGAAGCCTGCTTCGTGTAGGACAAGAGGAGCCCAAACAATGTTGAAGGTCGAGTGCGTTCTCGGAAGGGCTGAATCTGGCCCGGCGAATGTCGATTTTCGCGGACAGCTGGGACAGCGGCGAAATGTCATTGTGTTCCTCCCCACCCCAGTGGTCCCACCCTAAGGACCTCAAGACGCCATTGCTTGTCTTCTATGTGCTAACTTTTCTGCGCAGTCATGAGGCTTATTCTCCTGGAGCTATTTACTCCGGCAGTTTTACTCCCGCTATTTACACCCGCTATTCCTATTTACTCCAGCTATTTACTCCCGCTGCTTCTATTTACTTCCGCTATTTACTCCTGATCTATATGGAACGCTGCAGTTACTAGTTCCTGCATTGTTAGGCCCTGGTACTAGATCAGTTTTGTAAAACCTCGGCACGCATCCGCAGGTCTTGCAATGCATTGAGGGATGCTTGGGCGGCCTCCTAAAATGATTGAATTCCTATCTTTTCTTGACATTGACACACCACTCTGTTGGTCCGCATTACACCCGTCCGCGTGTGAAGGGCGTTCTGTAAATGACTGCCTGGGAACACTGGAAGAACGTGTCCACGTGCTTGACACCACGCGAGGCATTATAGATCCAACTCACCATGCGAACGTTCATTTGTTTAGGCGAATTAGTGCGTGTTTTGCGCTTTCTTTTGCTTACGACGGCTGTTATGACGTATTACAGCCCGCTAGTGATAGGAAGAAAGTGAGGTTGGCAGCCGTTTGGTACCGGGAAAGTAGCGAATCCGAGCCAATACCGGCCACCCAACGCCGGGATTCATGGATGAATGCCGAGATCGATCATGCGGACCAGTACCGCCGAATACACAATGTGTTGATCAATGTTAACTAATGCGGACAGTGTTAATCTATGTGCATGGCTAATAGTGGTATAGCGCTTTGGGTCATGGCGATGGGAGAGAGCCTCCATTTGTCGCGCGGACCATGTCAGCACCATGTAGCAGCACCGGTCACAGCCCTCCTTCTGTTCTGTGCAGTTATCTCGTCTATTTTGGACGCAATGTCGTAGCCTAAATGCGGTGATTTTAATATTTATTCGCAAAAAAAAAACCAATTCAATGTTTCTCTCTAATTAAACAACAACGTGAGCGCATCAACTTACCTATTGCTTAAGACTTGTTCAATGCCTTCTTCACGCTAAATAACGTGGAAATTCTTCTAACTTTTTTTCTAACAAATTTTGTCTAACAAATCGAACCGGTTCGCGAACCGGTTCGATCTGCTGAATTATCACTGAAATTAGAAAAGAACATTTAGTAGCTTAAAACGACAGTCAAATCAAAATACAAACAAAAATTCAAAATGCTGCGATTACCCAAGGGCAGTGGCGCAATTGCAAAGCAAACTTTAAACAATTACGGGATGATAGAAAAGCATGAAGTGGCGACGATTTGCCACCTACTTTCTCGCCTAGACTTTATGTTGTCCAACGACTATTCATAAAGCCACCGCCAAGAGATATGACGGTGGAATATATTTTCTGCCATTTCCTTTTCTGTTGAAATCGCAATCGTCGCTATGGAATCGCCCATCACGCTAACCTTGAAGCCTTAAATTTAGGCCTGCGTACTGGCGCGTTCAAATACCAGCGCTTAATACCAATGGCGCACATTTTTTATATTTGTAACAAAACAGAAAAACCCTACAACAGGCACATAAATAGTACTACGAATGAATTAGATCATTTGGTCAAACCTTATCGAATGTGTTAGCCGCACTTTTGTTAAAAGTAAGCTCTAGTTAACGCTCAGTCACAGCATTATTGTTTTGACCACTCCAATTCCTTTTGCAATAGCTATGCCGGATGTGTGCATTACAATCAGTATCTCATCGTACCGCCTGCCCCCTGGCCATCGTTCCATGTGCTACATTGCGGAATCTTATAACAGATTATGCTGTTACAAAATGAAAGGGAAATTTGACGCGCGCAGCATGAGATGGAACTTTTTTGTGTAGACGCTCTTTAATTCGTCCACAGCAGTACTCCCTTCCGGAACGACTAGCAGTAGAAGTAATGTAGCGAGTTGGGCAGTCAGTACAAGTGCACCTTCGAAAAAAATCAGATCTGAAAGAGACAAAACTGCAGAACAAGCAGAAAAGATGATCGCTGGATGAATGGGGCAGTGCGAGGTACCAGCCTGCCATTCTGCACGTGTCATCTGCTTTATTACTGTTTCTGCTTCCAAGACAAGGTGGAGGGCTGCAGTTTCTTGCCAATGGATTAAGTGCGCACCTTAAACATATCTGTTGTTATTTGTATCTGTAAAAAACGGAACTTGTCCACTGTAATGTCCTCAAAAACTGACCACGGAACTCACTTCCTTCGCATTGATGACACGTTTGGTTGTGAAAGGCAGGGCAAAGAAAAGTATAAAGCAATAACTCCCGTTTTGGTGCTTTTTTACTTATTCTGTTTTACTTACTTCTTCCGTAATATTTTAAAACAACGTGATTCGTCCTTTTCTTTTTTGTTGTTGTTGTTTTCCGTGTAAACACATTTAAAAAAAAAACTGGCGCATTTCATGCCCCGTGCTCTATATCTGCTCCGAGGTGAAGCTTATGTTGCACGCCGGCAGACTTATTTTAACCACCTGGTATATTAAACGTGGATCAAAACTCGATACACGGACGTTCTCGATTTCCATCTACTTCAGAAAAACGGTCGTGGTTAAGGGAGATCGAGGCCACTTGTGGTCAGCAGCAAACGGCTTAGCCACTGAGCAGCTCCTGCGGTCACACTCATCAAGTATTAACAATTTGTAGGTGTCGAACCTTTTAAACAAATTATGAAATGCGAAACGTTTGCACACATCGCGTATGGGCTTTCGGTGTTGCGCAGTGGAGCACTCCTGCAGCCCGATTGCTCCAATAAAGTCGCAGCTGGGGAAGGGCAAAGTCGTTTTATATCCCCTGCAAGCTGCCGAGAATGACATTTCGTTTTGTCAGCTTGCACTACGCTCGCGCTTCCAGCAGCAACAGACGATTGCTACATTGGTGCTCATTCATTTCCCCTGTTGTTACATAGAGCGATAGGGGAAAGTGCGCGAGCGAGTACGAAGTTGATGGTACGTGAAAGAAAAAAAAGGCCTGAATTGCATTGACTCTGCAATATAAACAACGGAAGGGTCGAAGCGTTTCGGCATGAACCGGTAACGGTTCATTCTTTTTTTCGGTTCAGTTCCGGTTTCCGGTTTCGACACCCCGGTGTATATATATATATATATATATATATATATATATATATATATATATATATATTTATATTTATATTTATATATACTTGTGCTTTGTCGCCTCCACAGTGATGCGTAAGAAGCCAGCCACAGTTAAGCACAGAAATAACCCTTCGCATTAAATTATCCTCCGCGATGAAGAACGTACTCACCACTTTGTGCCTAGCCACAGGCCATAAGCTCAGCACTTTGTTTCATTACAGGAAGGGAAGAGATGAAGGATGAAACAAAATTCGGGGCGGACAGTCGAGGCGGTCGGGTAGGCAAGCATCTCACATACCAAGGCGGCGACCAGGGCGTTACGACGTTGCGACGTAGGAAGACCAAAGCTAGTTGCAGCCTAATGAATGCCACCTCCAAGGACTCTCGAGCAAACGCTTGGAATTTTCGGCATAATATGTTTGGATTCTGGCAGTAGGAACGCAACACGCACACTGTGTGCAGATAAGCGCCTGCGCGCGAAGAGGCACAAGATAGAACGGGAGCAAGCAGGCACTCCCCACAATAGATTGTCGACACGTACCGCACCCCGGGCACGAGTCGCGCCGGAGACGAAGATGCTAGGATGCGTCTTCTCGCGCGGCATTCTCCTTTTCCTTACCAGAAAAGAAGCGCATGTTGGGCGAAAGAATGTGCTGCGAAAAGACGTTTTCCAACTCTTCGTCGTTTGCTTCTCTTTGCTTTCTCCGCTTCGGAGCAAACCACTTCGCATGCCGCTTCTTTCGGAAACAGGCGAGCGGGCAGATCTAGAGAGACCGAACCGACGAAGCGGCGTGGTGTCACGAACGAGCAACCGAGGGAATGGATCGGCGGGAGGAGGCAGGGCGTTGTGTGCGCGGCACGCAGAAAAGCGAACGCAGCGAGAGACATGGCAGATACAGCGGCGCAGCGAAGAAGCGCGCGCTCCGGATTCCCCCAGGGTATGGAACTGGGGCCGCTTTCGTTCGCGGCGCGAAATGAAATGGGGGACGATCAGTCGCTTCCTCTGCGCTTGGCAACTCGTAGATGCGGGGCGTGTACGCTGCGACAGAGGCCCGACAACAGGAAGGGAAATCTGAATTAAGCGGGCGATCACTCATATCGGCGTGTTTTTCAGCGGCAACGTTGGGAGAAAGGGGCCGTTCGATGGGCGCTGATATGAAGCGTCGGTTATTGGTATATGAGAAGGAGGCTTTATGCAAGAACGGCGGTTACCATTACATTCCGAGTATTTTATTCTGGTGAGGATGCCGTTTTAGAAAAAAATTGTGCCACAGCCTCAGGCCCTAATCCACCTCCTCACTTTGCATGCGTATGTGCGTGTGTGATAGCGAGAGAGAGCGCGCGCGCCTAGAGCTAATGTTTGAGCTTGAATGTTAAAAGCATACTTAGCACCCCGTGCACTTGGAGCATCGAAGCCGTGAGAATAAAAAAAAGATGCGTAGGGCGACTCGGTGAATACAAAGGTACTGCTGGGTCTTTCTGAGCGTGGTAGACAGCACCGGGGTATCTTTTTAAAATTTTGACAACACAGCTTTAAACCTCCACCCCCGATTTCTTCAGAAAAAAAAAGAGAAAAAGCAATGGCAATGACGTAATGAATTCTCTCAAGAGAGCCATATGAATCGGCTGTTTTATAACACCCCTTATAACGAAATCGTTTTGTTGAAATGATCACTTTATTCGAAGTATTTCACGGTCCTAAGTGCAGCGCAGAGACATCAGATCATCCTCGCTTTTAGAGAAGCATCGCTAATTACGAAGTCGCTTTCCTGTCCCGGGAATTCGGTTATACCGTCGGTTTACTGTATCTCCTATCTGCGGACGCATTTGATCATCCCTCTTCTCTTGCTTCAGCTGGCGCTGTCCAAGGGCTAGTTAAGTGGTTATGGGAGCGGCCACTAAATTCAAAAGAAAGTCCAACAACAAACCCAACAGAAAAGTTCCAAGCCCCTCCGTAACTTTTATATCGTATTTGGCTGCAAGCAAACAAATTTGGCTTCTATTAGTTGCTTCTGTTCGCCTTGGCCATATTAGGTGACTTTGCGTTGCGTTTGGTTCTATACCTATTTTATGAAAGTGATAGTGATTATGGGGTTTAACGCGCCGAAACTACGCAGGCGATGAGGCGCGCCGTAGTGGAGGGCTCCGCGATAATTTTGACCACTATGGGGATCTTTAACGTGCGCCGAAATCTCGAACACGCGGGCGTTTTTGTTTTTCGCCTCCATCAGAAAAGCGGCCGCGGCGGCCGGGAGTCGAACCCGCCTCCTTGGACTCAGCAGCACAATTAACGCCTTAGCCACTAAGCCACCACGGCGGGTTACTTATTTTATGTTTTCTTTCTTTGCGTACCAATTGTGTACACTTACACTTTTACACCGATTGAACGTTTAACATCGAAAATTATGCATTTTTATGCAGATGGAAGGCGCTATACGGTAGTACGATGATTCTAGAGTTCGTTTGTGAGTGCTTGTGAAAACTTGCATGGATATAACTGCGAGTTCCTTCTCCGAGTACTCGACGTTAAATTAAAGCAAAAAAAAAAAAAAAGAAACGACCACGGAAGGCGTCAATTATGGACGGGTATCACGGCCGACTTTAAGTAGGTTATGCCGAAATTGTTCACACCCCAAAGTGGATCTTTTTCCTTCGCGTTTCCACGGTACTTCCATCCCAGCCTTCCTTCCATTCGGACGCCTCGCCTGGCGAGTGGTGCCACGTGTCGGAGCAGCTTCATTTGCGTCCGTAATTCGATACAGGCGGCGGGAAGGTGAAATCATTAGCGGCGCCAGTTAACGAGCTGCGTCGACGAGCCGTGTGCAATCAGCCGGGGATCCGAGGTACAGGAATACGCACTCTGTATGGATGGTTACTGGCTTGTCTCTTTGCACAGGAACTGCTCGGCGGAGGGGCGGGAGGAAATTTATATATCTGCCGTGATGCTTTAACAGAAGCCCGTCTGGGCTAGGGAGGGCAGCACAAAAAAAAAGCGTTATGGGAGTTTCTGTGTCGGCACAGTTGTACATTGCAGAAATTGTCATTGAATGTTGTTTTCCGTCATGTAATGGTATTTATCGAAATGGCAAATGTAAAGTAGGGTTTAACGCGCCGCAACTACCCCTGGGCTCTGAGAAGCGCCGTTGCGGAGGGATACAGATGAGCTTATACCCGTGCCACACGTACACGAAAAATGACGTCGAGTATATATGGCCTTAAGATACCGAATGACATTATTTGGGCGGGCCGTGCTACACGCCAAAACGCGAAGGCATTAAAATGTGTTAGGCGTGGTGGTGATAATGACCAAAAATGTAAATGCACTATTTTAGAAGCTTTTAACGTTGAGAAAAACGTCTTACGAGGGTTAAAAAATGTTTTTTTTTTTGTGTGATAGAAAACGTTATGAGAAATTAGTGTTTCTAAAAAATGGTGTGAGCCGTTTTTAAAAGTGGCTTCAGCAGCTGTCATCGCCTGCCAGCAGTAGCCAAATCAGAAAAATTCAAGACGGCGTGTAAGAGGATGTTTTGCCCTTGGCCGCTGTTTAGTGAGCTTCATCTTCTTGAGTACTTCGCCACCAAGAGTGCACAAAAAATCGCCTTATTTCTAAGTTCAGCTACGTTTACGCGTCAACATTCTGATGCTGAGAGTTTCGCTGGTTTCATTTGGTGCTCATCGCGTTCGATAGTAGGCAGATTTCAGGCGTTCGTGAAGGCGAATGAGTTGTGCACAACTCTTTATAAACGAAAAAAACTGTGGTTGATTATTTCTGTCGTAGGAATCAGTAAAACGCGAAAGTGAAATGTGCAGCGAAATATCTAGCTGAGCATGATTTGCGGGTCAGCGGCTGTCTTGTGCGTGTGCTTGGCGAGCGACGTACTGCTGGCGGGTCGCTTCGGCAAAGGTGTACTGGCGTCATTTCTGTGACGGATATGACGTTAGTGAAATCTTGGGGTATCGCGGCATAAAACATTTTCGTGTTAAAATATAAAACCCTAAATCAAACAGCCCTTCTTTAGTACTAAAGGTTGCTTCCCCGCAAGAACACCGTGTGTGCAGGGGTGCACCCTTTACAGTAGGCCGCTTGCTTCGTTGTACTGGCGTCACTTCCGTGAAGGATATGCCGTCAGGGAAATCTTCGTGTATCCGGGAATAAAACACTTTCGTGTTAAAAATGACTTTAGAACAAATGGCATTATATTTTTTAGTGTAGCAGCGAATTAATGGCATTGTAACTTAAGGCATTAAGCACTTAATATCATTTTTCGTGGATTACATTTCCATTTCATGGATTTCGGGGATTGCATAACGTGTGGATCTTCAACGTGTATATTTAACAAGGTTGTTTTTGTTTTCCGCCGGCATAAAAAGCGAGAGGAGGAAAGTGTAAGAGGCATCCTTCGCCCTCATGCATTTCGCCCTCTTCAATGGAGGCTCCATTGCAGTATGCCACCGCGTATGAATACATCTTCCAGAGGGTGGACACTTTGTACCCTGTCGCTTCGCATACCCAGAAAAGAAATGAGCTTGCTTATAGTCTGACGGCAGCGTCGCTTTTTCCTCTTCGCAGGCGGTAGCGCCGTGGCCGCGGCTACGTAGGTCCACCCGGCCGGCCTGATGGCGTCGGCCGATGACACGATGACGTCAGAGACCAACATCAACAGCAGCAGCGTGCATGGAGCCAGCAACGAGACGCCCTGGGCGGAACTCTGGTGGAAGGAACGCGTGCAGGTGAGCGGTTCTGCACGAGTTAAAGCAGAGCGCGGCACCGCGGTTTCGGCACAGCAACCGGTACACGGTCGGCACACCTGCGTACGCGCACTACCAGTTTTGCCGCCTCTGCGCAGGCTCAGCGGCGCCGGTCGCCTACCAGGTACCGTACTGGGTCCACGGTACTCTGCTCTGTCATACGGAACAGTTCCGTTAGGCTGAACTCGCCTGAACCAAATCGTCGAATAAAACAGAATAAGGACGAAGAATTCATCCGGGAGATGTCCTGTTTTGTAGACAGTACTTCACAGATAAGAGAACTGTGTAGTCCGTGGAAGCACGTAACGATTGCAGTAGATTTCATTTTCCCATCACGTGCCGTCCGACAGCCCGACGTCCAATTTTTTTTAGATTACTTTAACAGCTCCTTCTTTCCTAAATGTCAGTGAATGTCAGTAAGAGTTGCTGAAATTGAGTCACAGTAAGAGTCACTGAAGTTAGCTCCATAACTTCAAAACCTGTCCAGCCTTTCACCGTTGCAGCGACATGAAATTTAACCGTACAGAAACTATAAAGCACTTTGCTACAGTATCCTTGAAATCGCACTTGAGTCGAACGATAACTCACTCAAGGGACTTTGCCGACGAAATTGATTTTCGACCTCAGTCATACACCGTTTTAGTTCGAACTTCACCATTACTCTCTTGTTTCCAGGTGTTAAAACTCATCGGAAACATATTAAAGTCTGGTTACGGGCTTTGAAGGCGAAAACCTAGCGATTATCAAAGACTTTATTACGCCTACATCGTGTCTGCGTCTCTTTCTTCGTTTTCGTTTCTTCGTATTATGACGCCAGTTACTCCGACAGGCAGCAGGCTGACCCGCAATGCACGCGACAGCTTCCCCACAAGTGCAGAGCTCTGTTCTTCCGGCACCTGTTCTACTCTCGTGCCGTCCGGTTCACCTGTCACGCGTCACGTGCCAGGATAATTCTTGTTCCATTCTGGCAGGGTGCCGAGTCAGCTCTGTGGTCAGCGCACTTGGCGTCTGCTCTCAAGACCCGCGAGATTCGAATGCCGCAAGAACTTAAATGCGTTTTTCTGTACTTACTTTCTCTTTACAATGGCGGCCGTTATGGTACCATTCGCGTTCACGCTGACGACGATGACAACGGCCACTTTTCGTGTTTGATAAGACATCCAAGGCTTTCGCCCTGTCGTCATTGTTTAATTTCTTCATTTATTTCCAACTGTCTCGTTTCACTATAGCAGTCTAACTGCCATGCTGGCCACGAGTCCTCACCGATAATAAGTTGTAGCTGCAGGTTTTGTATCTAAGTTTGGGGCCTGTTCTAAATCTTATGGTGTAGGCGGAAGAAAAAAATCACTGCCCTTCCATATTCGTGAAGGAGGATGTCCAGCGAAGCTGGGCGCAGGCCAATAAGTGCACGAAACAAACACGTTGTTTGTAGTTCGCTATTGAGCATACTTCCTATAGTTAGTTAGCTGAAGTGTTATTCTAGTGGGGGGTGGGGGGGAGGTAGTGGTTAGATTTTAGATGAAGGATGAAAAGAAATGGACTGAGGATAATATTGAACTCATCTGGGGTTTCACCTGCATTCAACCCAGTATGGGGGGTAATGGAGAAGGAGAATAGGATAGGGTATAGACAAACATGCATGCGGCTTCCCGTTTCTCTCACGCGTGAAGCTTATGTACTGACAGCAATCGATAATTCCACAACGTTTACAACTTCACTATGAAATATGTAATTATGAGAAGTACACGATACTCTGCGTAATGTTAGAGTCATCTTAGCGGATAATTGCCATGTAATTTGTTTCGGGGTAGTTTAGCTAAAACAAGAGTCACAGCCGTTTTCTGTAACTATACCCCCTCCGTAGAGGGCCGGGAGCCGGGAATTCTGTAACGTTTACAACTTTATACTGTGAACTAGTTAACTATCATTATGACAAGTCAGTGAAACATGGCGTAATGATAGTGTCGTCCTAGCGGGCGATTTCAGAACGATTTTCCTTTCAAGATACCTACGTTAGATTAAGAGCTATACAAAGCATTCAGCAGAAAGTTGGCTTGTCGCAAGATTACACTTTGTCGGCGCGACTTTTTTCTGCCCACCCTGTCGACGCACGCAGTTTTGGTCAGACCCTAGTCTTCCTGTTAAAGTATTTCGCGCCAAAAGACAAAGAAACGAAAGCGGAGAACGAAACGCACACACAATGTAGCTAGCACGGGATGTCTCCGATAACTAGTGTCACTAGATAAAGGTATAAGAGTACCGCCACTCAGGCACGCTAGTCAGCAACGGCGGCCATTTTGGTGTTTGTCAGTGTTGCCAGATTGCCGCATCTACTGCCTCGCCGCTAACCTCGGTCCGGTCGTTTGTTACCAACACTGCCAAAGACGCAGCAAAACGGCATCTTTGGACACGCTTCTGTTGCTGAAATGCTGCTACACGCGTTACCTTTGATTCGCGTTAGGAACGCCGTCAGTCGCGCGCAGCCACAGAGCTACAAGCTAAGCCCGCCAGAGTTGACCGACTAAAACGCATAAACAACAAAATGGCTGCGCCCATAAACCGTCGCAGCGTAAACGAATGTCACGTGATGCCAACTGACCATTGATCATGGCGGCGGCACGGAACAATAGGAGAAAAGAGTAACCTTAGCTCTGTAACCTTAGCTAATGACACTACGGTCAACTATCCCTACGGAAATTTCGCCTTCAAAGAACGTCAGGCGACGAGTCTTCCGAAGAATTTACGGCAAACTGACGTCACCAGGCGAAATAACCGTCCGGGTCCCAATGGTGTTATTGTTTGTTTCACGTTTACCATGCATTCTATAGCGCACGTTCCTCTTTAGCAAGCTTACGATGCACTGCACGCGCAAGTATGGAACAGCAGCTTGTATTCACTGTGCAACGTAGGCTCGCTTGTCTCGCCTATAACCTATCTCGCTTTCTTTTTAAACCCGGCTTTCCGCCTTGAACGAGCTGTGTGATAATAAATGCGCAGTGATAATAAAGTTCCAGAGCCACTCTCTATGAGCAAGAAATGGCATGGAAGGGGTAACCAGGCAGCAGTGACAAATGCGCTTGCGTCACGCTCGGGCCAAACGCTTCGGGGGTGAGTCTGCGGCGAGGTGGCGAGACCGGCGGAGCAGTAAAAAGGGGCCAGGGTAATGCCCCGAGCTTCAGAGGGTCAGCACAAAACGGGCTGTTTGTTTGGACAGATGAGGAGGGCCACTTGGGAGAGCAACGCTTGCGTAAATGTTTCAAAGGTCGCCGAGCGAATAAACTCCCGCACAAGTGGCCCGCCAGTGGTTACGCGTAGAGTGAGAGAAAGAGAGATAGACATCGAGAGGGAGGGGAGGATATATCAGTCGACCATAAAAAGGAATATATACCTCAAAGCCAGCGAGAATTATTTAACGGTTGCCTGCTCTGAGAGATTTAGTCTTTCAGAGCTGAGTAATTCACAACGTGGTGCCGGAGAGCAAACGCTCATATATACAGTACAATGACCAGCCCGTCCACTGATGCCCCATGCTTGCCAAGACGGTCTAAACGGGCGTGCGCGCTCATGGGAAGGGTCACTGCGCTCTTCAAGAAAAATATCCGAAGGAAGCGACCGTCGGAAAAGGGGATGCGAAAACGCTGGTGCGCTTCTCGTAATCCCTTTTAAAGCGAAAACCTTAAGCGCCTCTTCCTGCGAAGAGCAGACGTTGTTTTTCTAGTTGCGTTGTACAGAAAATGGCCGCCGCTGCATTAAGTAAATAAAAAGCACATTTTAGTGCGTTACACCAGCTCTTCCTTTGTACTTTGGCAGCGAAGGAACGAAAGTTTAAAGGGACCCTGGAACACTCTTTGAGCAGTGCAAGTAAACCTGCGCGACGTTTAGATCACACTGCCAGGAATACCTAAGCCAAATATTACACGTGCACGTGAAGCGTTGAGCGCGCAAATCGCCGTGAAAGACGCGGAAAAACCAACCGCGCTCTCTTCAGCTTTCCTCATTATGCATCCCTGGCACGGCCTAAACGACGTCATTGCGGCCATGGCTGTCCTATTGGCTGTCGCTGGTCAACTTCGCGGCTTGTTTCTCGCATTTCCTGCGACGATCCGCCGGCGTCGGCGCTGTGTACGAACCTCTTCTATGCCTGATCCTGTACGCACAGTTTTGGCGTTTCTTTCGTGTTTTGAGTGCGCGCCGAGCTTGAGTGATGAACTCAATACTCTCCTTTCAACGAGACCACTCGACAACAAACGATTATTGCTTCAAAAACGCCCTACCAGCCCCAGCGCGCACTTGCGAGCAGCCAGCCATGTCTGCTTTTTTGTGGCACCAGAACGGAACAATAGAACAAGGGAACACCAGCCCCCCAGAACTCGAATTTTTTTGGGAGTCGTAGCGTGTGTTACCAGTCTGCTTATTCAATTAATTCGCACTAAAAAACGAAGAGACGAACGCGAACAAGGAGACCCAAACACAACGTAGCAAAAAGAAGGTTGCGCGTAACTTTACACGTAACCGGCGTGCCTCATTATGTGAGGAAACTTACGAAAGTTATGATCAGCACCGATGTCATTATTTCGCGCGTGGCAAATGGCGATAAGCGGGCATTATGTGCACGGCATGTAACCGCGTGGGTAAATAATTAACCACAATTTATTGATTACCTTTCAATCCTTCCTGCCACGATCACTTTGGCATGTTGCAAAATCGAGGTGGGTGGGTTGGGAGAGTAGCCATAAAGCCAACTTAGTTTTTGAACGCTTTGCAGCCGGATTGCAATTTCACGTATGCGTCGCCAGCTTGCCTACAGCGAGATATTAAATTCAAGTTTTATCTCATGTTCTACCGTGGGAGGTATCACCTACGACGGGAGTCAGAGCACCTGTGCATTTGGCGGCAAATTCTGGCGACCGTATACCGCCAAAAAAGTAAGCCAGGTTTTCACTATAGCATTAACCCAGTTTCGCTGCACACCCACGTTCTTTAAAAGTGCCCTGTAGCACTTTTTTCAACTTTTTTTGAAATCTGAATGCTTGCAGAACCTAGTCACCCAACACACCCAGCACTTAGATTAGGCGGTCGCAAAATACCTCAACCAAAAAATACGGCTCTATGCTCATCAGATAACTTGGAAATTCGCTCGAAAGATTTTTCTCTCTTTCCCGGTCTTGAAGTTCTTCGACGGCACGAATTACGTCACTGAGGCCATGTAGCGACTGTTGGCCGGTTTTCCTTCAGTTGCAGCGATGAACGCTTTTCTATAGCAACTTTAAAAAAAAAGCCACAAAAACAAAGCAGAAATATGGAAGGTGTATCTGATGCGACGAGCAAATCACGCAGTGCCGCTCCGCCCTGGCGATAACTATAGCTTTCGCAGTGCTTCCAGACACGAAGGAAATAATGAAAGCGTTTATCAAAAGTGTTGCAGGGTCCCTTTAAAACAGAAAAAAAAACTTACTTGCACTTTCATAAAATCTCGCATAGAATTCCCACCTATAGCCATTCATCCCTCACTATCGCCCTCTCTATTTCTTGAACCAATTACTTTCCCATAAAACTCGCGTCATAATTAAAAGAACTATTATTTTCTTTTTGTTAGGACATAGATAGCCCCTTCATCCTGCGCTTGACCTAGCTTTTCGGCCCGCGTCTATATTTCCGTTTGCCCCCTTGAACTACCCTTATTCTGCCCCACGTACAATTACTTCAGCTGCTCGCTCCCAGGATACAAGAAAAACTATTTCCGGCGGCCTTGCCCTTTCTTCTCCGGTACTTCGAGCAACGCACCCCATTGTCCTACTCAGTGCTTGAGTCAATATGAAGACTGCCCTGTTGCTTGTAGATAAAACGAGAAAAGGCCCCGCGCAGAGCTATTAGACAAATGTCGTGCATGGACTGTATAAAGCAAGGATACACAGGACGTTCGCTCGGCCGGCGAGCTTTCTCCGGCCCGCGTCTTGATGGCCCGACTTGATATACGAGCTCGAGGAAAGTCTCAGAGCTAGCACTGCGTAAACAGAAGGGACCGAAATAGAGAATGAACAACGCGACCAGAATGGACGTCCGTAAGGGTTCATATAAACGAACGCGGCTGAGGCTTAATTACTGCGCACGAAGGCGGTTGTTCGGAAGACATTTTTCTTACAGCGGGTCTCGTTAGCGCATGATAATGCTGTTTCGTCGCAGCTTGACCCCTCGAGCGAGTGTCTACAACGACGAACCGAGCAGCTGGCTCCAAAATAGGAAAACAGATCAGCGATGCTGTCCACTCATGTACCATGTATTCAGACAAACTGTTTCGTCCGTCCTTTTTGTTTGTCGGGGCGTTGAAGTACGGCAGACCACTTCGTTCAACCGGAGATTCGAACGAATGACGGATGCTTGTGCGATGCAAACAACTTGCCCGTGAATGGAAACATGCAAGGGAACATTCAAACTGAACGTCTTTGGAAGGACAGCTCCGAGTAAGGGGCGTTCGGCTCTGGAGTAAGGGCGGGTTCCTTTTGGTCATGCAGAGAATATTCCCCGTGGAAAGCGAAGTACTGTAAAGACTTCGCGAAACGGACTGGTTTGATTAGAAGGCGGGCACGATGGTTATACAGAACAGTAAAACAGCTCTTGTATTTTCTTTTCTAGTGTGAGAACTCAGGTGCGTACATTTACCAAAAGAAACATCTTCATGTCATGGCGCGAGGCTACAATGGTCCTTGCAAAAAATCTGAGGACACCTAAGCACTTTGAGTAGTGGATTCGGAAGCATTAATGTATAATTGATTGATTGTAGGGTTTAACGCGTTGACGCAAAGCTGGCGATGAGGCGCGCCGTAGTGGAGGGCTCGGGATTAATTTTGACCACCTGGGGATCTTTAACTAGCGCCGAAATCTAGTACACACGGGCGTTTTTGCCTTTCGCCTCCATCATAAAAGCGGCCGCCGCGGTCGGGAATCGAACCCGTGACCTCGTGCTCAGCAGCGCAACGCCTTAGCCACTGAGCCACCACGGCGGGTAGCATTAATGTATAACTGAATGCCTTTGAGGGCGCGTTCAAATGTTGCGCCGCACTTTTTTCGATTTTTATTGCGTGAGCAATGAATGGGGCATGTCGGTAAAAACTTGCGCCGTCGATCTGTGGGCAGAGCGACGGAAGGAGGGAGAACGACAAAGCGCCAGGGGCGTAGCCAGGGAAGGGGGGAGGGGGGAAGCACACCGGGCCCATCCACCCCCCCCCCCCCCTCCCCGAAATGTTTCGTTCCAGGCTGGGGTACGGTTTAAGTAGCCTGAAGTCGCCTACAGGCGCAGAACCTGCAGTTTTAAGGACATTCCTGCTTAAGCTAGTGCCATAAGCTATAGTGTTCACCTAGCTTATGACACTCTGGCCCTTACTTTACAGTATTATTTTTTATATGCCCTGTATTATATGCATATATTTACATACATTGTCAGTGAGTTGTTCTTGTTTTTGTATTTATGGCTTCGCATTTTCTCTGCTGTAAACTTCTCTTTTGTGTAGTTATTTTTCCCACTATTTGTACAAACCCCACTCCCTTCTGTAACGCCTCATGGGCATTGAAGGTACCGAAATAAATAAATAAATAAATAAATAAATAATAAATAAATAAATAAATAAATAAATAAATAAATAAATAAATAATAAAAGCTGAAAACAGCGGCTACGTCAACGTCTGATCCCTGCGCCCGCTCCAGCCCAACTGCATTTCGCGCCGTATACGCCGAGCTGCGCCGGGAACCTGCCGCGAGCCGATCGAGGCAGTCCCGCTGTTTCGCTGGCGGAACAGCACGGCCGGGAAATGGCGCAACAGCAAGAAAAGCCTCAAATAGGCATACATGTGGTCTGGACTTTAGCGTGTCATTCCTTGTCTTTACACTGGTACAAAGTATAATCGCATGACAGAGCATGTCACTGCATTTTGTTCAGTCAACTTCAATCCTTGATATGTTTATTTTTCTACCGACATCGCATTTCATTGACTATTGTAGTTCCATAATTTCTGCTGTATGAAAGCGTTGCTCTGCCCATCTTGTATTTTCTCCACACCAACAAAACTGTACAATTCTCTTTATTGCGGAGCTTTGTCTTTTTGGCAATATTCTTGTGTTTTATTGGCCTCCCTCTTGGTTAGAATCAGCATTCTGTATTTGCTTACCCGGAATTTTACTGAAGCCATGTCTGTTCGATTTAACGGATAGAAATAGCATGAAATTTAAGAAACGTGCAACAAGCTCAACGTTCAACATCAGTGCAATAAGGTGTTCCGCTAAGCGTAAGTTTACTATTCACGTTACTAGCACAAAAAATAACAAAAAGGCGATTACTTAGGGACGAAACCGCACGTTTGCTTGCTTCACCGCCATAATATACGAATGTGCCGCACGTACAGTTCACTGCGATTCGAAGGTTAACGCGGGAAAGCTACTCTTTCAAATCAAGCAGACAGAACACCAGCTTTAGCAAATCTTCCATGCCAGTTTCTTTATCGTCGGCGTAGATAAAAGGCAACGAAGTCTGTGCTTGATAACAACGAATGTAAAGCTAGAAACCCAACGGGTGGCAAATCTGGTCGTGCGGGCCATTTTTGTAACATAGAACAGCCAGCAAGGGAGAGAAGAGGGCGAAATCTTGATTTTCATGGTTCAAACCATAGGACCGTGGCACGCGTGGCCGCTCGATGCTGGGGCGATAACCTTCCAATCGTGCTCGACTGTACTTCATAGCTGATAAGAAAACTTAGTAGTCCCTTTTCTAAAGGAGAGAGAGAAGGCTCTTTATTGAAAAAAAGCAGAGAGTTTTGCCGGCGTTTGCAATCGCCTTACCGACCCCTTCTAATGGAAAATCTAAAGCACGCGAATCTTGATAGTAAATACCCAGTGTTGGCCTCCACTTCCGCCTGACGAACTTCGGGGACCGCGCGCCACTCACGAGCACACTTATGATCACGCTCACGAGCGCGTGCCCGCATAACCGCCTGCTCTACGGACGAACGAATCACCCGTGGCCAACCCATAGACCGGCGAACGGGAATTTCGGTCATCATCATTAATACCATCACTGGCTTTACTGTTAGCGTTCAGCCTACACAAATCGCATGTTAAAGTCAGTTATTTCAAGCTTCGTTTGAAAAACAACGTGCAAGAAGCCTTGCCTACATATTTCCCCGTTCCATCTTTTGGTCGACCCCCCCCCCCCCGAAAAAAATTCCTGGCTACGCGCCTGCAAAGCGCGAGTGTGTGGAGAGGCTGCCTCCAAGTGGAGCCCCGATCCGGCGGCGGCCTGTGCCCGACGCACCCGTCGTGCGGCTTCTCGACGTGTCTCATCACTGCATGTACGCGTTGCAAAATTTAGTGTGACGCGAGTGCAGGGCCGAGTAGGCGGCAAGACAGCATGTAATAGGAATGATGGCCACGAAATGCTAGTAGGCAACTTTAGAAAGGAGCGACAGGCAGCCTGTATACCGCTGCTAACGCGAGCAAGCGCGACCACCGAGGCGGTTAGAACGCAAAGCACGGTTGACACGAAGTACGAGGAGTGTACGAGAAACGCCATGTTGGTCTCTTGCTATCTAAAGCATAGCGCGAAATTCATCGTGCTTCGTCTCATACTTCAGTTACTATCATCCTTACATATGAAGCATGACCTTCCAAGCAGTTCTTCCTCCAAATATTATTGAGCTGCTCTTTTTTAAGACTTTAACTTGTCGCAGGGAACTAATGAAGGTGTGTGGACAGATGATGATGATGAGGAAAGGCGATTAGGTAAACATGAAAAGGTGTGCTTCACGGATGAAGCCCACAAGGGACCAATGGTGGACCCTTGTGTATACACGCAATTTAAAAGGAGCTATTTGACGTCCTTCGTTTCACGTATGTGATTAACACGGCTAGTAGTCCCTCTGGCGATATACTCATGAGCACTCTGGCTGCGCAGGTGGCCTCTCCGGACTGGTCCGAGCTCCGGCAGCGCGTGCAGTGGCTGTGGCCCGTGCACGCGTACGGCCTGGCCTGCCTGTTCCTCGGCCTGGCCGTGACCGCGTTCCTCACGGCGCTAGGGCTGCGCGCCAGGCTGTCGGCCCGACCACACCTCTCCACGCTCAACGTCTTCCTGCTCGTACTCGGACTCACGCGCTGCCTCTGCCTCTTCCTGGACCCCTACGGATCCAGGCAGGTGAGATTACTTACAGCTAAGCTATTCACCTCTATCATCTCTATCCTCCGCGCTTGTTCCCGAGGGGGGTATACCAGGCCCGGGAAATGTCCATGTACATAGAACCGGGTAGGGAAAAGGCCCGGCGCGTCAGTAGCCGAGGAGCGGGAGAGGGTGTGGAGTCGGCTCTCGGCGCTTCTGTATATAGTGCCACGGAAAATGGGAGAGGAGACGGCGCACCAGCAACGTAAATGCGGGGATGGAGGTGAGAGTGTGGCGTCGAATTGAACGCGACACAGCCACTCCCGCCGCCAGTCACGTGGACACGCCGGCTGGTAAGACGTAGCCCTTTCGTGCACTACTTTGGTCTGCGCCTCGTTCAATCGTGTTCTGTTTCGTGAATGCGTGTAAAGTAATGAAAGCAAACAGCTTCGCTGGGTAATCTGTCACCATATGAGTAGTTTGGTCCCCCAGAGAGAGAGAGAGAGAGAGAGAGAGAGAGAAGAGAGAGAGAGAGAGAGAGAGAGAGAGGGAGAGAGGGAGAGAGAGAACTCTTTATTAAAGAGGAAAATGCAGAGAGGTTTGCCGACATCAGTTCGCCGGCATGCTACTCTGTGGGGAAAGGAGGAGAGGAAAAAAGGTAGTAGGTGTAGTGAAGGAGGGGAGAGTAGTAGTAGAGAAAAAAAATAAAATATGATCCTTCTTCAGGGTATTGAGTTCAAAGGTTCTTGAGATGGAGGAACGACTACAATTTCGTGCACACACCAATGTCCTGGAGGAATTCGAATAGCGCGGACAAGATTTTGCGCTGAGCGGAGGGAGAGGGCCATGGTCCAAGTACCATATATAATGTCAATGGTCCAGGTGGAGGCAATCAATTTTATGTTGTAAACGACACCCTGAGTCGGCATAGGCAATCATTCCAGTAATATGTGTTCAACAGTTTCAAGTGAACCACAATTATCGTAATATGGGCTTGATGTCCCCCAGTTTACCCGGTTCACGTGCCCAGCACAGTGCCTCGAATGGTTCTCCCCCCTCACCCTTTCGCAAGGATCCCTGCAGCGCCTCCCTTGCTGCTCCTCTCCTTCCCTCGCAGCTGATGCCCAGCGTGATGCTGGCCATGCTGTGGGACCTGGCCTTTCCGTGCCTGCTGTCGGCCTTCTCGCTGCTGCAGCTGGCTTTCCTGCAGCTCACGCAGGCGAGGCCCAGCCCCGCGCGCGTGGGCGACGAGACCTGCGTCTCGCTCGTCGTCGTCCTGCACTTCTGCCTCGCCATCGCCTCCGACCTCTTCTGGGCCATGCAGAACTCCTTCCGGGTAAACACGACTACGACACGTCTCGTCTTTCGCACTGCACGCTCGCCCACTCGGGACGCCACTGATATGGCCGTTCATTCTGATAAGACGCATGCGTATAAGAGTTTTCAAGAAATGAGTTGATGCTTGAGCAGGTCTGCTAAATGCTTTTCACGCACGAAGTTCTGGCGCGCGAAACGAGCTGAATGTGAACGTTGAGAGAAAGATTGAGTGACTGAGTGAGTGAGTGAGCGGGCGAGTGAGTAGGTGAGTGGATGAGTGACTGTGGGAGAACTAGGTGGCGTTGTCGTGTGAGTGAGTGGGTTAGTGAGTGAGTGAGTGATAAGGACACAAATAGGCGTTTTATTATGCCGTTACGCCGTATTCATCACAAGATCCCAATGAGTGCAGCTTTTATTTCTCATGATGTGGTGCCACAGCGAAGGTGCACCAACTAATGAGTGGTGGAAGGAGAACTGGAGGCAGGGTGTGGGAAACGGAAGTGAACTCCAGGGCCGGAAGCAGTTGTTGTTTTTATGTGTCCAGCGCCGAGATCGTTCAACCATTTGTTCGACTTTTTCAGCCTGCGTTTCGCGTCCCAAGTATATCAATCCGAACGTAATGTTTTACGGTGCAGTCCACAGGTTTACCACAGACAAGCTCCCCTTGAAGTGCTGTATTGTTCTTTAATCAGCCTGCACTTCTACAGGAACCCTCTTAAACATTTAATAGGTCATTAGAAAGTAGTTTTCACTTACGTATAAGTAAACGCCTTAATTTGGCGCATTTTAATACACAGATCCTATTTTACATCATCTAGTTATTGAGAAGTCAGCAGGCATCAATTCGAATGCGGATCCCGTGCTTTTCCCAGACACGCGCTGAGGTATACCTACCTGTAGGTGCTCACCGCCGCTGTCGTCGCCCCTTCCGCCGCCGCAGGTGGTGTGGCTGTTCACGCAGCTGTCGTTCACCGCGTGGGGCCTGTTCCTGTGCTCGACGTGCGTGTGCTCGTGCCTGCGGCTGCAGCAGTCCATCGCGCAGCTGCCCATGCTGCTCTTCCTGCCGCCGCAGGGCACCGAGGTCGCCTGCTACGACAACAAGGGCATCCTGCCCCTCGGAACGCTCGAGAGGTCGGCAAACTATATAGCTGTTCCACCGGAAGCTCCGCAATGGGGAGCACGCCGTCGGAACTCACTTGGAGGAGTGTCTTTAATGAAACGGAGAAAGCCTGGCAGCGAGCTTGCCTTGCTATATCATATGGGAACTTGAAAAAAATAGCCGCGTATTTGCTTCTTTCGTAGCAAATGTCGACAAAAGACGGCAGTCTTCCGGCGACATTTTCCGCGACGGGAGAGGAACAGCGTGAGAGGTGAGCGGTAAAGAGAAGGGAGGCATTTACTTGGCAAACGTCCACAAAAGACAACAGTCTTTCGGCGACATTTGCGAAGTAAATGCCCCCCTTCTCTTTCCCGCGCGCTCACCTCTCATGCTTTTCCTCTCCCGTCGCGCTACTCCTAAGGTAAACACGATAGAGGCTTGATCAAGTCAATTTAAATTTACCGCGTTCCACTGCTCAAGGCGGGGATGCCAGCGCTGCCGTACGGCGGAGACGCGCGTGGTTTGAGGCGCCCTATTTCAACGTTTATAGAACCACGTTGCCCTTCTCCACGTGCGTTCCCACCGGAGTGGAACCTATCTAGTGGAACCTTTCGTAGCTGCATGTTGCCGTTTACTATCTTAAAATGCCGCCAGAAGCTATAGTGGCGCGGGCGACAGCAGGCGACGGATTGAAGATTTTTTTTTCTGAAGTGGTGACGATGGTTGGATTTTTATGGCGCAAGGCCATCTAGGGCAAAGAGCGTCAAATCATTGGTTATGTTTTCTGACGTAGATGTAGTATTTCATTTGCTATCGCAAAAATGATTTTTTTTATAAAAGGAACACTGCAAATATCACATATGTATTGATTTTCTGCCTCATATTTGCGTAATGTTTTGTTCTTGTTCAACAATGTTGACAAGTATGAACATTGAGACGTTTAGATTTGGCTATGGGTATATAAACCGATTGTGCAGCTTCTGTCTCACTTTGGCCTGCTGGCTCAATCGAGTCACAGACAGACAGACAGACAGACCAAAATTTCTGTGTTCAAGTAGCCCAAGAAAGACTATCGTCTTTAAAAAGCGAAAATGGGTGATAAACGTACGCGAGTACAAAAAAGCGCCCACAAACTCTAACAGACGCAGGAGAGGACACGATCACTGCCAGACAAGATAGTATGGTTAGGGCAAACGTTCACTGAATTTGGTGCAAGCCGTAGTCACGGAGAAAAGGCAGAAAGAAAAGACAAAAAAGGCGTGCACAAAAAGTTGATAAGTGGCGAAAGTAGTGGCATGAGGTCCAGCGAACGCAAACTTAGATCGCACAGCTCGTGAACAAGCTCGCGGACCCTTCGCCAGCGCCGACGACACGGCCAACAAAATGGCGCGGAATCCCGAGGTCTTGGCGCGAAAGACGGAAGTCAAAGGAAGAAGGCGCCGTGAAGGAAGGCGAGGCTGCTCGAGGCTGTGGCGTGACGAGTCGCTGTGTTGAGCAGAAGAAAGCCTGCCATGGCGTGCTGTACGAGAAGAGAAAGGCATGGCGGAGGAGCAAACCCTCGGGAACACGTAACCGGGCAAGAGCGAAAAGAGAACGGCAGGGCTTTTGTTCGTGCATGCTGCATGCTTGGCGAAGCTGACAGCGACGTCACGAACACAGGCAGCGGTGGAAACAAATGTGCGCGCCTAAATAACGCTTTAAATTCGCTTGCGGCACGTCCTGTTTTAACTATACCTCGTGTTTTCAGGCCACCCTCGAAAAAAAAAAAAAACGTCAACTTTTTACTGTTTGGAAATTCGAACAGGGATCTTTTGTCTAGTCAGACATGTAAACAGATCTCTAAACAGGATTTGCTAAACAGACGCCTTTTGCCGAATGACTAAAGTCTTGTGCCTCAACAGACGTTTCAGTTCCTTTTTTTTTTAATTGCTACTTACACAACAAATAATTACCCTCGGGATCTTGAGCTGCTCCAGATTATATTCCAAGCAGCCAAGGATAGGCGCGTTCGCACGGCAGAGCTAGTTCTGACTACATGACGTGACGGAACACCGTCAGCGTGCAGAAACCAGCCGTGAACTAACCGTTGCTGGCACGCCTCCCAGTGCCGCGAAATCTGCGCACTCTTTTTGTTAGCTGCGTGCCGACAGCAGAAACGAGGAAAGCTGAGTGAGTTCGAGCGACAGACACTCGTTCCTTGAAGTGGGGCAGACATTTTTGTTAGTTGGAATTTGAAAGGTGAGTTGAAGGAATTTTCGTAGATTGTTAGGCCCAAGGCGGGAAAATAAAATGAACCATGGTGCTTGTATGATAGTCGTGCATTTCGAAGCATTTGCATATATTGGCTGTGTTTTGGTGTGCGCGTGCTTCTGTTGGAACTTCAAAGAATGTGTTATCGCATTGGACCTCTTTTCGTTCGTACCAGCGCAGAGCCGAGTACAAAGATTTATTTGTCAATGACCCCAAGGCGAAGTATGGAACCAGGGCTGGTGACATGGCCTCGCCCGTCGTGATTTAGATGTCTACGTGGCCGCTGTGACCACACTGAAGAATTTCGCACTTGCTGATGTCAACGAGCGTACGCTGAAGCAAGAGTTCAACAAAATAGTTTGAACAGATGAGCTTGTTAAACTTGAGCGTGGTCTGGTGGCATTAGCAAATAAATACAAAGAAAAAAAAACCGCTCCACCTGTAAAGGGTGCACCACCACAGGTAGGGTATTACAGCAGTGAAGCCGGCCTTCGCGCCTATTCGAGTATGAGCACGGGGGCATATGCGTATCCGCACCCCTTACGATACCATTTTAAAGATGATACTAGTCTTTTGGGGGCTACTAAAACGATAAAAAAAGGTGGCGCAGCTTGCACCAGTGGTGCAAGGCTGGAGAAAACAGCGGAGCTGGGGGTCGACCTATCTTCTCACCTCCTGGATTCGGGGACCGACCGGAACGGCCTTGTAAAATCCGGCTAAACTTGGCCTCACTCCTCAACGCTCAGCGTAGCCTAGCAAGAAAATCGCAAAGCCTAGCAAAACTTAGCAGCACCGGAAGAAGCTAGGTCGACCACCAGCTCCGCTGTTCCTCCAGCCTTGCACAACTAGTGCAAGCTGCGTCAGTTTCCAGGGGCTGGGGCTGTTGGCGTGTCCTGTCGTCGTCGTCGTCGTCTCATGTAGTCACGGCACTAAAACACCGGGAAACTCGTTTACGCCTCGCACTAGAACGTAACGCGTGCTAAAAAAACACCAGGACACTCGTTTACGCCTCGCGCTGGAGCGCTTCGTAACGCGTGCTAAAAAAAACACCGGGACACTCGCTTACGCCTCGCGCTAGAGAGCTTCGTGCTTCAAAGACGCGAGACTTTTACAGAAAATCTGTATACCTGTACCCCCCAAGGTTTCATCTCCGTTGGTAAAAACGCCAAGGCGCCAAGAATACATTTATACACTGCATTTTTCGCCCCTCCGCAGGTTTTTGCGTTAGCGGAGATGGCCCGGGATTTTTTTTCATTTCCGGCCTCCCACGGATGAGGCAGTGCGACTGCAGACTGATGCCGTGGGAAACCTTGCGGAAGGATCGGCGGCGGGGCAAGTCCTCCAGAACGCTCCGTCGCAAGCGTGCGCCTGAAAAGAATCCCAAGACTAGGCACGCAAGCCTTTTATATAAAACGGCCCGAACTATTCGTAGCGTCTTGCGCACTCAGCACCTTTGAGTGGCCTGGCTGCAACGAGGGCAATTTCAATACAAGTGCTTTAGGAGCGCATAGCGCATTTTCCATGAATGTGCACTCGTTCAGAGACACGCTTCTATCGAGCGGCTGCGATCCACTTCCCCGTAGACTACCTATTGTTCTGCCCTTCACTTTCCTTCTTCAGTCGCACTTTAAACAGGATGACGACGTCAGCCCTTCCTGAAGTCCTTTGTCTAGCTCCTTTTTTCCCTTCAGACCACCTCTTACCAAACCACGCGATTAGAGTACACGCGCTCCGTCGACAAGCGGCCCTGCCACATATTTTGTTTTAAGCTCCCTAAGGTTTAAAATTCGTAATAGATCTATTGCTGTATTTACAACCGTCCATTACCTCTCTCTCTACCTCACAAAAGTTGGTGCCGATAGACTGCTCTTCGCTTTTTGCTGTGGTTTTTAGACACAACCGCCTTCCCGATGGATTGTTCGCATGCTCACCTCCAGGGCAAGAGCCGTAAGCGTGCAGGTATAGTTGCTTCTCAAGCGCGGGATCTCCCTCACGATCGTCCTAACTTGCTTCCGCGTGGTAAAATTTCGAGGACAGTGACGCTTTTATTTAAAGCTCTCTCCCTGAGGGGCTTCGGCGTCCTGATACTTAAGACTATTTCGTTTGCGACGCGCGCTTTCGCCGTACGCTTTTGAATGGCGGCGATCTATCGTCTACGCGTTGCGCCGCGGCTCGTTCCCGCCGCCGTATTTGGGAGAGCTGACAACGATTGTGGACTTCGCTGTCTGTTCGCTCGTTTGGCTGCCTTTTTCCGTTCCCTTGTGTACTGCAGTAAACGGCCACCTTTCGTTCCTGCCGAATTAAAGCGCGTGCTATGGAATGCCTCGCTCTATGGAACGCACGCTTCAATGAAACGTGGTCTAGGCGCCGTTTCGCTGTCACATGCACCGGACGCCAATTCCGGCCTTTTCGCTCGATGGGCTATTTTATGCTTCCGCATTAAAAGGGCCATGAAGACAAAGTACTTGTTTAGAAACTTTAGTTAATTAAAAAGACTGCTTAGTAAGGTAGCAGTGATACCAGATTTATCGCAGACTTCAAATGAACAATCGCGATATCAAAGAAAACACACCAAGCAGTGGCGACTCCCCAGCCGCTTCCGGCGATTTCTCTATGACGTCACAGAATCTTGTTTGTGTGATTGGCAGCCGCTGACTTTAGCCACCACCACGATACATAAAACGTGACTGGGCAATTGTAGTGAATGAGTTCGTTTGACCGTTTTACTAGAATGCTAACGGGCGTTTAACACACTGATAGCTACGTTTTTGGTGCTGGCTTATATTACGTCACTTTGGCGCGAAGTTTGAAAGCTTTTCGATGTTTCTTGCGTTCTTTCGGTTACAAAAACGTCGTTCGTGGCTAGAATGGATGTGAGTAGGTAGTACCACAGGCTAGTTCTTTCAAAATGAAGAAAGTTGTATTCGGTCTTCGTGGCCCCTTCGACGATGGCGACGTTATTGTCTTTGACAGGCCCGGCGTCAGCGGCCGCTCCCTGTCGCTTCCGCGCGGCGGTTCCGGGGGCGGCGGGGCGAGCGGCGGAGGCGGAGGCTGCGCCGTCCGGGGCGCCTGGGATGCCCTGGCTCCCCGCATCCGCGTGACGGACGAGCACCAGCGCACCATCAGCCTCAGCGCGCCCGGCTCGGCCTCGTCGCCCACCAACGAGCACAGGACGTGCAGTGAGTAGAGACGTACATTTTCACAAAATTTTGACAGGCGTGGAAAAAAAAAATAATAAAAAGAAGACAGTTTCTTTCGTGTTTTCTTTTTCTTCAGAACAACTGAAAAAGATGTTTCCGCACAGATCTATAAAATCCTGACATGTTTATTAAGGTGAAAGCTTTATATGTGTCATCAAACGTGAAAAGTGACTAGTTTATTGGCAGTTACTGGCGGCTGGGACCCACTGAAACAAAAAAGACGGCCGCTGTAAAAACAAACAAAAAATATTAAATTTATATATATATATATATATATATATATATATATATCAGTTGAACCCCTTTATAAGAGACACGTACTGGGGAGCAGTTTCTGTCTCTTATATGAGATGTCTCTTATAAGCAGGGAACCATGTTTTCACTTACTCGTCAACTGCTAGTTTAATGTGGGCACCGTATGACTAAATCAAAAGAACGCTACAGCATGTTGCAAACGATTCATTCTAATTTATGTTTGGCCCCCATAATTTTTGAAACAGTTCTGAGTCTTTGTTTCCTTCATGACAGTATTTACACTGTTTTTTACAACCGATTCTACAAGCTTTTTTCCTTTCACTGTTTGTGGAAGATGAATCGTAGACGTTGAGTTCACAAGCCTGATGAATAGCCACAGCGCACAGCTTCTTCCGCTGTGTGCTCAGGCTATTCATTACGCTTGCAGGACTCATCTGCGATGCTTCTTGATTGGGAGCTACGCGAGTGGGAGAGCCCGCATGTGCGGAGTAAGCTTCAACCACTTCTGTAAGTTGCATTTCCATTGGCAGGGCTTCTCATCGTCATTTCATAGCTGACTGAACCACTGTGCGTTTGCTGAAGTTAAAATAAATAGCGACTGCAGGCGTCTGTCATCCACCTGTGTTTCCACAATGGAAGCCACTGCAATTAGTGACTGGTGGCACTGCATCTGAAGTTAAAATGTCTGTTACAAGCGAGATTGTTGATTAAAGTTCAAGGATGACTTGTCCCTTATAACCAACTGTCTTCTACATCCGATGTCTGTTATAAAAGAGGTCAGTTTAATGGGAAAGATGGGGCAGCCAACCATGTGGGTGAATAGTGTCTGTTATACCCATTTGTCTCTTACATCCATGTCTCTTATATACTAGTGTATCTGACACTTGAGGGTGGTAGCCAGCGCCATCTATATATATATATATATATATATATAAATTAATAAATATAACATGAAATTTCTGCTCGGATAGGATTCGAGCCCAAGCCGCCAGAGCAGCAGCCAAAAGCGGTAACTACAGCGCTAACTCGCGGTACCTTGCCAGTATAGTACAAAGAATTATTCTGGTGCGTGCCGAGTGACAGGTGAGCGTGGCGGCACCGCAACCACGATTCAGCAGTTGAGAAGTCTTCGATGATCGCTCGCCTTCGCCTTCAATTCCCTTAAGAGACTTAAGTGCCCGATGAATTTTCCCGTTCGCACTGAAAAAAATATTATTGCTCCGCGCTGCATCGCAATAGTCGTCCCAGCAGAGTTCTACTCTCACAATCTGGGCACAATTTCACGCCAAGGCATTCATATCAGAAAGCGCCTCCCTCCGTGCAGATTAGTCGCATAACCGAAAATTCCCCGGAGAAGCTCTATTTGCCTTTTTTTTTTAAAGTTTATTTTGGCTGAAAAAAGTTGGGGCAGCGTTCACTAGTGGTACAAGGCTGCAGAAACAGCAGAGCCGGGGGTCGATCTAGCTTGTCCCCTACACTGACAGCAGATCCAAGGAAAGAAAGAGCAGCCGGACGCCAGCATGTGCAAAGCCGTTTTGAACAGTAATGTAAAGCAAGTACCATGAAAGTATGTACAGTGTTTTATTCAGTAGCAATCGTCCTCATAACTTTCCTCGTCGTCGTCGTCCGACGGCAAAGCCGCGTAGGACAAATCTTCTTATAGCTAGCGCGTCATCGCCTCGACAGACCTTAACTTCTTCGTCAACTTGTCCGGTGGCCGTCTCCACGTGTGGATTGTGAAGGGGTGGCTTGACAGATTTGTGCCGGACTTGCAATTCCTCAGAAACGCGTGAAACGAGTCGGCCGCATACTCATTCTTCTTCTAACTGTTGATAACCTTAACCAGGACAGCCATGCGGTTGCTATGGTAGACCACGAGAGGCATGCCAATCATTTGAAAGCTTGCCAAAGAACAAGCCTGCACGTTCCTAAGACGACGACGACGAAGGGGGGAGCTCCTCGCGTGGCGCAAACCTGGGGCCGAATTCTCTAAAACGACGGGGCGTCGCTTTGAAACGACGGGGTAGCGCCATGCAAATGCATGTGTTGTGGGGTTGGGGCCGTCGCTTTGGGGTTCCTTGCAGGTGCGTGAGCCGCAGAAAAGCGCTGTGCCCCCCCCCCCCCCCCCCCCGTCGTTTCACTTGTCGCTTCGCGCCGTAGCCACAGCGCTTTTCTGCCGCTCACGCACCTGCAAGGAACCCCAAAGCGACGGCCCCAACCCCACAACACATGCATTTGCATGGCGCTACCCCGTCGTTTCAAAGCGACGCCCCGTCGTTTTAGAGAATTCGGCCCCTGGACGGCGCCGGGCGCTCCTCACGAGGCGCACGCTCACGCACAACCTTCGCAAAGTGGCGTAGCAAAAAAAAAAAAACAAAAAAAAAATACCGAGCACACGCTAAAGTGCGCTCGGTACTTTTTTGCTAAGCCACTTAGCGAGGGTTGTGCTGGGCAACTCGTGCCGGTGGAGTTTATTGTCTTGATATTTTGTTTGCGAACGCCAACGAACCAAGCTCAAGCTTGAACGAGAAAAACTGGGCACCTAAGGTTTTTCTTATGGGGTGAGAATACATGAAGATTAATTGTCGCCGAGTTATTTCGCTGAGTTAAAAGCAGCAGAGTTTCCTGATGCAGGTTACTGTTACCGATTCGCGAAACATGCAAAAACGCAATCGTTTATTATTTTTTATAGGTAGGCTTCACTGCAGCCTGCTAAGTGGAAAAGCCAGCTTTACAGGACCAATCACCCATGAGCGTCAATGGTTTGAGCCGCTGTGCTTTACTCTGCTTTAACCAGTGCCACAAAACGGGAATATTTCACTTAAAAATGTTTTCTGTAGCCACCGAAATATATATCCTGAGTGCTTTAGAGTCTTAGAACTGAAATAATTATTTCGCAAAAATTAACCTGGGTCGTGGGAAGGGTATACTTCCCTTTCCCTGTCAGTCACCGACAGGAATTAAGGTTTAAAAAGAAATATAATATTTTCAGAGGACGTATTCGCTAGCTGTCTAGTAGGGAAGAAAGGCGAATCGTTCTTCCACGCCTCGTAAAAAGCATTCGGGTAAACGCGCAGGTTCATTCTCGCGATGAATAGGGATGGCCTTGGGCACTCAGATTAGGGGGCCTTGAAGCAGAGGTTCGAGGTAGTGGGCTACGAACATGCGAGTAAACTTCGCCGCAATTCAGTTTTTGATGACCACGAGCAATAAATGAAATGTTTCGCTCGCCTGTATCCGCCGCTGCATGCCCATGACAATATTGGTGCTATAGGCCGAATAAGATGTATACGCTTAAAGGGGCCGTGAAGACAAGATACGGCTTTGTTCAGTTTGGAAGAACCAGCCTTCGTAACTCACTCAGCTCCATTCGAGCCACAAAACGTAATCTTAACAGAAGAAAAAAAAGTACGAGAAATATTGATCCAAATTTGTGCTACAATGACGTAATATAGGCACAAGTGATGTAATGTGGTACAGCACTAAAAAATATTTATCAGTGTCGTAAATGATTGTTAGTATTCAAGAGGTACGTACGACGAACGGAACCCCTTACAATTTCCCCGTCACGCTTATTGGCGGTGGCATGGGGGTCGGCGGCCACTAATAGCACGAACAAGATTCCGTGACGTCATAGATAAACCATCGGAAAATGGCTGGGGAGTCGCCGCTGCTCTGTATCTTTTCCGTTATCCACGTTAATTATTTGTCTGAAGTTTGCGATCATTTTGTCTGGGCAATGCAGTCTTTTGGACGAACCAAACTTGTATTTTGTCTCCATACGGTATGTCTTCGCCGTCTTGTAGCCTTCTACGCGCAAGCAAATGTAGCCCCCCACACGATGTCCTTCCCTTCCGCAGGTTCGTCGCCGTCTCCGGAAGGTACGGAACCCGACACGGGACCTGACGCCAAGAAGAGCGCGGGCGGCGTGCGGTCGCAAACTTCGCTGCCACTCTGTCCTTCGCAGCTCACACATGAGCAGCAGCAGCCCCTCATGGTAAGTGTTTTCTAAGGGACATGTACCAAACCTTAGCTCAGAGCTTCGGCGTCAGGGTTGGCGAAAAGTGGGCAAGAAGCTGGGTGCTGCCTTGGGCCTCCGGAGACAAAATATAAATTGCTAGTAGAGATGTGCCAATACGAGTAATTCGAGAGTAGCATGCACTATTTGATTCGATTTGCAGCTCAGTTTTATTGTTGGGAGTGTTCGAAGTTTTCAAATGTTCGAAATTTACGAATAACAAAGCGATAGAAGTTGGCTCTGCCGTACGACATTCACTGCAAGGCATGCCTATTTGTGTTGGCTTTCTTGCACGACACTACGGCTGTGCCAAAAAGCTTAACTACTGTAAGCCTCTTTGCGCGAAATAAGGTTAACTCTGGTGTATGGTAGCTAAAGTGGAACGCTACTTGTGAGAAATTTATGAGCCGAAATTTCCTGTTAATAGAGTAACGTGCCAGGAATCAAGTGTTATTACTTGCTGGCTTGCAGTAACGGTCTCAACTCAAGGGACTGCCGATACTTCTGTTCACAGTATGCAGAAGAGGCCTGCATTTGTTCGTGGCAATGTATGCCAAATCTTCGTTCAACTGCCCTGCCACCTTGTCTTAATCTTTGCTTTTTAGTTTCTGTACCACTTTTCTTATCATGCACTATTACATGAACACTCAGATGTGTAAAGTGCTGACTGCCCAAACTATCCCTTTTTTTTTCTTGCAACTATGTTTTAAACGGTCCAAACACACTAGAGCTAAGATACTCGTACTCAAAAATATATGATTCGATTTGCTCTCAGTTCTTGACTACTTGGCCAGGCAAGTCGCATTCAATTTGCACTCTCAAATTCGATATGTGCACACCTCTAGAAATTAGACTAGCAGTTTCCATTCGCAGGGATGTTCACTTTTGATTGATTAATTAATTGATTGATTGATTTGATTGTAGGGTTTTCATGTCTTCTCCACAGCATACAAAAGCCTCATCATGAGGCTCATAATTGCTAGCATAGGTTCTTTTTGTCAAGCAGAGACCTTGGGTCTCAGAACGCAACACATGCCCTTTCGCGTTATCATAATAGTTTTTCTTGATCACTCCTTTGCGGGCTTTACACACTCCAAAAGACTGCTTTGTTTCCATCCTGCTTCCTTCACTTTCTTTTTTAAACAGCCTGATTGTTCATTTGCTAATTGCTTTGGTACCTTTGTGGTGTATGAACCATGGCTGTCGTCCGTTATGAGCATGGCTTTTATAGGAACCATGGCTGTCGTCCGTTACGAGTACAGCTTTTATACCAATTATGGCTGTCGTTTGTTACAAGTACAGCTTATATACAAACCATGGCCATCGTTCATTACGAGTGCGGCTTATATACGAACCATGGCTGTCGTCCGTTATGAGTACGGCTTATATACTGCGAGCAACATTATAGTGTGATCGGTTCTTTCATTATTTTTTCGCGTGTATACCAGCACGAGTACTGGTCAATTTCAGCTGAAAAAAATACGTAAAATTTTTTGACAAAGTGAATTGCGCTTTACGGCAGCCCAGTAACCAACTGACTGCAGCCAGGCCCCCCTTTTTTTAATCTGGTCCCAAACAGTCCAAACTGGAAGCAGAGTACAGCCTCCAGCAGCAGCAGCAGCAGCAGCAACAACAACAGCAGCCGCCACAGCAACAGCAGCCCGTCCTCTGGCGTGCAGCGCGAGCACAAGCCCACCGTTTCCCTGCCAAAGGCGGGCCACCACCTAGCCCGACCTTGGGGAGGCCGTTCCCGGGAGACCACTGGTTCGTTACTGTGAGTGCTGCTCTGCTGAATGTAAAAGTGTTCATCGAACGAAGTGTCAGAAGTCTGGCCAGCCCGGTCAAGCCACTTGAATCCGGGTAACAAAAGCACCAGTGACAGTAACCAATACAGTGCACGACAGCAATAGCCAAGGGGAGAGAAGACCACTGCTACGAATGCAGACAAGGCGGGAAATTTAAACGCTGTGACTTGAGGCACAATATCGACGGACAGCAGAGTTGTGAAGCTGCCACTCAGAATCACTCCAGAATTTCGCAAGCCAGGAATAGAATCTTAACGGAATGAAGAGAATTCTTTGAAGATTATAGTGGCAATTTAATGAGAAGCCATTTGCTATCAATGAATGTGGATGAAAAGGTTGGGTTTGAGACAAGGTGTGCTTACTGTACATTTCGTGGCTTGGTGGGAAAGCCAGTGCTTTGCGTTTCAAACAGATCTCTGCAGTTCTCATAGGGTGTGACCTCCTCCCTCGCCTGTCACACATCAACAGCAAGCCCTTCCACTCCCCACCTGCTAAACTCTCCTGCAGGCTTAATTTTTTCCACTTCATGTTTCGTGACCATGAAATTTAGGCAAGCTACCGTAGAATGTTTAAGTACATCCAGTGGTAAAACGAACACGTAATCTCTACCACAGTGTTGTACGCCAAAACCGACAATTTTTCATGCCCTAATCTTATGGATAGCGCTTCATGAAGTATAACAACACTTGTAGATGATAGTGCCCAATTTCAATGATGAGACACTGAAATCTTGCAATTCAATGTCAGCAGCAGAATCCATTCATAAAAAAAAAATTCCAGGCCATCTCCATTAACGTGAAACCTGGGAAGGGGCAAAGCATGCAGTGTATAAGTGTATTCTTGGTGCCTTGGCATTTTTGCCAATAGAGATGAAACCTTTGGGGGTAGGGATATACAGCTTTGCTGTAAAAGTCTTGTCTCTTTGAAGCACGATGCGTCCTAGCGCGAGGCGTAAACGAGTGTCCCGATGTTTCTTTTTTAGAACGCATTACGAAGGGTTCCAGCGTGAGGCGTAAACAAGTGTCCAGGAGTGTTTTTTTTTTTTTTTAGTACACGTGACATTCTGGAACGAGGCGTGAACGAGTATCTAAGTGTTTTAGTATTGTGACTACATGAGACAATGGTTACGACGCCAACGACATGAGACATTGACAGCCCGAGCCCTTAAGGGGCTTTGCCCCTATCAAGAAGGACGCTTAGGGCTCATGGCAACAGTAGGTGGGGCGAAGGCAAAGAGGCAAGGTGGTTGTACTGTATATCTAAAAAATATTGCCTAAGTTAAGGAAACAAGGAAAGAAGGCTGGAGTTGATGCCGTCTTCTCTGCCCCTCCCAAGATGTCAACGTTGTGCGCTCACCAATTCCTCCAGGCTGTCGTCAACATGCAAGGCCGGGCAGCCGCGGAAGAAGCGCAGCCGGGTGGAACGGCTGCTGCGACAGACGCTGCTGGCGGCCGTCATGGGCATCGCACTCTGCTGCCTCCAGGGCTACGGTGTGGCTGGGCCGCACGGCATGTTCGCTGCAACACCCCGATCAGCCGCCGTCCTGCCTTGGTTCGCCTACCATACGTTGCACAGGCGAGTGCCTTCCTCTTTTCCTATTGCCGTACACCACACTAGCATTTTTTTTTTTTTTTTGGTGAAAACCGTAATATGGGGACAGCTCAACTGGTGGTGTGTGTGCTCTGGAGCAAGCAAAGAAAATGCGAGGGCATTGTTTCACCGGCAGTGGTCATTTTGTATGTGTCCGTGGCAGTAGGGGATTACATAACATACCTTGTGTTTTCTCCACTAAAAGGCAACCAGCAAGGTTCTGTGCTAAAAGTAGCCATTTCAACACAGGCTTTTCAAGCGTGCAAGTAAAAATGTGAACAAATGTGTCTGCTCTGCTGGTAGATGCATCGACTGCTGCAGCCATACGAGATAGTGTTTGAGCAAAGCACAGCTCCATCAAAATTCAACCCAAAGTGCTGAGCATACGATACACTGGTTTTCTCTGCTTTGTAACAACAACAAAAAAAAAATTGTGATTGGATTGTGGAGGACAGCTCACACGATGACGTGGGAAGAACTGGCCAGAACTTCATTAGCTGCGCAAGAGATGGTGCAAGAACCTTTCAAAAATAACTTCCTCACTTCTCTATTAGCTGGGTAAGTACAGTTGAACCCCTTTATAAGAGAGGCGTACCAGGGAGCCCTTTCCGTCTCTTATATGAGAGGTCTCTTATAAGCAGGGCACCACGTTTTCACTAAATCAACCCATAGTTCAATGTGCGACTAAAATAAGCTCAAAAGAACGCTACAGCATGTTGCAAAAGGTTCATTCTAATTAATGTTTGCCCCGCAGAAGTCATGAAACAGTTCTGAATCTTTGTTTGATTCATACTGTATTTACACTGTTTTTTAAACAGGTTCTACAAGCTTTCTATCCTTTCACAGTTTGCAGAAGACAAATCGTAGATGTCGAGTTCACAAGCATGATGAGTAGTCAGAGCGCACAGCTTCTTCCGATTGATTGATTGATTGATGGTAGGGTTTAAAACGCCGACGCAACGCAGGCGATGAGGCACGCTGTAGTGGAGGGCTCCGGATTAATTTTGACCACCTGGGGATCTTTAACGTGCACCAAAATTTCGTACACATGGGCGTTTTTGCTTTTCGCCTCCACCAGAAAAGCGGCGGCGGCGGCTGAGAATCGAACCCACGACAGCTTCATCCGCTGTGTGCTCTGGCAATCCATAACGCTTGCAGGACTCAACATCTGCGATGCTTTTTGATTGGTAGCTATGCAATCGGGAGAGCCCACTGCGCACTCTTGGTATTCTTGGCTTGCAAAGAAGCCCGCATGCGCGGTCACGCTCGTATGCACGGCAGTAAGCTTTAACCACTTTTGTACGTTGCATCCATTGGCAGGGCTTCTCGTTATCATTTCATAACTGACTGAACCACTGTGTGTTTGCTGAAGTTATAATAAATAGTGACCACACGCGTCTGTCATCCTGCTGTGCTTCCACAACGGAAGCAACTGCAGTTAGTGGCTGGTGGCACCACATCTTATGTTAAAATGTCTGTTACAAACAAGATTGCCAACCAAAAATCAGGGATAACTTGCCCTTTATATCCAAATACCTTCTACATTCAATGTCTGGTATAAAAGAAGTCAAATTAACGGGAAGTATAGGGCAGCCATTCGTGTGGGTGAATAGTGTCTCTTATACCCGATTGTTCTTACATCCATGCCTCTTATAACGAGGTTCAACTGTAGATCCAAACTTCACACGTCGTCCATGTCCGCCTCTTGCCGCCGCAGGTGCCTGGAGCTCGCAATGGCCTGCACAATGGCCAGCGTGACAAGGAAGTCACTCTACAGCAACTGCTACCGGTCACACAGCTGCAACGAAAAGTACCGTGGCTCTCTCTTCTCCTGAGCGGCCAACTTTCCCTGCCTTGCTCACATGTGGAGAGACAACACATGCGTCAGTGTGTGGCCTGAAATGCCCCACACTCGACCGACGCATCACATGTCAGCCGTCCTAGGCATGCTGTGCGTTGTACACCCTTCGCAAAGTCGGAGGACACGCACTAGTGTACTGTACAGTCAAAGGGCAGAGGCCCCCGTGCACTGGGTTCGCCCCATGGCAGTCACAACCTGCACTGGTGCCGCTCTCAGAAGCGGCAGTGCACCGAACTCTGTCCAAACTCTTTCGTTGTGCAGGGACACGTCCACTCACGTAGAACCTTTGTTGACAGTTTACAGGCCAATGCTGTCGCCACTGGAAGAACTGGCACGGTTCACTGTACCTGCTCAAACTGCCAGAGGAACTGCCTTTCCTGCTGTGGGCACTGGGCACGGACTGCCAAAGAGCACTGTGAGATTTTGTTCATTCTAGCCGACTGACACGTAAACTTTGGACTAAGAGTGTGCTCTTACGATTTCCTCGAGTCGCAACATTATGTAGTCATGTCGGCGTGTCGAGGGTGTGCTGTTGTGGATGTTAGGCAACATGGGCAGCACCATTCACTTTTTATGTGAACGTCCATGGCTTTGCTATGAAGCAGGAGTAAAACGTGAGCTAGCCAGCAGCCAGGACTCTCAACTGCAAGTTGTTAGTACAACTAGTAATCACAGTCCTGACGACAGAAAGTTAAATTATGGATCCTAGACCAGCCACGAAGGTATCCTCAGTTTGTAAACATGGCAAATGCACCAATGTGTGCAAATTTAACCGACGTAAGTGCGGAGGTGGTACTATAACACGGTCAGTATAATAAATATTCCTCACACCGGATACAAGCCTTGACCGAGAACATTGACTGTACCTGCAGCATATTGGACACGAAAATGTTGTGCAGTCACAATGTTGTACAGGTTAGATTTCTACTCCACTCAGTTTCGAGTGCACTCAGTGGAAAAATAACTCATTGTAGTGGAACGCTGAGCGCCTCTAGTGCGAAACATGTATGAACGTGATGCACGTCCGACTACACAGCTCACGTGAGTGTAAGTAAATCCTGTTTATGTCATGGCACACAGCTAGACCGTAATGCCTCCATTGCAACCAAGAATAGTAGTTCAGCATTCACTTAAAAAAAGAATGTTTCTCAGTTTATCGGCTTGTCAAAAAAATATGAAAGAGCAAAGTAAGGGCCGAGGTAAGATTGATGCCTTGATCCAGAGTTTACTGCTCTGTTCTGACCTCCAGAGGTGTCTTATGCAGCATATAAGTGCATACAGCGAAATTTTGTACAGTCATACTTATGCTCAGCAAGCAGAAATTTTCCATCAGCGGTTCATGAGCGACCTGTTTGTATCTGCTGCTGCTCAAAGGAAAGAGTGAGGTGCCAATTTTAAATGCTCACTCTCCTTTAGGCAATAGTGTAGCTTCAAAAGACCAACAACTGAAATTTGTCAAGTACATGTTTTCTAGCCAAACCGGAAGAACATAAAAGACCACTCAATTAAAGCACCTTACACCAAAATGGCTTCGTTGGAACCGCCAACATTTGTAAGCATATTTTCAGATCCACCAATATTTTGTAAGCTGCCTAGAAGGCAGCTTACAAGGTTGGTGCTGGCAAGCGTGATACTAAACCACGATATCAGTTGTGTTTATTTGTAGATGAGAAAAAAACTAATATTTAGAAATACTACAATACAAACTAAAACAGTGGCATGCAGCATTCGTATGACATTCAGTACGTGACAGTTTACTCGAGAGCCTAACTTTGTAAAATGTTCTGATTTTGCGCTAATGGAGGACTCTATCAGTTCAAGCAACATAGAATTAAGATAGAGCTCATACAGTAACTCTAAGGTAAGACAGAAGCAGTTAAATGTTTTTGACCTGAAAATGTTTCAAAAGAAGAAATCAACAATTACCTCCCGCACAAATATTTGTGTCTATATGCTATAGGTAGATATAAAATCTCGAATCATCCACAATGTTTCCATCCAGGTCTTGTGATGTGCTTATAAAGTTGTAATGCAAAGTTTAAACACCGAACGTTGCCACTTTTCAGCTTTCAAAACATTTGGTAGCAGATTAAAATTATCTCTTCTAATTTGATTACAAATTCCTTGCACATTCTCGACTAACAAAAGCGCTGACTTTCATATGCACTAAAGAGCATATGCTCGGGAAATTTCAGTTGTAGGTCCCATCATAAAGAAGACGCACTCTGGCAAGAATAGGTTCACCCAAAATGAACACTCGATCTTGTATAAAAGTCAGGGACATACACAGATATATATGAAGTATGCGTGCATTCATGTCACCTGTCACAACCGTATATAGCATGTATAAAGCATTTTTCAGAAAGAGTCGGTGGGAAAAAGCCACTTCACGATGAACTGCTAAGGGTTGAGCACTGCGGCGTAGCATTTCTATAATTTCTTTAAAACATTCCACCAACAGTCCATCTGTGTTAACAGCTTTCTTATCATAAAGCTGCCACACTCTCCTCCTTTTGACTTGAAAGGTTTGAGTGACTGTAGCAAATTCGGATTCAGAGTGGCACTGTCATGGTTTTTTCAAAAGTTTTAAAACAACCCCCCTGAAAGGCACATCCGCAGGAGAAAAACGTGACTGCCAACTTACGCAGTGCAACAAAAAGTGGCTCACGCAAATGGTTGTTGTATATAAACGAAAGGCACTGAACGCAAGGTCCAAGAATGTGAAAAAAATCGTCCAGCAATGTTGCATCTATCATTCTCCTGTGGAGTTTAATGCATTTAGTGATGTTTGTCTGTGTGGTGAGTCTTAGCAAAGGTAAATGTAACATACTGTTTTCATGGCGCAGCCTCGAAGGTGGCTGCGATTGCAGTACATGCATTCTCTTTGCATGCTCGGTGTGAAGGTATTTTTAGCACATGAGAAAATTTAATGGCTGTGAAGGCATTGCTGCTTGCTATTTCTGACGAAAACTGTCATTTGCAACAAGTAAAAAAGAAAATTTAAATATCCTCGAGTCTTCCGGGTTGCCAGCAAAGTCGCACTGAGCAAAAGCTGAAAAAGCAACGAAAGTAAAATTGGCATACAAATAAAGTTTTGCCATTTTTTCGTCAGATTTCGTCAGTGCAGATTTCGCATTTGCATGTTCAGATTCCGTTTGTAGACTCAACTTAAAATGAAGTAAATATAAGCTTTTTAAAAGCTTCACAATGCGCGTACACAGCATGTGCAAAACTCTGCGACGTACCATCAAAAAAAAAAAGTGCCATTCACATTTTACCTGGCTCGTTCTTCAAATTTCGATATTCTGTGAGCCCGTTATTTGGTTGATTCTATGCCCACAACCATGAGAGAGGAGGTTTTGGGTTGGTCGCAGCCTGTTGGGTGAAACAGCAAGCATATCTACAGTAGGCATTATGACCACACCATTTCTAGCAGTGGAGGGTGCGCAACTGATTTCTTAGTATCCTTGTCGGGCACGGAAGTGCTTAGCTTTTCTGCAGGCTTGGAGCATGGACGTACATGGAGTTAGAGACTTAAAAAAAAACCTTAATCAAGAAGGCGCCTATTTGTAACTGTTCAATCAGTGCAAAGGGTTGCATTATTGTGCGATAATTTTTAAAGTTTGTTCCGACTACTTTTTCAAAATGTTTAATTTCTAATTATTTTCCCTTTCTTTTTTTCTCACAGAGTGCCCCCTCCCACCCTTTAAATTAAACTTTGTGCATGCCACTGTCCATGACGACACACCTGCCAACACAGTTTGCATTAGAACTTGTGAAGGGCCATGAGACTTTAAATTTAGAGCACACATGACAACAAACAAAACGTCGATGCAACTATGGCAAGTAATTGAAAAAACGATACATGGTCCCTGACATGGTAAAGTAGGTACAGAAATACTACATTAGGTGACGAATGAAAACCAAACAGCAGAACCAATACTGGCACTCCAAATATCACATACGCGCCATGCTGTGTGAATGCCTATGTAAGGTCATAATGGTGCCAATTGTTGACCCCGCACTCAAAAAGAAAGGCGTGCCACACGAAATGGTGCATACACTTTGGCTCAATTGATCATGTTATGTTTGCCTTGAGCAAGTGGAACAAGGTGAATAAAGTGGGAACAAAGCACAACCCACCCTCAACTGCACAGAATGAGCTCATTGTCTGGCAACCCTTGGAACTTGGCTGCTACATTTTAAATATGGTGAAAGCTTCTAAGTTAGCCTGCATGCATCGCATCAGGGCTTAAATTTCAAAAAGATGAGAGAACAAACAAAAGGGAGTGCTGACGTAGCATCATCTTAGAATGTTTTTGGTCTATAGGTTGCAGCTGTTTGAGTCCTTAGTCTTACAGTCTAACCGTGGCTAACCGTGCTAGGTCAGAAGAGAGAAATGAATGCACACTGAACTATTTCAGGCTTAGTGCCTTTGGGAAACAGAAACCAGAGAAACTAGCCAGCTGTGGTGGCATTTAGATGCGAGCTGTACGCGGGGGTTCATGAATGTGCAAGTACGTCCAGCCAGTAGCGAGCCTCCTAGAGGACACGAATGGCCACAGGGTCTGTGCGACATCGCCTGCATTTGTTCTGGTTGTCGGCTTTTCAACAGCGGCGGGCGAGAGCTAAGTGCTGTTACTCTTCATGAGCTTGGCAGTCAACTATCAGTTCCTAGTCCGAGCCTAATGCTATCATCGTCTAGAAATTCATGGGTACGCATTCGGTTTATGGTCTAACCACTCAACAACGATCAGAAACTGTCTTTTCTTTATTTTCTTTTCCTTTTCAGGCACGCACACACATGCACACAAAAAGATTTAGCTGGGTTATCTTTCGTTATCAATGCTGAAGGCAAGTGCATTATCTCTTTGTCAGGAAATAACTGGAAGTGTACAGCTTTGCGTCTACCGTCTTGTCCTTGCTTGCTGCCTTACACATAGCTTGCGCCCCGGAAAAGCTTATGAGAATGGTCGCAGTATAAAGCAAGGTTCTCAAACGGCCAAGCAGTAATTCGCACAACAAAATTGCAGCTGGTCCTACAGTGAATGCGAGCAATTTGGGCCATGCTAGCGTTCTCAACGGACGCTTTCCCCTGACTTGCAGCGAATGCCTTTGCAGACCAAATAAAGGTGAATTCACGTTAATTTGCAGCATGCATATCTGAGCTCCTCCATCCTTAAACCACAATTGCCAAAGTGTCCTAAAAGTAAGATTTAAAAAACAGTCCACCGAGATATTGCCAGCAAAAACATCCAACTTAGTAGTGAGCGATGCAAAAACTATGAGTGGAGCATGCGGGCGTGTAACTAAGGTGAAGGTTTTTGACCCCAGTGGTTGGCGTTAGTGAAGTTAATGTCAAGCAGTGGTGAAAAGTGTGCTTGCCTGTATAGTCAACTTTAGCACGTGCTTTGAAAGGAAGCACATAATTAGGGTGACAAGACATCTTTGTGCCGCACGCCAATTGTATTTGTCAAGAGCCTCTGCTACCTGATGACAGTACAACACGACTTTCATCCAGCCAACATACTGCATAACGACCGTTCCTGCATTTCAATAACTCTGCCGAACACAAACGAAATACTCGCTAAAGCCGAGTAACCCTGCACAGATGTTAGGTTACTCATTGTATACTGGACGTGTTGTATGCTTTTCTGGCAAGCCTGACTAGTTATCCACGAATAAATTAATCTTAGCTTCTCTTGCGTCTGAAAATAAAACAGCACAGGCACTGAACAGGACTTGTTTCAACAAGGCAAATGTCATGCAACAAAAGCCAGTTAAGCACTAAATCAGGGCATGCCGATGACCAAATGCGCAAAGGTCTGAATATGAAAAGGACAGCACTTCAAATGGAGCTTTTAGCAGAGCCTGAAACTGTAGGTTTAAGAAGGATTTCAACCTTATGTAGGTTCTCAACCTTTCTAAAGAACATGCCACTAACTGTATTAGCTTTTTATTAATTACTCTTGGGTAATTAGACTGCTTGAAAATCGGCATATGCTTTGGTGCATGTTGTCATGGGCCCTCTATGTAATGTCTTACATTACTCGACACCAAGTAGTACTTCAGTCCAAGTACTTGATAAAAGCGGTGGACTAAGTATACAGCACTTATTTTGGTAGAAATGAGCCCACAAGTCAATCACCTCTCAACACATGCTCCGCAGTTGTTTTAAAAAAGCAGGTCACCCCTAAAGTCACGACACCATATTTGCGATCGACCAAGGCATCATAACCGAAAAAATGCCAACCACTATTTTTTTCTTCATACAATAACAGCTGGGGACTCCGGAGTAGACCCAGTGCATTCATATAATGTCTCTCACGTCAACTTCGTCACTGTCACTAGCACCCGGCGTGTGCCCTTGTCCATTTGACAGCAAGTTTGGTGCAGTGCAGGGCCACACTGAATGCGCCCAACAGTTGTGTTCACAACATTCCACCAAAGAAGCGAAGCAGTTGATATGCTGCGAACACGAGTGACGCCGTGTAATGCGCACACATTCACATACACAAACAGTGGTCACACATGACATGGGCGTGACATAAAAGTACTATGCGCATGTGTGCAAGTGTTTGGTGCCAAATATGTTGTTGTAACATTGTTAAAGCTGTCATTTAAATATATATTATATATATATATATAGTCATTAAAGATGAATACTGAAATTACAACTGTGCATTCGAGTCTTTTGTCTGTTCTGCCACATTTCACCTACGAGCAAACTCAAAAAAGCACAGGCGTGGGTAAGTGAACAATTTGTTGCTGTTCTCTCCAGATGCTCCTGGAGGACAAAGTACTATAGCAACGACAAAGAACATTTAACATTGTCAGTGTATATTTATTGAGAAGCACATCAATGGGCAGAATTTCCTTCAACTAACTGCTGCATCTGCTACAACACAGCCCCCGGTATCATTTTAAGAACCAAAATTAGACAGAAGTGAAGAGAATGTGAACAATAATCATCAGCATCAAAATCATCGTCCTGCATCTAACTGCAGGCACAGGTTCCTGTCAGCAAGCCAACCACTTCTATCTGGTATCAGACAAACACATCCTATCCTCTTGAATTTTCTTGTTTCATACATTCATTAATTTATTCAGTGACTTGTGTGGCCCACTTGGTGGTGCCTGGCCTCCGGCAGACATCGCATTTACTTTTAGCTCCTCTTGACATTATTAGCACTACATAATAAAAGGTCTCTCTTATTTGCCAGTCCGGAGCAGTTTGGAGCAGTCCCTGGGCAGTGTACGACTTATGTCACAATAGAACTCTATGGGCAAATAAAGTACGGTGCTTACGGAGCAGTTACGAGCAGTGCTGAATGACAAATGAGAGAGACCAGAAGTTTGCGGGACAACATGCACTGGGAAAAGCACAAATGCCCTGATCCCTCCAGGTAAGTTACCGTATTTTCGTGTGTATAACCCACCCCTGCATATAATCCGCATCCTCACTTTCAGCCCGCCGGAAAAGAAACGAAATCCTTGCGTATTGCCCCCACACTTTGATACAGGAAAGGCTGCACCAAAGACTGCTCAAGCAGCACATCATATACTATGTAGATAGAAAAAGCATATATTTAGCAAGTAGAATACATTGACTGTAAGGTTGAAGTCACAATTCACTAATAAAATTCAGTTGTTAGAATGCACTTGTCCCTGTATTTCCTTCCTTGTCCTAGTATGTTTTGCGCAATCGCTGCCATGGAAGGCTTAGTCAGTGTTGCTGCGTAGGAGCTTCATGGCACAACGCGCATTGCCGTGAAGCTGCGCTAATGGAAAGACCCAGTGTATTATCCACACCCCTACTTTGCCACTGAAATTTTCGCATTTTTGGTGCGAGTTATACACGCAAAAATACGGTATCTATGCCTGTACTTTGTGATGGCAAATGCAACAACTGGTGATATGAAGCTGAACTTTTTTTTTGTTGGGTAGGTGTTGCCTCCAGAAAATGTTCACCATGAATCAGGGAGAAAACTTGAGCAGAGAACATTTTGGCTGTAATTTTTGGCAAGAAGAGGAGCCAGGCTGGGGATGTGATGCGAAGGGCAAACGACGGGATGGATTACAAGTTATCAAAATTATCACGGATTGGGGAAAGGCAGAACACCTTTTGGAGGAACCAAGAAATTTCGTGGGCAACTGGAAGAGGATGCAGGATAGAGGTGGGTGAAGTTTGCAAGTCCTGCATCCTGCAGTGGACATCGAATGACCGGTCACAACAATTAGTAATTAATTGACGCCAGTGTCTTTTCCAATTCACTTGTCAGACATGAGCACACTTCCGTCCTTTTTACGAGGACGAACGACAACGAAAAACTGTTTTAGCAAGCTTCACAGTCATGCTTTTTTTAAACCAAGGGAATGAATGGAACGCACTCTTCTTGGAAGACTTGCATTCAACTCTGCCGTGCTTCTTTTAACTCAGGCACTGAAGCGCTCCATGAGAAGGACGAGTTCGCAGTGCGGGGTATGCGGAAACATGTCCACGGGCACAGCCTTGGTGATCACAAACGGGTCGCCCTTGTAGTTGTTTGAAGGAGGCCTGGCCAGGCTGAAACAAGAGCAGTTCGCAGTCAGAGGCCAAAGCAAACAACACCCACCGTGCAATTCCGCGTAAAATACAACTCCTACAGGCAAACCAGTCCTCTCAACAAGTCTTTCTCTTTCTTTTGTGTATGTTCAAAGCTGCGATGTTTTGCCACCGTGTAAGTGACTTCCAACCGTGGTGTGTTACTAATGAAGGCACAAGAGTGCTTTACAGAAGAAATGGGTGAGCGGGTAATCTTACTCGAGGAAGTTTTGCATTGCTCCTTCTGGGTTGCACGAGACGTACACCAGCTTCTTGATGGATGCGGTGCCTCGAAGGGTTCGCAAGGACCTTGTTGTCTGCAAGGAAGCGTTTGACCGGGGGGTCAGGAAAGACGGACTCTCTGGCATGTTGCTGGACAAGATAGATTCGAGTCAGATGTAATAAAAAAAAGAAAAATAACGCCCATACTGTGCACAGTGCTTTACTTGCAGCCAATCAAAAGAAGACTGGGGCAAGTTTTTACGGGTTGTTACGTTTATGCAACATCCCAGAAACTTTTTACGACCCGTCCTGTTATACATACTCTGGACTACAACAGATGCATACAGTCAGTTCCAGCTGATTGGAAAATGCGTGAAGACTGCAATCGCTTAAATACTGCTTCTTATTCAGCCAAATGCATCACGTTAGCCACAATTGTTAATAGAGCTAAATTTCAACAATTCACAGTTCTCAAAAATTAAGCTATGACTAATGCAAATAATCTTTATCATCCTTAATTTATCATGTGAAACACACATTTTTGATTAGCAAATTAGCACTGGCTTCAAGTTGACGAGGTTGCTCCGCACTCAATGCTAATCCAGGCCAGAAATAATTTTCATAATGACAGTTGAAGTAGCTTGCATGGAACGATAGTTTAGAGTCAAACTTGCCGTATTTCTCACAAAAGTCCAGTCTGGGCAGCTCTTCTTTCTGATATGTAGCTTAAAGAGATCCTCAAACACTCAAAAGACCCCTCTTATCACAGCAGATACAGGATTATGACGATGGCCCATGATGAAGTTGCTTATAAACCACTTAGGGGAACAGGTCAAGTAAATTATTAAGGGAGTGAGACAATACCAACAAGGATTGGCCAAAAACAGCATTAAGTCTTGTCATACTTTATTCACGATTTGTGTCTCTTGCCAGAGCCAGCAGACTGAAAATTAGCAGCCACCTGCAACACACAGTGGTGCCTAACAAAGATCCGTAACTGCGATCTGTCTCGACCTATTGTTACATCTCAAAGTATGGCCTAACTACACAACCTAACAACCTAAACATATAAAAATGCGGCACAATGGCACAGCATGAAACTCAGAGAAATGTGGCACTTTCCGTCAAAGATCTTGGTATGGTAAGATCCAGGCAAACCCTCATCCTAGAAGTGCTTCATGCTCATGAAAAATACCAAAACACAAAACACGCAGCTTACGCAGGCCTTGTCGTGGTGGGTCGACAATGGCTACAATTTCGTTGCAATCTCCAACCGTGCGAATCACGTCATGGATGACATCCTCTGCTTTTCCCTGCACAAAGCTAGCATTCTTGATGCCTAAAAAATAACGCGAAAAGTGTCAGGATTCACGGAGTATCTGAACGCGGCCAGCAGCATTAGAATCAGGAGGGCCTGTCAACAACAGATAATTTTGGACTCGATAAGTCAGCAGTAATGCTCCTGTTTCCAGCGCATAAATTAAGCGGACAAAAACACAGAAAAGAGTGGAGGAAGTTTGATTTTAAGTGCTGTACAGGATTTAAGTTGACATAAATAAAATGGTCTCCCCACCTCACCAGACTGGGTATGCAGGGAAAAGAGTACCAGATTGCACTTGCTATTTTATTCTATGATATTAGCTGGGAACCCAAATTTTAGCACTTTCCTCACTTTTTGCCACTCAGTGCATTTAGTTTTGGAACATTTTGAGAAGTTTGCAAATGAATGCAATTCAACCAGCATAAGGCAGCTCGCATCCACACCGCCATAACCTAAGCGCTCATTTGACTCCCGAGATTTGCACTGAATTCAATTCACATTACAATCAGTCACGACGTAGGCACTATTGAGCTACTTTAGCACGACTACAGTTTACTTTCATGCAGAATTTGTAACTACTTCCAGCTGAGATAACAAGAAAAGCTGAAAAACAAATCGGACAGGTACAGTCGCAAAACTCGAAACCTTACTGCTCAGAGCTCCCACCACCGTTCACCCCATCCATTTTTTTTTACCTTATTGCAGGCTGGTCAAAAGCCTCAGAGCAGCCAAGCACAGTGTCCTATCATGTCCTTATTGCACAAAAGGAGCGAGTCAGAGGGAGAACAATTCTATAGGGTCATACTATCCCACACCTATCAGACTACGATTACACTCTCATTGGAAGGCCATCGTTTGTAACCAGAAACAAGCCGTCAGGTTGCCAGCAGTTGAGAGAGAGAGAGAGAGAGAGGGAGAGAGAGAGAAAAAAAGAGTATAAAGTAAGCTGAAGTTTTCAGCCAAGTTGACAATATAATGCAGCTCTCTCATAAAGAAAAACGACGGTGAGTCCAGGAAACACAACTCAGCCCGTTTTTTGCTACAGGTTTGTGAAAAAGAATGAGAGCAAAATTTTTTCCATGTACATAGAAAAAAAATTCCTTTTTTCACATACAAAAAAAAAAATTCCTCATCGCACTTGGTAGGTCTGCTTATGTGCTTGGAAGATTAAAGAATTATGGCGCACTTGGCTCCTAGTTTGAAGACCTGGATTCAATTCCCATATGAACTGCACAGTATTTTGTAACAGCAAAGCTGTTCTTGTTCGAGGCTTTCATAGGACGACGCATGGTAACATGGGTCCAGCGATGTGGAGAGGGCACAGCCCATAGAAGGGGAGCGCAAGTGCCAAGCACACATGCAGCTAGTTAAAAGAATTCTTGTATGAGACGTTTATCTAGGTAATGCATTTCTAAACTACCGTATTTACTCGCGTAATGAACCCCCCCCCCACTTTTCTCATAGAGAATTTACTTTTTGTCACTTCAAATAAAAAAAGCAGCGGGAATATGTTTTTATTCCACCATGGTTGCTGATGCTGTAGGCCATCCAATAAATTGATATCGCGCTACGGCACGCGCAGAAACGTTAAACATGCATTCCGACAAAAAAAATCTCAACAGTAGCAGGAGATGTGGCTTAAAATTTAAAAATTGCACGCTTGTGGTGCGCCACCTGTTGAATGCAAAACAAACCTTCTTGCGCCATAAAAACGTTGCGGCGTGCGAAGAAAGCACGAAACGTACTCCGCACTCCTTCCCAGCTCTTTGCTGTTTAGGCTGGTTCCGCCGACGTGCGAACAAAGCACTAAACGTACTCCGCACCCTCTGCTCTTGCTGTTATGCAAATTCGCCATTACGCTCCGTGGTTCTGTTGTTCAGCTGTGTTCCAACCTTTTCTTGTGCTTCTGGTGCGCGCCGTTTTAAACGAAGGTGGTAAAGAATGTGTTGCACATGGAAATCGCGCGGCTGTGTGGCACTTTAGTGTTGACCCAGTGCGTGTAGGCTACGGGCGAAAATGAGAGGTTTTCTGGCTGTGAACCGGGGTCGCCGTGTGTTTCGTGGGCCCAAAGACGGGAAGTTTGCCGGTGTCGGAAAAGAAATTTTGGATTGCCTTGACGGCACGGAAGACGGTGCGCTGTGGGCCGACAACAAATGTGCAGCCGCAAGTGTCTTCAGTGAGGAGGGAAGCTCCATGGCAAAGGGAGACGATGGTGAGTTGCGAATAAAATACAAATTTCATTACATAATTGCCTACGTGTTTTTACGAAAATGGTAAGGCTCTGACAGCGCTTCTCTTAGCAACTTTATTGCATGAAATTTCAACTTTTAAAAAATCCGTTGCAATTTTTTCCCGCATAATGAACCCTCCCCCCAAATTCATGCCGACTTTTCTGGAAAAAAAAGTGGGTTCATTACGCGAGCAAATACGGTACTAAATCTTGTGGCAATATTTACACTCGTCAACATTGTTGAGCAAAATGAAAACATTAGGCATATTTGAGACAAGACATTAATATGTAAGTAATATTTGCACTGTTCTTTTAATTAAAAATATGTGGTTACTTGATTTTTGTGATAGCAAACAAACAAAATACGCCTTAATTTAAAAACGTTTTGACCTCAAAATACGAAAAGCGCTTGCGGCACCCCCTCGTGGCAGTGTTCCCAGTCCAAAAGCAACAAAAGGTTCGGGTAGGAGGCGCAAGCAGTAGAAAATGGCAAACTTTAATCGGAGCGAATGGGAATCTATCTACTGGCTTTGAGAAGCTCTATGAAGCTTAGCCCTGTGATTAGGGAAAACCCAGGCAGCTTCGCTCTTATATCAGCATTTGCAACGCTAAGTCAGTGAAGCTTGGCTAATTTTTTATTTACTCTTTCCAGCAGTGGCCATTTCCTGTACCGGACAACCACAATAACACCGGTTTTCCACACATGGGGCACTTAAGAGGAAAAAAAAAAAAAGAAAGATGTATTGAAACATACCATTTATTTCGGCATTACGCTTGGCATTCTGGACAGCCCTTTTGCAGACCTCCACTCCGTAGACTTTATTCACTTTCTGGAATGCGGGAATTAGAAAGAAGTGCAACAAAAATTATGCTAAAGCTTGTTGCTGGCTGAAGGCAACAAGCTTTAGGGCATGCAAAACTTTTGCCGTTAGCACCAAGCCCAAGAATGAGCAGTCCCTTGCACTACTTACACTAGCATAAGAACAGGCCTGGACACACAGAATTTGTTGAAAAAAAAAAAATGTGCTTGAAATTTCCCTAGTTCCTAGGGCAGCAGTGATTTCTCATGTGCACTTAGGTAATGCAAAACTCTGAAGTAGGGGAAAAAGGGCTTGCTGGACTCCCAAAAAAGTGACACGTTTAGTTTTAGATCACGCTAGTATTTCAAACTAGTCCATGGGTCAAAGAAACTTTGTTTGAATCATAAAAAGATGTGTAAGCATAATGCAAATGTAATGCAATGTAAGCTTGCGATTTATGCAAAAGGTAGCCACACACACAAAAACAAAGTTTCAGTCCGAAGCTCGTTCCAAGCCCTTACAGCTGCAGTTAGCATGGAATTGGCAATTTCATGTGCTTTAATGTGCGCAACTTTATTTACTGTATTGGAAGCTTAGTGTTTCGATTCCATTTTGCGTTATACAGTCTTCAATACACTTGCCCCGCAGAGTGAATTCTGGAAGAGCTCGCATGCAAATCCAGATATCCAGCCAAACAGAGTAGCAGCCATCGTGTAGTGTTGCGAAATGACAACCCCATAGCAGAGCTGCTTCATGGCCAGAAAGCTAGATTTCTGTAGCTTTACTCCCCAGTTTGAGGGTAACCCACACAGCCCCTAAATCTCAGCACCACAGATTCACTCCATTTCCGTACAGTGTACTACAGATCACATTTTCTGCTTTTACTTACATGTATGTCCCATAAGAAAACAAGTAATAAATGAGTAAAAAAAACACTGTTTTGAAGACATTTTTGAAATACATAAAAATATGTAACAATGAGTGGGCACAATAATATTGTGCTCAATTTCGGTATTCACAAACATCCTTTGTTCAAACCACTCACTGAGGCCAGGGACAGGCCAATGGTGCCCGTGCCGCAACAAATGTCAAGAAGGGTGGTGTCTGCGTTGAGGCTGGCGACTTCTTCCACCGTTTTGTACAGCAACTCGGCCCCTGGCGTGTTGACTTGGAAGAATGCGTCTGGGCTCACTTGGAACGTCCGACCAAGCAGGCACTCTTCTATTTCCTGCGTGTGCACAACAAATGTGGAGGACTCACAGGTCCTAACATGTCACATATCGGCTGCTTAAGGGGGCACATGGGTCTTTGGGATCGAAAAATTGCCCAAAAAAGCTTTGTTTTAGGTATCACTTTACTCTTGATTTGCACAGCTTTTCCTACAAAAATTCTGTACTTGGAATGGTGCCAGATACTTAGAGCAGCCATAGAGACCCAATTTCAAAAAAAAAAAAAAAATTATTCATAATTTCCTCACTTCTTCACCACGACTGGTATCGCAGTGATAGTAAATTCTTGAGGTACATCCCAGCATGTATTGCAGTTAGGAAGATCATTTGTTTTGCACTGTGAAGCTGAATGTTAAAACCATCCAATAAGGGAAGCAGATTTCGCATTTTGTGTTTCAGTAGTTGCATAATTAGTGTTATTTTTAATTGGTTAGCAGGAGTACTTCAAACCTAGAAGTTAGAATTGATGTAAACTTGTATGCGATTGCAAAAGAAAAAAACTGCTCCCCACATTTCATTCTCGACAACCTGTGGTATCTATTCATGCCTTGCTGGTAATCTTTCGTTGAATAGTTTTTTACCTATTGATCTCACGAACTATCAAGGAAGATTTTTAATTAACCCGCCGCGGTGGCTCAGTGGCTAAGGCGTTGCGCTGCTGAGCACAAGGTCGCGGGTTCGATTCCCGGCCGCCGCGGCCGGTTTTCTGATGGAGGCGAGAAGCAAAAACGCCCGTGTGTACGAGATTTCGGCGCACGTTAAAGAACCTCAGGTGGTCAAAATTAACCCGGAGCCCTCCACTACGGCGCGCCTCATCGCCTGCGTTGCGTCGGCGCGTTAAACACTACAATCAATCAATCAATCAAGATTTTTAATTAAACAAGGAACTAATCACATCACATCAAAACTAATTGGATATCTGAAAACAGCTAAAAAAACTGAACAAGTGTATAAAGTTTAATCAACATTGGTTGGAAAGAAAGTTTTATGACCAGTGTGCCCCTTAACATCGAAATCCCCGTAACTGCATACTTAACAATTTCGCTTTAAAACTGTCCAATAAAATACCCGACCGGCACTCTCTCTCACCTCGGTCCCGAAGACGTGCTCATATTGGGGCTGTTCTTCCTCCGCGCGCCTCTTGTCAAACCGCTGGAAGTGGCAGCAGGTGACGCCGCTCGATTTGCCGGGGCCTTCCGTGAAGAACTGGCGCAGTTTCCCTTTCTCCTCTGAGATCTCCTCCTGGAATCAGAAAGTGCGTCAGGTCATTTACTGCACATTCACAACGTTCGCGTGAACCAAAATTGTTCTTAGCAATCATTTTAATTACGACGTGGTACCAGCACAAAAAGGAACACGAAGGACGACGAGAACAGAAGATAGGACGAACGCTAGCGTCGTCCGGACTGCTATTTTCATCCTTCCTCGTCCCTTTTGCACTGGTACCATGCCGAAGTTAAGCAAACCTTGAACAGTTTAATTAAGCAGGGTGGCCCTGAGTTAAGAGCAGGTCGGCTCCACAGCACTTAGGATTTGAAGTGCACGGTAGAAAATGGCTTCGGATTAACACAACTGCAGGAGACAGTACGTGACACATTGACTAAACAAACGATGTGTCCTGTATGGCTCTACTACACTTGAAAGTAAAGTGCAAGGGAACAAACGAGCCAAGAATGGTGGCGAACAAAAGGGGAGAGAGAGGAGGGGGAGGAGAATTGAATTAACCTCAAAATTTCTGTGGAATTAAAACATTGAATTTTGGGCACTTTTCAATGTGTTGCAATCGAATTGGTGGCCAATTTCCTTATTCAGGATTAACAGCCTGAGACACTAGTAGTCGAAAAAAGTGAATGGAGTCTGGAATCTACACAACTCGTGTGCGTTCTTCTGTCTCCCCATTGCCGTTAAGTGTGGCATGATATATATAGTATAGCTTGTATTCATTGGCGAGGCATGCATGCAGGCAACCATGTGAGTGTGCTGTCACTGGTTACGTCGGGCTCCGCGGGATGGCGGTACTTGTCCGTGCTAAGCACATGATGTGTGTTGGACGTTCCTGACTCTACCCCACCGAACGCAAAGTAATGCCTCGAGTCCAATGTGAGTGCGATTAAATCTCTGTTGACACCACGGTCGAGAATCGGGTTGAAACTGAGCAGATGACACACGACGGTGTTTTTTTTTTCCTTCGTCATGTGGGCACAGCGGCACAAGCCGCGCCATGTATGTGGCACAGGGGCGATGTCTGTGGCCGCTTCCAGTGTTGCCAAGTGAAGAAACTGACAGCTAAACTTTTCAATGAATACCGCCTATACCAGTGGGCGTACGATTCCGGGAAACCGGCAGATTACAAAAAGTAATGTTACTGTATGTCAAAGTACACAGCCAAGCTGAAGGGTGCATAGTAGGTAGGCAAGGAAAGAGGGGGGGGGGGGGGTGGAAACTCTGGCCACAGGCTGACTCTAAGCTAGGGCTTTTTGGATAAATTGGGCACGGTACAAATTGCCTTGCATGGTAACACTGCATTTTATAGCACCTGTCACAGACATTTCTGTCTGTCTCGACAAAAAAATGACATCACAGTATAAACACACACGAAGCATCATAAAAGCACTTGTACATCATCGCCTCGCTGCTATTGGTAAATCACCGCCACACAGTGAAAGTGCTGCTCCCAGCTGTACAATTCATAAAATTGAACTGCATTGCTGCAAAAGCTTTTGTTTTCATTTCTCAGCAACACACGAGAGCACCCTGGTCAGTTTTCTCTGCAGCACGAGGGCTATGCGATCACTATCTTTTTCTATCTTCTGTTCACATCTACAGCAGATCCCTGCCAGCAGCAAGGGTGCACCCATTTGCACCAGTAACCGCACAACATGACGCACCTCACTGAGTGCCTGCGGGTGGATGACTGCGATGGCCATAATGTGGTCTTTGCTTGTGGTCCGCACAGTGAGCTGGCGCCAGTACCCTTCGTGCGTCTCTGGATTAAACGGCTCCTTGCCAGACTGTTTCACAAAGTCCTGAAAGCACTGCAGCAAACGAAAATTTCTTCCGTGATGAGCGCCATCTAGCAATGCAGAATCAGCATCAAAAACAAAAATTGTTTAGAAGAAATGCAACATCACATGGCCCAGCCAGGATGAAAAGGCACGTACTTCTGTTTCACAATTCCATGCGATGCTGCCAAAGCTATAAGCTCCAGCAGCCAGTAAGAAAAGATGACAGTTTCTTGGCAACTAGTATTTGAATAGAACAACATGCCTGTTCGAATGAATCATTTAGTTGCCCTGCATGAATGCAACAAACAACTGATACAAGGTGAGACTTGAGCACAGCCACAACAAAACCGGCTCACGAACGCACAAACTGAAGTGAACTGCAAAGTTCCAAACACACAAGGCAATGCTTGCAATGCAAATACTTGCTGCTGGTAGGTACGCCTTCAAGCGAACATTGACTCTTCCTATTTGCTTCCAATGTGCGTTTGCCCTACTGACTGGTTAGCAAGCACTGCACAGAATTAGTGAGACTGAGGGCACTGTATGCTGCAATGGGTAGATATCACGGTGCAGCTTCTAAGTATTAATTAAAATTCATATGCAAGCAAGCTGAGTAATGCTGCGCAAATGAATCCCTTCTACTTTGAAAAGCAGAGCTGTTTAAGCTATTAGTTCCACCGTATAGTGTAACCAGAAAAAAATACCAAGAAAAAAGACCGAGTGCACGTGAGCGTGTGCCCCATGAGAAGCTCAACCTCTGGGAACACTCTGCTCAGTGTTCGTGGAATGATCTCTCACGTGCCTTTCTTCTGGCCAGCCAGTTCACGTGCGTCGTTCGCGCCTGAAGTGGGGAGCACAGATGCCGAGTTCGCAAAGCTGGTTGCTGCAGGTTCTAGTGCATACTAACGCGGTCCATTTTCGAAGAGATGTGAAAGCCTGCGGACAAAACGATCCGGGCCTGCCAGTCATAGAGAACTTTCAGCGGTAAGTTTGAAAACACATTTGAGGTGCAACAGCCAGGTCTCCGAAGAAGGGAGAGGGGCCGCCAGCTCTGCTGTTTCTCCAGCCTTGTACCACTAGTGCAAGCTGCGCCAGTTTTTTTGTTCTCAGTGTGTGGCTGGGCGACATTCAACACATTTCAGCTGTGAAAGACTTGTAGATTTGCGTAATACTGCTAGGTAAAACTTTTGAAGGTAGCACGCCATAAGCCCCTCATTTTAACAAACGACAGACAGATGCCACTAGCTCATCAGTATCTCACTACCCAAGACTAAGTGGCAACAGAAACTATGTCCTGGGGCAGAATTCTCAGTTCTGCCCATTTTATGTTTGTTTCAAAATGTCATTTCGAGCAAGCCCTGACTGGCTGAAAGCAGACGGCCAAATATGACTCGGCACATTCAGGGATCTCACCAGTGCAGCCACGCCACGACTGAAATGGACACGAGGTGGACGTTTTCGAAATGAGCACAGCTCAGAACTTCGCTCATGTTGCAGCACTCCAGACAGGAACAAGTGCATCATTTTTACGGAGCCATGAAGACAAAACAGAACTTTGTTCTATTTGAAAGAACTAGCCTTAGGCAACTGACTCAGCTCCATTCAAGCCATGAAAGATGTGTTTTTAGCGAGGGAAGGGGGGGGGGGGATGCAAGAAATGTTGAAAAACCTTTAAATTTCACGCTACATTGGCGTGATGCGGGCAGGAGTGAAGTAATATGGGCTAGAACCAAAAACAAAGTGATCAGTGTTAACAGCACTTTAGCATTCAATTGATACGAATCGATCAAACAGAACTCCCCACTATAATCGTCCAGTCATGTCTCCTGGTGGTGGCTTTGGGTGGCAGCCACCAATTGCACAAACAAGATTCTGTAAGGTCACAGAGAAATCACTGGAAAGAGGCTGGGGGGCCACCACTCCGTTATAGGTTTTCTTTAATCGCTCGATTATTTGTCTCAAGCTTGCGATAAATCTTCTATCACCGTTATCGGCACAAAGCAGTCATTTTAACGAACCAAACTTATTCTTTGCCTACATGGCCCCTTTAACCCTTTCGTACTGCAAAACGAAGTAAAGTGTACCAAATTTACAGAAAAATGTTTGTCGCTCAATTTATAAAGCTTTTTTTTTCTCTGAATAAGACGGTACCATTATTCTGATGAAATAACGTTCCTTTATCTCTCTAATTGTGTAAAAAATATTGCTCTAAGATGGCTTCACATGGTACTATTATTTCGATACATAACGTCCCTTTATTTCTTGTGTAAAAAAGACTGCTGAAGATGGCTTCACTGTATGGCCGCAGAGTCTTGCAAAAAAGCGCCGTCGGGGCTCCAAAATGACCGATTACAAGTATACACGTCATGACCGATGATGGCTATACTCGTCATCGGTCATTTTGGTACAAAATCTCATGACAACTGTACTCGTCAATGGGAGCGAAAGGGTTAAACAAAGTTTTTTAGGGGCAAAGCATCTTGGGGGCTCGGGCTATTGGCATCTCCTGTCGTCAAGCGACAGGAGACGCCACCATTTTCCGTCGTCAAGTTGGCAAACAATGATCAAAAAAGGAATCTATAATGGATAAAACCTGTTCAAAATCAAATAACGTGATAAACAACATAATAAACATGACTAACATCATAAATCAGTTAGCCTATTTCAGGACAGCTTGACTATGGCAGCGCGCAAGCGCTTTTTTTTAGCGTGGACGAGCATAGCTCATCTTCGGTGGGAGCGGTACAACCTTGTGGATGAGCTCAGCTAGTTTACGGTAGGCAAAGGGTTAAACATGCCCCTGAAACAGGCTAACCTTGGCGACACGCTTGGCTGACTCGGGGACATTGGGCAGCCCATCTGGCGAGGCGACACTCATGGACCCCTGGCGGTAGCTGCTGATGCGGAAGCCCACGGTGATTTCCCCCGTCTCCAAGTGCTTGCCCACTTGTGAACTCATTCTTGTTGCGGTAGCCGTCCACCACTGGAGACGGCCGGATGGGCTCCGGGGCACAGACACTTGTCTTGTGCACACTCCTGCAACAAAGGGACACCCCTGCATACTTATACACCGTTGCAATCACCCTGCCCCATACTCTCGCATCTGTGTATAGGTTGTATTCACTGGCTGGGCACGCATGCAGGCACCCATGTAGGTGCGCCTTCACTGGTTATGTCGGGTTCCGCTGGATGGTGGTACTTGTCCGTGCTGAGCACATGATTTGTGTTAGATGTTCCAAATTCTACCCCACCAAACGCGAAGTAATGCCTCGACTTCAATGTGAGTATGATTAAGAACATCTCTGTTGACACCACCATTGACAATCGGATTGAAACGGAGCAGACAACGTACGCCGGTGTTTTTTTTTTTCTGCTGCGTGCAGGAGCAGTGGCACAAGTCACGCCATGTCTGTGGCACTTCGGCCATGTCCGTGGGCCGTTTCCAGTGTTGCCAAGCAAAGAAATTGACAGCTACACTTTTCAGGGAATACCATGTATAATTATTTTGCCTTTTTCTGCCCAACCCCTCTTATGCAAAGCCCTCAGACATTTAAATAAATGAAATGTAAATGGCTGGGAAAAAACCTGAAAAATTCAGCTTTTTCCACTGAAGGGTAACAAAACAGAAAGATTAATGTGAGAAACAGAGCTGATGCCATATTTGGTAGTTAGGAATGCTTGCAATCCCTCGTCAAGCAGCACATTAGCACACGCAAAGGTGACCGCTACCTCAAACACACCTCGTTCTAATGAAATGAACCAACGAAAATGCTGACATTAGAACTCAAACGTGCTTACGAAGCCCCAGCCATGGCTTTGGACACTGGCAATGCCCCATTCGAGACAACCCACCCTAACGAACCTTTGTTTGCTAATCCACGACTTGAGGCCTGGGTTAAGCGATTCCAGTTTCCGAGCATACTTGACTGTAATTTTCCGCATGTGCTCTTCCTTCTGCGTCAGTTGTTGTTCATACGGTATGTCCGACCAGGGCGCCACAGAATCCTTTATCCTGCAAGAAACATCACACTGTTGTACAAGTCATACACAGAAAAGACTGTACACAAAGTATACACGAAACTGGAATGATGATGGGATGGGTGTATTCAGATTATTTTCCTCCGATGCATAGGTAATAATAAAAGCAAAGCATGCAAACATTGCCCCCATACGCCTCGAGCGCGGCCTGTAGGGGCGCTACTGAAATCCCCCTAGCGGCCCGTTTCGAAAGCAGCCGCGGGAGTCTCCGGCCCGCTCCCCCCTGTCGCCGTTGCTTTTGGGGCTCGTTAAAGACTGCGATTTACCGTTTTTACGCGTTCGAAATACGGAATAATGTGGAGCAGGCACTCTGTTTGCAAGCGTGGTGTGTTTACGATAGTATAAACGTTTATGACGCGATCTTAGTGTGGTAAATTCGGTCTGTATGCGCACCAGGTGTGTGTCACAAGCCGGCGTCCCGAAGCCGGCATATGCATGCAGCTGACTGCAATTCCGCTGCCCTAAAATTTAGTGGTAGTGTCTCCGTAAGCCGTGTTTCCTCCGATGGTCATGTTGCGGCCATACACACTGTGATGTAAATCGACTTTGTGCACTAGTGTAATCTAGCGGAGCACTCATACCTGACAGCACGCAAGTTACGCTTATATTGATCACTACCCTGAACAAGCCAATGCATGCGGCATAAATTTCGCAAACATTTTACGAAAGAAGTACGATGGATAATGCAAAATTATACTCTGGAGTCAGCACACGACGACAAATTTTAATGCTGGGTCCTCTTGTCCCGAGGTGAGCGCTCGCAAAGATAAATCTGTTGCACTTATCCTCCACGAGAAGCGCAGAGACGGGCTTATGAGTAATCTGCGTCCGCGACTAAACTCTTCTTCGAAACATCGTTATATGACACGGGGAGACTGCAGAATCTAGCATAAACCGAAATCAGAGAGCCTTATCAGATACCACACTCTTCAACGAGCCAGTGTTTACAAGATTTCGGCGCACGTAAAGGATCTCCAGGTCCAGGTGGTCAAAATTAATCCGGAGCCCTCCACTACGGCACGCCTCATCGCCTCCGTTGCATCGGCGCGTTAAAACCTACAATCAATCAACTCTTCTAACGACACCTCGTATAGCTTGTGAACTGCCTACCCTGTACTCAAAAAATGCGTCCATTGAGTGATCAGCCGTTCGTTGAGGGCGAAAAACAAACGAAAAGTGAACACGCAGCTTGTGTGTGTGTGATTACTAAAACGTTCATTCATTGATTTCACTCCGCATTTGTAAACAACAATATAGTTGAGCGTCCCCCTCCTCCCTAACCCCCCCACCCCCCCAATGTCTTGCGAAATATCAGTGCATTTCGCATCTTGTTGTTCTGAATACTACCTTGCTAAACGAACGTCTTTAGAATTTCAGAAGCTGCACTGGTTTTTTTTTTTTTCCCTTCCCGTATACTATTCTATTTATTCCTGATTTGCAGACCATTCATTTTCCCGTGGTTTCATTAACTTATACCTTGGTGCTTGCTATAAGGCTTGAGTGAGCACAGATTTGACAACGCACAGCCTTTGAGTGTACTTAACATTTTTCGCGTGGTTTATATTCCCATAAAAAGCACAAGTTATTGTCAGCTATTGGGTTATCACATCCCCGAAACATATTTTTCTACGACGTACATATTCGAAGCAAAGTCGCATTTGTTGTCTGCTCTGGAAAACGAACCAACCTCTTACAGTGGCAATATCAGGTCTAAACGAGGCGACAATAAATAGAATTCACTTGTGCTGACGTGTTCGAAGGTGACAGTGGTGATATGCTGCTGCCGTCACCGACGCCCGCAAGAGCGGCCAAGAAGCGCGCAGAACCGCCTCCCCGGGTAGCTCTTGTTGGCGTTCGAGCGCTCTACCAAGGCGCAGCTGTTTTTTTTTTAAGTGCCCTAAATGTGCAGTTTGCTTACAGACGTCCCCATAACAAGTTGTTTAGTGCGCGGAAAGGCAAAGAGAAGCGAAAGAGAACCAAAACACTGCATGACCACCTATCAGTTACGCAGCGCTAATCCCGCAAACGCCGCGGAGAAGCGGCGGCAGGCGGCGCAGCGATCGCGAATCTCGAGGCGTATAGAGAAAAACTGGTTTTCAATTCATTACTAGATAACTACGTAAGTGCTGCAGCGGGCCTTAGTGCTACACTAAATAAACAATAAAATGCTATCTTTGGGTGAAACTTAAATGCAAACAAGTGATTGATCCACACAGGGAAAACTTGAGTACTCGTAAGCACTGTCACAACAACCTGCAAACATTATGCCGCCTGAATACAACCAGAAAAACAAAAAGTAGAAACTGGGGGCCCTTTAACTGCCATGTCCTACCTTTGTGTTTCCTGGAACACGCTAGTACATAACCTGTGCTTTCTTTTTTCTCATTCAAATCTTCAATAAATTTTTCCCCGTTGCAAGAGGAATATCACTTGGGTAAGCCAAAATCACAGCGCTCCTTATTTGTCCTGAAGACGTTGTATACTAGTAAAAACAAAAAAATTGTTTTCTCTAACATTCGCTTTTTATCTATAATTGTAGCTTCAAAACTACCATGTCTTGAAACTGTTGTGTATAAGTTGTACAACTCTATCAGGTACAGGTGAATATTTCAGTGCGTTTCGAAATAAACATTGGGAGTTAGCACTCGTATTGTGCTCTCCCTTTTGTATCCCATTCAATGTTTGCACCAGTAATTCAAAGCTGCATAATACCCCTGTCACACGGGAACTTTCAATTGCGATCGAGCCTGACCCCGCTCGAACTCAATCCTGGTTTCCCAAGCGTGATTGAGGTCTCCAAGCATGATAGGATGAAAGTGGTGGTATTCTCATCCCTGCTGAGTAATGGCACAGAAGGTCACAACTTTAACTAACGCCACAAGTTGTATCGAATAACTTTACTCAAATAAATGGCCGATAGCATTTACATAGTTACGTGTACTTACAACCATGCAAAGTTACCAGGTGCTGGCCTGAAATACATTTTTGGTGCCATCTGGCATATGTGAGTGTTACTGGTGCAACTTCTCAAATGGGATTGAGACGTGCTGTGTAGCAGGGGCGATGTGTCTAGCTCGCACAAAACGTCAATCGCGCTTCGCTTCAACCTGGATTGAAAAGGCCCGTGTGACAGGATTATAAGTTGATCCAAATAAAAACACTCCTCACTCGCATGTATTGAAAAGAACAGAGAAAAAATGTGCCATGTTCTAGGTTAACTCGCCACTAACCACAGACAGAGAAATGTCATTTGAAGACAAGACAGTCAATAGAATTATATGGCTGGTTGCCTATATGTGCACATTTTTTGCAATCTATGACAATTAAAATTTTGCAATAAACAAGCGGTTGGCAAACAATGCTTGTTTTGTTATTTCTTCCACGCATCAATGTGCATTACGCTGGAGTGAAGAAATACAAGCAGTATTTTTGAATGCGTTGCCCACGTATGGCTGAATCAGTGTGAAGCCTCCAAATAAGCACCCTAAAAGAACGTGCTTAGCGACATCCCAGAGAAACGCTTCTATTAACAACTGGGACTGCGTTCAAGAGATTTCAGAGACGTCCTTACCTTCCTTCTCTTGAGATATCACCACATCTCGAAAAATTATTGCGAGAAATTGATTACGCAGCTGAAATCTTCTACGTGCACTCATGTGATGTACCAGTGACAAACCTGTCAGCAATGCTTGCTTCATCACAATGTCTTTTTTGTGGCGTGACATCTTCAGCTTCACCAAGCTTTCTTTTCTGTATAAGCGGGTCAGCCATGGGGTTTGCTTTCTGCAAGGTGTTTGAAAAGAAAAAAAAATGTTAGTGCGACTGCAAAGCGCTTTTGTTTGCTAGTTTTAAATCAAAGGATGCAACAGTACCTTGACAGTTAAGGTGCAGCCTTTGAAGTTGTAGCCTTCAATTTTTTTCAAAGCATTCTCCCGTTCTTCTTCGGATCTGTTATAAATATCATTTGCTTTTATTGTCCATTAATAGTTTTATGGGAGCGAAAACTACAAGGGCTTATGCGAAACAAAAATCAAACCCATTACCTGAAGGACACGAAGGCAAACCTGGCCTTCTCCATCACTTTGATTTTGTGAGGGTTGAGGTTCAGAGTTTTTGAAAGAAGCTTCTTCACTTGCTGGTAAATAAAAGGGAGAAAACGCATTAAACTTTCAGCGAAAACGTTCTGAAGAAAAGCGAGAAACAGTGGACCTTACTCCGTGGCCGAATATCTTCGGCAGATTGCCGACTTCAATCTTGTGGACCTCGGAAGTGAACTCGTCCCTTTTGGTGTAAAAATAAGGATCCTGGGCCGGTTTCGCTCCATCTCCGTCGGCTTGCAAGTTTGTACTATCTTCCTTTCCAACTGCGTTACTTTCTGCGCTGTCACCTGAAACATGCCCGGTTTCGCCAGCTGCACTTTGCGAAGATTCGATCACAAGACTGTCACCACTATTTTGTGAAGTTGACATGGCAAGTAGTTCACAAGACCGTTTATTTAAATTTTCGCCCAGAGCTTGCATAAGCGTGAACTGCAAGTGAACTCTACGAGCGCACGTGTATCCGTGCACAACATGTGTGCACGAACATTCCCTGACTTTTTAACGTTCTAATAATATTGCCTGCTAGAATGTTTGACGATTTTATTCTCATTTAATATTGGAATAAATGCAATGAAAAAGCAATTTTGGTGCTGTATGAGAATTTCTCTTTTTGTTGTTGTTACTTGTAACGCTTGTAACTCGCCCAGCTTGCATGGCCGCCAACGACAGCGCATCGTCGCATCGGTCGTCTGTCGAATCGTTTTTCAGCGGAGCGGGAAAGCTTTCCGAATAATCACACGAAATCACGTTCAATCGGTTTTAATCGGGCATAAAAATGGGCGATGAAAACGTAAGTTTGTGGATAAGTGACTTGTGAACACCAGTTCTTTTCGCGATGCGTTGCATTTTATTAAATAACTCAGCTCATTGTTCGAAGATTTAGTCCAATAGGCTTATAGGTGCATCCTTTATAACCAAAATTTACCGAAAGCACGAAGCTGTGTACTGTAGAATGAAATGCTGCATTATGTCTGTGCTTGTGCTCTCAATGGCGAGACCGAAATTTCTTTAGCGACTGTCATATGCGCATCTGACAGCGCCGAAATTACGGGCTTCGTTTGTTCATGCGGGAGGTTTGTTTGTTCTGCCAGTGCTTTACCGTTATTTGTGTCTTTCCCGTGGACTTTGCTGCCTAAACGTGCTTTTAATTAGTGATTACATAGTGTTGTACTTTTAACAAGTGTTGTACTTTTAACTCTTTTCGTTAGAACGACTCGAAGGACCTCGATAAAAGCCGGAATGACAGCGTCAGCGAGCAGGTAAGTCGTCTGCAGGTTTCGTGATTTTGACTGCTTTCGCTTTACGCCTGACCACAAGTAGGTTCTGAATGATGTGCTGCCGTTAAAGGATAAAATCATGAATGAAATTTCGTGTTCAGAAAAACCTGATTTGTGGCTGAATTTGACAGCTACTTTCGATCTGACGCCGCATTATGAAGAGGCTAGGTGCTCCTATAAAAGCAAAACAAATGTCTCATTTCTGCGGCGATGGTAGCACTGTCCTGGTCGGACCATTTGCTGGTTCGATTTTTGTCTCGCTTTAGATAGTAAATTCAAATGAGCATTTTAAACGAGCAGCCATTAGTAAGTTAACCTGACCACTTGGTTGCTTAAAAAGACCGGAACGATTTCTGAATGTTTTTTTCTTCAGAAACTGCAGATGCGTTTCTCTCTGAGCGCTTCCCTTTTGACTTTTATATAATAGCGCATATGTTTTAAGTATTTCAGTTATGAAGTATTCGTTTACGCGTTTAGCATCATGCGTTGAAGCAAAGTCACCTTTAGAGGAAATATTGTGATTGCGCAGAAGGCGCTGCTCTTGAAGGGACACTGGAGCTTAAAAGTAACTTGGCCTACATTTATAGCTTAGAGTGTTGTAAAAACAAACACAGCACTCACAGCAGCAGCAGTTGCTTATTAATGCAGAAAATGCCAAAAGCAAAAGAACGGGTACCGCCCTCTCCGTTCACTCTTCCACAGTGAGATTTGCGACATCACGAACCTTGAGTTGGGAAGCGCAGTATGGTGGCGCTTGCCCCAGTATTTTTCAGAAAGAAATGCTGAGGGAGGAGGGACATAAGAGTGTAGAATACATCTACGTGGGAAATTTCATTTGTCATACACTTTTGCAGACACAAACCTCAGTTAGTGAACATAAGCTAAGACGCCTCAGTCGAAGTGTTAGGCCTTATTTCAGTTTTGGTTTTGTGGAAATGTCTTGCGTTTCATGCACGTGCAATCGAAATATGCGTGCATGTGGGTGAATGCGAGATCTTCCCATACCAACGTATCACTAGTTCGTGTATATGCTGTTACGGCAGGAGGGGCGAGGCAGCAGAGTTCGGGTTCATGGCTGACCGGTGCGGGGATGACATCTTTGATGGCAACATTATGTACCATCGTAATACATTGAAATACAAACAATGGAGCACACGGCTTTCACTGCATAGGACACATCCTGGCGACGGGTGGCGTATATGCAGTACGAACAAGTTACGAGAGTTCATGACCAGCCTTAATATGGAAAGGAAATCACGAATTAACAAACAAAGGAATATAGCTGCGCGTGCTGTTTTCACGCAGCGCAGTGACGAAGTTCGATAATGCTCGTGTGAGCAGGTGCTGAACACAGCGCAAAGTCAAACCAAAACACTCAAACACCAAACGGGGGTGTTTCCGTACCAAGGTATGGACACGAATTCTCGTAACTTTTCGTACTGTGCATACGTGGCCCGTCGCCAGAATGCGCGCTATGTACTGAAAGCCACGCACTCCATATTTCAGGGTATCACGATAGTACACAATGATAATGATGCGCATACCCCAGCAGGGGGATTCAACATCCTCCCACCGCCGCAGTTCGCGTCTTCCACTAGCAAGTACAGTCACCAACTGCACGGTGATGCCGAACTTGCTGGGTGTTGGACACTTTTCTCTGCTGTGCCGTGTCTCCATCAAACGCTCGCATTGCAGGTGCTTGCATCCGTTCTTTTCACGTTCGCTTAGTGATGACGCTAGCACACCAAGTCCGGCAGTTTATCCAAATGCCTTCGAGGGACAGACAACTGATTTTTTGTGGAGCGCATGTCCTGTAGCTCATATGAAAGACAGTGAAGGAATTGCGAAATAAACGGGCAGAAATAATTTTAATTTTGCGCTAAAATGTTTGAAGTCCGAAAGGTGACGCCATTTAGTGTCTTAAATGCAACATTGCCGTACATGCCTAACAACTCTGTCAGTTTCAATCACCGCATAAATGAATAGGAAAGGTTGCACATTATTGCTACTTTAGCCAGGGACAAGTTGTTAAACACCCCTTTTCACCTTGCGTCCAGTTGAAAGTATGTTGCTGCACTGTTCACTGCCATGGTTGCCAGCATTCCTTTTGGCTCAGTGGCTAAGGCATTGTTGTGCTGCTGAGCACGACAACGTGGGTTCGATTCCCAGCCGCAGCGGCCGCTTTTCTGATGGAGGCGATAAGCAAAAACGCCCGTGTGTTTGAGATTTCGGCGCACGTTAAAGATCCCCAGGTGGTCAAAATCAATCCGGAGCCCTCCACTATGGCACGCCTCATCGCCTGCGTTGCGTCGGCGTGTTAAAGTATGAATTAACTGTGCCTTTTGGTAGGCTACATATGGCGGGAAGGTCTAAAAATTCTGATTTCAATAGTTCTAAAGCACTATCAGCGAAACCATTCCTGGTTAAGGTGTTTTAAGTGATTCTCTTTAATTTGGTATAAATAAAATGTGCTCGACAAAGATCGTTTGTCTGTCCCGTTAAGGACACTCGGCTTTTCGTAGTGGTACATGCTGATCCATTCATTGCTTTTGATGTGCCTCGAGCATGTCTAAGCCGCTTTACAGCTCCACCTTGGAACGGGCAGTATATGTAGATGTCAATGGCACACACGGGGGGCCCTTTACTTGTCCTGTGCATCACAAAGCTTATGCTTTGCATGCTGGCACGATGCCCCTGGTGCCCCGCCTTGCAAACGGAGCCAGACTGTGACAAAACCAAGTTGATTGGTTTTGAAATCGTCTTCAAACATGTTCATTTAGTATCTACATCTTGTCGGGTCACGCTGGTTTGTCACCTCTTTTCCTCCCGCCCGCAAGGGAATTGTTGAGGGGATGAAAAATTGTTCTCCAATCCTAACATTTTAAGAATGTAAAAACTTGGGTGATTTGGTGATGCGTGTTGATGACGAAGGAGCTAGACTATCTTAATAGGGCACGTGCCGATAATGGTTAGTTGTGGGGTCGGCTTTGTTTCTTCATGTCTGTTTTTTTTTTAAATGTTTTTATCAAGTTTTGTTCTCTACAGTTTTGTTTATATTTGGCATTTCTGGAGAAAATAAAATCCAGTTGTAAGTCAGCGCTTTGTCTCATTGCTGTTGTCTTGTCGCTTTCGCTGGAGTTCAACCTAATATTTTGTTGCATGTGTCCATGTCGCCAATGGTCTCTTACTGTCTAAGATTTTTGGGTTTTTTTGCTTCCACCACTGCCTCAACTGTCGTTGCAGCTTGAAAAGAGGCGAGCATCATAACAATGGCTTGAAGTACAAAAAATCTGTTCTGGTTTTCACAAAGCCAGACTGCACATTTTCATGACTTTGGGGATGATAGTGCATGTTTCTAGCTGGAAGAGAGAGAAAGAGAGAGAGAACCACTTTATTTTGCAACTGAGAAATGGGGAGGGGTGATGGCCGAGGCCCATGATATGGCTTTGACGTCCGCAAGGGCCCGTGCGGTTAGTTTCCTGAACCACCAGGTCTGAGCTCCCCAAGGCCTGTTCCCAGTAATGGAACAAATACTGTCCAAGATTTCCTCCGGTTCTTAAAGGAGCCATGAAGAGAAAACACAAGTTTGGTTCATTCAAAAGATTGTCTCGTTAGAATCATACTGACTCCACTTTCAACGTAAACTTCGCTCAAATAAGCTACATAATTAGGAAAAACGGGAATGGTCATGCGACCCACCAGCTCATTTCCCGCAACAGAACCTATGATGTCACATGAGCTAAGCTCTGCGATTGGCGGAGGCTGGCAGAAGCAGACGCAAATTAGGTAGAGCTTACAAACTAGACGAACGAGCGATTTGCGCTTAAATTTAGGGCACATTCTTTACAAAGCAATAAGAATGATGGGACAAACAGTGGAAGTTACGAAAGCACATGTAAACATAGAAGTACTGATGCGTTCTGCTGTTCGTACTGCGCACAGCATGCTTGGTTTAGCTGCACAGCACTACGGGGCTTGGGGTTGTCTCAGACGACACTGGCCGATTGACGCAAGCAACGGTGTCTACGTGACCCCATTTGTCGAGCGAGCACTGTTTCAGGGAACGAATATTTTCTCCCAGAACAAAAACAAGCCACGTTTACATGCGGGCAAAAACAAACCAAACGCTTGCCACGGTATGGTGGCGCCATCTAGGTTACGGAACGTAAAGAAACGCGGGAACAAACCAACACCACTGTACAGGGTGGAGACAACCTTTGAACGGTCCCGTGCCGCCGCAATTGGGTCGATGCGCTCAACGCGTTATTCTTTTCGTTTCCCACGAGACCTAGCAAGCGAAACAGACAATATGATTCAAACTTCTTCAGTAAACCGCGTTGCGGCGATAATTTTAGCGCGGTTTTGACACAATGACTTGCTTTGGCGGCGAGCGAGCAACCGAAAATGGCGGCGCCAGCGTATACGTGTCTCTACCCTGTACGGCGGATGCGTGAATGAAGGTACTCTAGGCTGCAGAGCGGTCGGTTCCTGTGATGTCATTTGGGACCACGAAAACGCACGATTGAGCGGGAAAATCAAAATTTTAACTTAAATTGTTGAATTTCTCAGTGAATAAAGCACCGTTTGTATCCGGACAAGCGCTGGGGGCACTATAAAACACGAAATCTTTCGAATAAAACCAACTTGCATTTTCTCTTCATGGCTCCTTTAAACCTTCTCGAATAGTAGGTTGTGTGCGGCACCAGACATCGACACTATCGGCTTTTCATGGTTTTCCTGGTCTGCATTTTGGTCTTGTGGCTGTTTTTCGATTCAGTAATGGTGGGGTAAAATTTTTATTGTTGGGAGATTCCAGGCCAAAGACGCTTTTTCAGAGATGAACCCTACCCGGAGTGCCAATGTCTTTATGGGCAAACTGCATGCAGGTTGCAGTTTCTGTACCTAGTCAAATAGACGTTGAAACGTAGTAGGTGCTGGCAGGTAGTTGGACGCACTCGTTTTTACGGTTTCAAGAAGTTCAGGCAACAAAGTGCAGTTTGCAGCGAAGGTATATCTCATACGAGAGTGGCTCAGTGTGGGTTTCTTTGGGAGCTCGTGGTATCTTCAATTAGACAGGGGGCACTTGCATTTACCGAAAATCCATGGTCGATGGCCAGCTCTTGTTTCCCACTGGAGTACGCATCTGTTGTATCAGCTGGTGCAGAAGTGCAGTGGTGGTGTCGCTACAAATTACATTTGAAACTCTTGTCTGTGGATTGGTAGAACGATAGACAAGTTTGGTGATTTGGTCTCTTAGCACAGTTTGTTTGGTTTCGGGCAGCACCCTTTTTATTTCTTTCAGCAAGCTATGTAATGTGTAAAAAGTTCTTTTGCACAGTGGAAGCAATCCGTGTATAATTCATTGCGCTCTACTTCCTCCTCAAGTTTGTGCCTACTAGGTCTATTACTTTCAAGTCCAATTTTACAGCACTCTGAGTTTTCATATGAGAATTTCAGGGCGCATTTTGGCTTTCCAGACGATGGGTATCGAAGTAATGATTCGGTCAATACTGGTGAGATTTCTGAGGTTCATGAGATAGGTGAATACCAAACTGACCTTGTTTTGCAATGAACGCAGAGCATCCAGCTCACCACCTTGCTGTTCGATAACAGTAGGGTTCGTTCCTTCCAAGTATGGTGGACTGGACTGAACATGGTGTGTGTGTGCGCTAGCCGGTTTTGGCTGTCAGTGCACTGGAATGGTTCTCAGGGGTGCCGGTCCAGTCTGGCTGGTCAAATAGCCCTCAAGGCTAATGGTAGGACCGCCAATGTTGGCGCCGGTGCTTGAAGGGGTCGGTGGTCGGCATGCGTTCACAGTCGGCGGTTGGTTCTGGGTCGCACCTGCCGGCGGCCACTGGCACCCCTGCTGTTCTTCCCCATCGGTCTGAGGGTTTTGGCACCAAATGTTGAGAAAGACAGCAGAGTTGGGGGTCATAGCTGACTGGTGCGGGGATATCTTTAATGGCGTAGTTATGTGCACAATGATGATAATGATATGCATACCTCAGTGGGGGATTCAACGTATACTGCAGCCAGTGGCAAAGTCAGAAATATTAGCGTGAACGGCTTGAAGCAAGACTGCTGACAACTGCATTTAGCAGTTGCGCGTTTATTTTCTGCACCTGCCCCCAGGCGACAGCACCTCCTCGAAAAGCTTTGGCGTGGTTGTGAAGCCGAGCCTCATCTATATGAAGATGGCATTGAAAAAAAACCCCATTTTGATTAGCTTCCAATCTTTGCAGTGGCAGTGAAAGTCAATGATACAGGCTCACAGTCAGATGGAGAGGAGTAAATTTGAAAATGGCGTCCTCGCTTGCTTTGGGAACTTTGTGCCCAATTGGAGCAATTCTAGCTTTAATTACGTATTTTTCAGCAAATAAGGCTTTGTTGGCCGTCGAACAAGAGCTGAAAGAGCTACAAAACACATTATCTTTGTTAAGCCAAAAGGTTATGCGTTTAGTGTCCCTTTGTTAATAAAGCAACTGCTGTTGCAGTGAGTGGCATGTTTGCATTCATGGCACTGTAGTTCTATTATACAGGCCAGCTTGTGTCCTTTTACTGCCATTATGCTTTGCGGCACTCATTACATATCCAAGTATTTCACGCAGAGGGGTGTTTTTCGCAGATTTCAGGTATCTTTGGACGTCAATAAAAGTACTAACACTAAATGCAACGCGTCAAGAAATGCAATAAGAGTGTGAGATACCAAACTATCATGCACGGCTACCATCAAGCAGAAATTTCTTTTATCGTCTTATTTTTGACCGGGGTTTTGTCTTTGTGCTTACTTTTCCCCTCCTCTCTCTTTCGCTACTCATTCTCCCCCTTTTTGTGTGCCCTTTCTTTCTCTTTCAGTCCCCCTTCCCCATGTGTAGGATAGACAGCTGGAAGCTTCCCTGCTTGGCCTGCCTGCTTTTGCTGTACTGTCCTTTCATCCGTTTTCTTTTCGGCCTATGTGCACCTAACACACAAATAAGAGTCGCATTAAATTTAATTTGTGGGCAAGTTGGTTTGATCAGTGAACTCAGAAACATGAACAGCTGTGCTCATCTTGACCATAAAATGAATGCCTGAATGGTGAGGAAAAGCATTAACGATGAATGGAGGCTTCTGGAGCTCATTTTTTGGACATTTTTCTCTCTTCTTTTTTTCCTCCAAGTTTTTTTTTCTGTTTTTTTTCGCCACTAATTTACTTCGATTCAACTTTAATCTTTAACTTGCTGCGTTTAAACTTCTATAGCATGGCCTGACGCATCTTCGAACACTTTGTGATGGCAGCCGAAGCAAAGTGGCAAAATGTCGACCTGACATAAATGTCAGTCTGACATTTGCCAGCTATTGTCCCACTTTTGGCCCATTGTCCTCTGCCGCAAATGTTATGGAATGAGCATTTTGTTTAGCAAGTAAAACCATTTCTGTGGTGGGCTTGTATGCATCCAAGAGCTTGGGCAGTGAGGGATTACTTTGAAAAGACGTCGGGTGATGGGATAGTGCCCTCGGTTTGCATTGTTGCTGGGGTTGTGTGATGACGCTACTTCTACGGGCTTTCTTTTGCAGCCAGGTGCAGGAAAACCAAGATTCTAATAATTAAATATTTAGTGTTGGGAGGTTCGCAGTAAAGAATGAATGCAACTTCTCGTGTAAAACTCTGTGCGAGGTAAAACAAGGTACAAATTCCCGTGGAGGCCAAGAATTTTCCAAACTTGACCAGTAACAGTCAGGCCAATAACAGCTATGCAACCGCACATGCTTTTCTATCACTTTGCAGGCCAATTGCAGGAGGGGGGAAGTCTTTATTGTCCACAATATACTACGAAACAGGTGTTTGGGCTTTAAAGTAATAACAAAGTAAAATGCACTGCGTGCAAAACATTGATAGAATGCCTTTTCTGTGCATGTATAAGGGCTATAAGAAAAGCAAGCTTCCTCGCAGGACACTTTTGGACATTTGGGAGGAACACCCGTTGGTGGTACTGTCTGTTTTTAGGCTTTTGGAATTTTCTGCATTGATAAACAACGGTCGCTGCCATTAGGGCTATACAATAAACCCTCGGTAGTGCGAAATTGCTTTATTCAGAAGCTCGCTCCCGCCATGCATTGAAAGCAAATCATCCTTGCTTTTAGTAAAGTACCACTCCAAATGAGTCGACTTTTCTGTCCTCATGACATTGTTATTTACTGTACTTATATTCGCAGCAATGTAAACTACTGCCGTAGACCACCTTGCTCTTACACTTCGGTGTCCCTTAAGCATGCAGATGGGTGAGAGTGGATCGTGGCAGTGCGCAGGCATTGCTCTCTGGCCCACCAGCAGTGAGAGCTGTGTTGAACTGGAAGGATGCTCGTTACAAGGCACTTAACCTTGTGAAAGCCCAAAATGCTCTCATTGCTAGTTGGGAAGTGGGGGAAACAGGAGGGCTGTAAGCAAGTCTTGAGGTGCTGCGAGCATGCCATTCTAAATTAGCTGCTTGTGGAGAATGAAGCCAGTAGGTCAGACTATGGTGGTTTACCCTGTGTTGCAGGAGGATGAGCGCTCGCACAGCCCGGACATACACTTTGAGCCCGTCGTGAAGCTGCCTTTGATGGAGGTGAAGACATTGGAGGAAGACGAAGAGGTTCTGATCAAGCTGTGAGTAGTGCTGCACTTTTGGTTCTACGGGACACCTCTCAGGAGCAAATGTCAATGTTGCGGAGGGTTCGTGTTGTAATGCTCGATAACCAGCTCATGGGCAAGTAGAATTGGCGTTTCAACCTTCTGATGGCACACGTGGGTCGTGCCAACGGACGAGGAGGAGGGCCTGAGCGAATGCAGTTAGCAGCCAAGTGTGTTGTAAGTGCAAGAGCATACTGTCTGTAGCTTCCCACAATTGAGAGTGTGCGTGGTATGAGAAGGCCTAGGTTATCCATAAATGTGCAGTGCCCCATTAACTTTCTTGGCATGCTTTGAGATAGCATGTAGTGTCGTCCTGTGCGATTGCACAAGTGCCCTTTACAGTGGTTAGTCTTTCAATATTCCTGGAAGCAGATCTGGCACTTTTGACTTTTGTGACGTAGTCAAGGGGCCAAAATTCTGCATTTTTGAACCCGTACAACAGAGGAAACTTCTTGCTATGGCGGGTTTACTGAAATATCTTGGTTCACGACTGACATGTCTTGGTTTGCTACCATTACAATAAAAATCTTTTCATGTCAAGTGAATCGGCTGTCTTTAAAATTTCTGCACCTCTCAGGGTGTTCAACATTTTGCTTCATTTAGAGCTTACAAGTTCCAGAGGGACATACATGCACAGTCACTAGAGGCAGTAGGAAAAATTTCAAGTTTTTATGTATTGGTGGGTGCTGTCTTTTATATTACTCTTATTTTGCTGCACCTAGGTGACGGAAAGGTTTCAGGTTCCAACTTTATGTTCTTGCATATAACTGTGCTGACATGAGTGTGGCTATTTTGCAGCTTGGCTGCAGGAATGGGCATTTGTGCACTGGGGTCTGCAGACTACGTGCCACGGCTATCTGTTGGTGTCTTGGTATGCTTGCTGCGCTGTAACATCTGCAAGCCGCATCTAGCTAAAGCTGGAGTTCACAATGTCTTGTAAACAGTACTCCTTTTCACCGTAAATGGCCGAAATGTCCAAGTTGAAATGTACAAACTCGCGCTAGATGTTTTACCATAGTGACTTGATTTTAACGTGCGTATGATGACAATGTACACCACTACAATGAATGCCGACGGTCGGCACAATTCCAAATTTCAGCTAGCTAGTGCTTGCTTAACCTGCTAACGATACAATTGAAATTTAGTGCACATTGTCATCATATGCTAGTTAAAATGACAATGTGCGCTGAATTTCACTTGTATCTTTAGCAGGTTAAGCAAGCACTAGCTAGCTGACATTTGGAATCATGCCAACCGTGGGCATTGATTGTAGCGGTGTACTGATTTACCATTCATGGAGGACAGCACAAGAGCAATGCAGTTCGTGTAAAGAAAACTGGTGTTGTAGGGTCCTCCTCATGTGGTTCTGCTTGCAGTCGCGGCAAGCTGTACCGGTACGTCAAGAAGGACGATGAACCAGCTGAGTGGAAGGAGCGTGGCACGGGAGAGGTGAAGATCCTCCGCAATGCAGCGGGCTACTGCCGGGTTTTGATGCGCCGGGACAAGACCTTCAAGGTCTGCGCCAACCACTACGGTGAGCATTTCCGGATGGCTTGGGCAGGGGGCGGCAGGGAATTGGGGGAGAACAGAGTTTGTAGCCCCCTAATTTCCGGTTTCCGTTTGCTTTTACTGTCATGTGTGCGAGGTCGGGCATGCCTACATCGGGCATGCCTACAAAAATTTTTGCAGTTGGTCCGACGACAAAGAACGAAAGAACATGCGCAGAGAGGAGGCACAGCTTTTGCACCTTTGGCCGCCTAGTAGCTCGATTGATTGGTTGATTATGAGGTGTAACGCGCCGACACTACACAGGCGATGAGGCACGTCGTAGTGGAGGGCTCTGGATTAATTTTGGCCACCTGGGATCTTTAACGTGCGCTGAAATCTTGAACACATGGGCGTTTTCGCTTTTCACCTCCATCAGAAAAGCGGCCGTCCCGGCTGGGAATCAAACCCGCGTCCTTTGGGCTCAGCTGCACAAACCCTTAGCCATTAAGCCACTGCAGCGGGTGGCCTAGTTGCTCAGGGTAATGTCACAGCGAAGTGGGGTGGGCGTTTAGAGGCCGTGTGTTTGCGAGTCTTGGTGCACTTGGTGTGGTGCCAGATTTGCCTCCCAAACAGCGTGCGATGAACGCCAAGTTGCGGGCTACTAAAGTGAGAGCAAGGCTCGCGTGTTCGGCTGGTCCTTAAGTTTGCAAGGGAAATGCTGTTGTGAAGGTGATGTACAGTTAATGCTTTGGTGAACAAAGTGCTCATGTCAAATACTTTGAACCCTTCATACAGCATGGTAATTTCAATGCAAGTATCATTTGAATTAATTCCAAACGGCAAAATAAAACATAGTACGACTTCATGAAGACCCACACCTGAAGGAATGCGATGCTAATGCATTTCTGAGGGTCTGCATAAAAGTCTTCGAATAAATTTTTGTTTGATCAGACCACATATCGGACCTGCAAGTGTGTGGAAATCTACGGACTAAAGCACAGGCTTGGGGCTCTTCAACGACGGGATAGTCATTTAGCATTATTTGTGAATTCCCAGTGCTTGATGTATACAAGGCTTAGGACATGAGTGCATTTCCACTTGCCTGTCGGGGTTCACGATGCAGTGGGGCATTTTCTGCGTTACGAGCATTTTGTAGAGCTCCACAGCTCATACAAGAAAAAAAAAATGTGGTGCTATAAGGCCTACACAGAGGGGGGAACAGTACAAGTCTAGTCCTGCGAGCTTTATTCATAAGCAGACACATCTCATAGACATACCATCAAACAGGGCTTTGCGGCTTCTGAAACATTCTCATTTTTTACATGGCTTGTGTGTCAAAGCAGTGTTTTAAACTGCAGGCTGTTTTCCAAAAGGACATTCAAAAACAGAGGCTCGCAAGCTTTTGCTGGGACTCTACTTTCACCAGGACTCTGCCCTTGTATGATGCAGAGCAGTTTAAAAAAAATTCTGGCTTTCTCCCAACTGGTTTTTCATGCACTGCTGTATCGGCATTGGTTGAAATTCAGTTTCAGGGTGTGAAGTTGGTGGTTGTTGAAGGAATGGTGCCTTGCGTGCACAGGGTTGCGGGCTAAGTTAGAGCCAGCAGCATTGTAGTTCTTCCTCCCTTCCCTCCCGTTGAAGTTTGCGTGTCGCGTCTTTTTTGCAGTGTGCCCCAGCATGGAGCTGCAGCCGTGCCGCAACAGTGACAAGGCCTGGGCCTGGACCACTCCGGCTGACTTTGCAGACGAGGAGGCCAAACCAGAGCTGCTGGCGCTACGGTTTGGCAGCGTGGAGAGTGAGTGCTGTCCCCCACATCGATCGACATTTTGATGTGAGCGGAGCTTTTTAACAAGGCCCTACCAATCTCCTCTCAGAGGGACCGTACAGGCATTCAGAATGTTTGAGCCTTTTTCGTTCCTCCAAACGTTCTTGTTTTGTGGGAGCTGCCGTTGCTCTTCACTTTCACACATATTCATGACGCAATTGCAGTAGCAGTGCACTGATTTTGTAGGAACTGATGCCGGAAGAACCGAGAAACAATTGAACCTGAAATTTAAAACTGTTCTAAAGACCACCATTTTTTGAAACCAACGTGGCTAGCTTTAATGCATAGTATCAAGGGCCCCATGTCGCTGGAAAGCAGGCGTCGGCGAGAATGTAGACTGCGTGTGAAAAACCATTGTTCTGTATTCGGTCCAGATGCCCAGAAGTTCAAGGAGAAGTTCGAGGAGGCAAAGAAAATGGCAAAACAGGCTGCAAAGGATGGCAAAGGTGAGACATTCAGGCATGCGTTAAAAAAAAACTTAAAAAGTTGGAGAAGCACTCGAGGGGTGTGCCTGAGTTGGTAGACAATGTGGTAACAATGGGTTGGGGTGGTGGTGGAGGGGACGTGAAAGCGTAAACAGAAATATTGGACGTTTAAGTTCCCCTTATTATGCAGTAAACGGGGAATGATATGTCAGTGTTGTGTGCCCTGCCATGTTGTAGTGAGGGTGACGGAATGGCGTGTTTGACTCTCCTTGTACATTGCAATGTTTGTACACCGTCTGTTGAGCCGGCATTGTACAAGCGCAGTTGTTTCTGCAGTTGCTGAGGTAGAGGCATCGTGGTCTGTCTCGGTAGCTTCAGCTTCTTCGCTGTCGCACCTCATTGTTCTTCCTGCCTGTGATTCCTCTGCACCGTGCTCAGTTTTGTTCCTGGTGGGTGATTTGACATCCCTTACTGCGCGCTTGGTTGGCCGCTAGTCGGGCTCTCTTGCAGTGTTCCACCAGTTTCGCTCCTCTTCAGCGCTACATTGACAGCTGCTGTTGAAATAGGCTCTTGAGAGTCCATCGCTGTGTGCACCACACTGATAAAATTTGAACAAGCGCGACGTAGAAGGTTGCGCACTCGTTTTGTGTACACCTATGAGGTGGTGTCTACTCCGACACAGCCATTGCCTATCGTTTTGAATTCTCAACATTGTCGTCATTCTTGTCCCTTTGCATCTTTTCTCTTCCTCACTTCGTTTACTACGGTTGTGAGTCTTGCCCATTCGCTTAAGTTAATATTAGCCATCTAAGTGCTGCTTCTGTAATGACACGCTAAAATTGCTCGTGTAGGCCGCAGTTCCTGTCAAACACACACGTCTAATTCGAAGGCTGGAAACTTTTCTTCACCATGGCCACCTTTAGTTGGTTAGAATCAGGGTTGTGGTGGATTAGGGGTTCCGTCCTCATTTTGCATTTCCAAGGACCCTGGTTCGAATCCCACCTAGTGGCAAATTTGTCAGTTTCTTTTCAATTCAATTAGTTACTCCGTTTGTAGGAGCTTCCCTGAGAGTTTGGCGTTATACCGAGCATTCATTGATGTGCTTTGATTGTTTGAGCAGTTGGCCATGAATTTATGTGCCAAGGATGCTGGCTTTTCGAGCTACATAGCCGACTACTGCTTTCATATTGAGAAGAGCTTTAAAGGAGTCATGAAGACAAAATGCAAGTTGGGCTTATTAGAAAGACTGCTTAGTCCCGATAACAATGATACCAATATCATCGCAATATTCGAACAAATAACGGAGATATTAAAGAAAATGTGTGAAGCAGTCGCGACCCCCTAGTCAATTTCCTGCAACTTTTCTATGACGTCACGGAACCTTGTTTGCGTGATTGGCGGCCGACTAACTGACCTGTCACGACGACACATGACTGGACGTCTGTAATGGGGCCTCTAGTTCCATTTGACCACATCAAGTGAATGCTAACGTGCAGTAAACGCACTGAAAATTATGTTTTTCGTTGGCCCGGATGACGTCATTCTTGCTCATAACACGTCACTGTGGCGCAAAATTTGAAAGTTTTGAAATACTTCTTGCTTTTTTTTTTTTTCATTAAAAAAACATCTTTTGGGGCTGTAATGGTGCTGAGTGAGATACTGAATTCTAGTACTTTCAAATTACACAAAGTTGTATTTTCTCTTCATGGCTCCTTTGAGTGGGCTCCAACACACATGCAGGTGTGTGTGTGGAGGTGGGGGGTACTACGAAGTCGTCTCACCATTGCACTTTGTTCAGGACGTTTTTCTGATTGACAACATTACCCAATCTCTTCCTTCCTTCATGCTCATTCAAATTAGCTGTCTTTGACTCGTGCATATTGTATTCCAAGCCACTATTTTTGTCCTGCTATTTTCTACCCATACCCCACTGCACCGTAACCTCTTGTAGTGCTGCTCCTTGGGGGCGGGGGGTTATGTGTATGCAAGAGGCCTGTGGGTTTTGCATCAATTAAATAAATGTTGAAATGGAAAAGTTTTTGATAAAGAGCAGCTTCTGACCACAGACTGTACATGTGGGTAATAAATATCTGGATGGTACCCATTTGCTGGGCAGTTGGTGAAAGTTTTGCTCATTTGTGGCTTCAGTAGCTGTATGCAACTGTTAAAGATCCCCTCCTCCCTTTCCAATTTCCCTCTTCTCTTTTACTGCCATGTGAATGGCACATCAGTGGATTGCTTTGCAAGTCTGCCTAGCTGCGTGTGCGAACGGATCTGTTCATGTGTAACAACCTCGCTTGCTGCGCGTGCCTGCTGTGCAGAAGCCAAGCCTGCACGTGAAGAGGTGCCTACGAAAGAGCTGGAGTCCCTGGCCATCAAGGAGGAGGACGACGGGCTCCTCTCGACGCCGTCTGTGGGCTCGCCCGCAAAGGAGTGAACACCACCGGGGTGGGGGGGTCCGTTTCACACCCCGGCTGCTTTTGGACTGCTGTTGCCTTTTCCACATTGCAGGGACCACTTCTCGTGCTGGTGCCTTGGCGAGGCAAACCTTTCTCGGGCTGGGTAGGAAAAGGAGCTCGTTGACACACTCCTGAGACAGTTTGAGCGCACTATTCCCAGACAGTTCCTACCTCTGGGTGTGCGTGTGCGTGCGTGCGGAATCTGGGAAACGCTCGGAGGATGAATGTGGACGCGTGGCGAGTGCGGGGGGTTAGTATGCTGTCCTTTAATAAAGAGGATTCACGCCTCATCTTTCCATGACCCGGGTAAAAGTAAATTTAAGGTGGGGGGAGCGACATACCAACTTCTTGCTAGTGCTGGCTGTCTCCTCGGCACTGCAGGTTTGCGACTGCTTACCGGTTGAAAAGAGTGCTTAACGCGAGGCAGCCTTGACCATTGGACACTGTTGTGTGTTTGCTGTGGGAATACTGGCTGCATTGCTGTCAGTGGGGAGCACAACCGTTGTGTGTGACATTGATTGAAAGTGGATCATTCTGGGCTTAAAACAAAGGTCTCTTTTTTTTCTCTCTCTCTTTTGGACAATGTTCTGTTCACTCACGCTAGACATTTCAAGGTGAATTCGCCGGCTTACAGGAACACTGAGCAGTTGTAAAATGTTACATTTCATCACGTTCTGGGTGACTGGTTTCGGCTTGCGTGGCTGTCATCTGCGACTCGTAGTCCGTCTAGCTCCCTCAGGAGCTTAAATCTGGTGTGTGTGTGTCACTGCTTATCGCGGACTACGTGAGCAGACCTCCTGGCTGCATTTGTGGTAATTGTTCGCAAGCTACTGACAGTGGTTCACGAGCCAGCACGGCTCTTTTCACTGTTCTGTCAAGTTCGACGTCTGCATTTGTTGGTGATTGTATTGTATCCCTGCTCTGGGAAGTGTACCCACTGTCGTATCGGTGTCGTAGGCAAAGGCCTTCATGTCGTAACATTCGGAGTGCACATTTGGGGAACAGTGGTTGCGGTGTTTTGTTCACATTTAGGTACTAGCCTGGCACTTCTGGCATGAACATAACTGTGGTAATCGCCTGCACTGTACACCCAAACCGACCTAAAACTCTTTACGAAAACAGCGGGTAGAATTCATCTTAAAATTTTTTTTTAATAAAAAAAAAAAAGCTGTTGGGACTGTTTGGGCTTAAATCCAGGCAGTTGGCATCAGATTCCACGACTCTGCCATGAAGCCAAAAGGCGGTCTCATTTCAGCAATTGCTCAAGAGAATAGCGTAAGCGTTTGAAGTGGAACATTAGGTAGTAAATGGTGCTGGTTTTACTAGAAGTGCCTGGCTTGTACCCTCTTGGGAATGAAAAGTTAAAAGCAAAGGTGCTGTTAAGTATGCGTCATGAAAACTGCACATGGACAGCATATTTTGTATGTGCCTACTGGTTCTACTTTGCTTTCATGCCATGCAGACTGTCCCTTAACAGGAACTGTGCCTGTTTTCTGCTGCACCCTGGCTAATTCAAACAGCAAACGGACGTAATGCCAACAAATGCCATTGTAATGCATGGTTGCGAGGCAGTGCTTGAAGGGAAAAAGGTAGACCCGTTCGACACGAACTGGGCTATGTTTTCGAGATTAGTTTTAGCTGTAACTGTGTAGGTCATGTAATGCGTGTTTCTTCGCTGTATATACCATGGCACAAATCTGTGTGAAGCACTTGTATGCTTGGTGAGCTATTAAATGCCTTTTTGCCGTCTCCTGCATTGCCTGTGCTTGGAAAATCAAAACAGTACTTTCTTTTGGGCTACGTTCAGATGAAGGCAGTGCAGGATAGCAAATTGAACAATTTTGTGCTCCACGCCCCTGATTATATTTGACCTGCTGCTCCCCTTTTGGCATTAATCAGTAGCAATCAGCCTATCCCCCCCTCCCTCACCAATGATGGGTTGCGTTTCTGTGCTGCTACTGCTCTCCTGATGAAATTGCCGCCCAACAGCTCACCCCTTACTGCTTGCTCGTGTGAATTGCAACTCAAATGCGTAAACGTCTCAACAATGCTGCATTGGGAGACCACTGAGAAGTGCCAGGTTCATGGTATTCCATTCAGATTCATTTAGAGACGTTAGTCCCTTGGGAAGACTGTGCAGAGTATGGCACTACGAGACTACGCCTTAGCGATCGCTGCGACACCTGCCGCCGCTTCTCTGCGACATCAACGGAATTGGCACTGGGTTGCTGACGGGGGCTCATGCAATGTTTCGGTTCTTTTTCGCTTCTTTTTGCTTTTCCATGTCCAGATAATGGAAACGATAAAAATTCTAATGCTTTATTTTGTTATAGTTTGCGACTTAAACGTAAAGAAACACGAGGAAAAAAAATTTTTCTCCCAGGGTTAAAGGATTGTATAATGTATCTAAATGCAAAAGTAAGTATATATACCGTAATTACCTGATTCTAACGCGCACCCGATTTTCCTGGCAAAAAAAAAAAAAAAACGCAAAAACTTGCACCTCCGATTGTAACGCGCACGGACCTTTGTGATCAAGAAAAACGAATGTGAGATAAATCAGCGATTTATTTCTCGAAGTAATCTCACTCATCTCGCCCCTCGTCGCTCTCCGCTGACCACAACATCTCGTCCTTGGTGCCGTCAAGCGCGCTCGCGATGCCACACTTCTGAACGAACGTTCAACCATGGTTGATGGGATCGTGGCCCACGCCTCGCACGCCCATCCCGCGAGCTTCTCCAGAGGCGCACGCTTCTGCCGACCGCTTGTTTTGAACGCCTGAGGGCCGCTGCTGCCATTGCTGTTATCAAGCGTGTAAGTGCAATGATTTGACGATTTGTGTGAACGCCGATAGAAAAGCTTAGGCGCCTATGCTTCCTGCGTCCGAAAAATCGTTGCTAAAAGCTTTGGCGCCATCTTGATGGCGATGGCAGTGGGCGGGGTGAAATTTCCGTTGTTTCGGTTTCGTATCCGATTCTAACGCGCATGCGACTTTTCGACCTATTTTTCCGGAAAAAAGGTGCGCGTTAGAATCGGGTAATTACGGTATATACCTACATATGTAATGTACGTATATAACAGCATTTACTGATGTACACGTAGGTATATGTATACCTACGTATAAAGTAGGTATATAATGTATCCTATACCCCGCAAAAAAGTATCGTACACTCATTGAAAGTAGGTGTAGACCTGCCGGGCATGCTTACTATGGAGGAATCTGTCTTACAAAGTCTCTGTGGGACTATGCGGCCAGATATCGAGCTATAGGTTTTTTGAAAAACGCTTGGAAGGTGTCGGAAGGGATACTGTGGACATTTCTTGGCGGTCAAAAAGCCGAGGTGCAAGTACAAAAATCCGAAAGATGACGTGTCCTATATGATACGTTGGGGATTACAGGGTTAAACTTGTTATGGTCCAGTCTAAGCAAATAGTACGGTTAGGGCAGTACACAAAACAGCTGCGGCTTGGTAGTGTGCTCTAACACCAACAAAAATTCCCCGCATTTCCCCGAGGGGAAGAATGTGAAAGTGCGAATGCACGAGTTGAATTTGCGCGGTTCGGTAATGTTCGCGAAAGAGAGATCACACACACACACACACACAACTACAAAGAAAGAAAGATGCATTTATTCACAGACGCCTATTTGTGTTGTCGTTGTACTTGATTGCTAGAGCGGATCTCAGCTTTGAAATTTCGTGTCGGTACTCCTTTAAGCAGGTGCATTAGCCCATCTCACGCCTGATTCTTGGCCAATCCCCCACGTGGGTATGTGCCATGTCAGCGGCCAGGCAGCGCACGCCCATCTCCCCCCGTTGCCAAGGGAGACGAGGAGATTCCTGGCCAATCCCCCACGTGGGTATGTGCCATGTCAGCGGCCAGGCTGCGCGCGCCCATCTCCACGTGCGCGGACATCGCCGGTGGACGCAGGTTCAGGGTCGCTTAAGAAGTGCATTGCACTTAAAAGCTATCTTTGGACGCGGTTCTGTGCGCTTTCTTACCGCTTGCGGACATCAGTGATGGCAGCACCACTGTCACCTCCGAACATGTCGGGCACAAGTGAATTCTATTGTCGCCTCGTTCAGACCTGATGCTGGGAGGTTGGTTTCGGCTTTGTTTCGAATATGTACGTCGTAGAAAACTATATAGAAATGTGATTATCAAAATAATCACTTGTGCCTGTTGAGGAAATATAAGCCACGCGAAAATGTTAAGCATAGTGCAAGGCTCTGCATCATTAAATATGTGCACGCTCACGTCTTGTAGCAAGAACAAAGGAACGTTAATGAACCCACGGAACAATAAATGGTCTGCAAGTCGGGAAGAAACAGAATAGCTTGTACAAGAATGAAAAAAACCCAATGCTGCTTCAGAAGTTCTAAAGATTGTCAAAACTTAAGCCAGGTAGGACTCACCGAACCCAACTAGATGCAAAATTCACTGCTATTTCACAGGACATAGGGGGAGGGGGGTGCTTAATATCGTTGCATCGGAATTCGGAACAAAATCAAGAAATAAACGTCGTAATCACACACAAGCTGTGCATTCACTTTCATTTTGTTTTTCGACTTCAACAAACGGCTGATCACTCGGCAGAGGCATTCTTGAAGTGCAGGGTATGCAGTTCACAAATGATAAAAGGTGTCGCTTCAGTTTCTGCACGCTCCCCATGTCATGTGGTGATGTTTCGAATAAGCGTTTAGTCGCGGACGTGGCTTACTCTGAGCCTGTCGCTGCACTGCTTGTGTAGGATATATTGAATAGATTAGGCATACAATATTGCCTTAGACAGCTACCACCTCTAACGGAGGAGGAATAAACTTTTATTGTGCACCCAGGAGGCCGCGAGTCCGAGCTGCATGCAGAGCTCGTTGCACGAGGGCTTGCTGTCGCTCTGGTGCTGAGCTGGTCAGCTCGGACTCCCACTGCTCAGGGTTGGGGTATGGGATGGAGTTAAGGTGGTGAGGACAAGAGGAGGTACACACCAGGGTTCAGTTATTTCACCTTTACTCTTTAATATCGCCATGCTCCACCTCCCGGCCAAGCTGCAAGAAATCCCTGGAATTCACCACGCGTTCTACGCTGTGGATCTCACCATTTGGACAACCCAGGGCTCTAGTGGTGAGCAGCAAGACAGTCTACAGCAAGCTATTGACACAACAATCCTAGAGGACTAACATGCGAACCTACTAAATCTGGCCTTCTCGTTCTTCGTGCTCGCACGAGGGGAAGAAAATCTAACACCACTCCCAATCCCCAGGTCAGCATATCCGGAACTTCCATCCCACAAGTTCCCATACTTCGCATCTTGGGAGTTCCATTCCATCGAGAAGGATCCGGGACAGCTATCCTACCACAGCCACACAAGACAGTATCCCAGCTGACGCATCTCATTCGTCATATTCGAGGCTCTTCATATGGACTGCGAGAGTCAGACACGTCGCTTCGTACAAGCCTTGCTCACCAGCCATATCACTTACAGGACCCCCTTCGTCAATCCGAAACACCAAGAGACTAACAAGTTGGACGCCCTCATAAGAAAAACATACAAATCAGCCCTCAGCCTGCCTACTTACACCGCGAACGAACGTCTCATGAAACTTGGCCTCCACAACACCCTGAATGAACTCATCGAAGCCCAGTGCGTCTCAGCTGCAAAGGCTTGCCCTCACCCCCACAGGCCATCAGGTTATTCATAATATAGGCCGAACCCCACCCCATGCTCGTCTTAACCTACAGTGCATCCCCCTTTCCATTCAGCAACAACTCAGAACAGCGCCCATACCCAGGCGCATGCACCCCATTTACAACCGGGCGTGAAGAGAAGCTCGAGTACACCACCTCGAGAAGCATTACAGCAATGACCCGCTACACGGATATTGCGCATCCCTCCCCAAATTCTCCGGCTACGCTTGTCACCCTGGACACTTCTGGCAACACCCTTACTGCGGCCACTTACCGAAATATGCCTACACTGGAAGCCGAAGCCCTGGCCATCGCCCATGCCATTACTACACATCAAAATCAGCCTTATCTCACCATCATTAGTGATTCACAACAAGCCTTACCCATGCTACGCTGCCTGCCTCCGGACCTAGAAGTGACCATTGTCTGGACTCCAGGGCCCGTTTGCCCGTACGCATAAGTTCCCGATTAAGTTCCCGCTTACGAATAAGACGCCAATAAGTCGCAGTCAGCCACGGTAAATAAGCCGGTTGCCCGAAAACCCCACGAAAACGCTACCTTAACCGAGCGTTTGTATCAGTTTTGTGCAAACGACTTATTACCTAGACAGCGCTAAAGTAGTAGTTGAGAACTTATTTCCACACTTATCGCGTTCTGGCAAATGGGGCCTGGACAGCCCGGCCAGGTTGGGAATGAGGTGGCTAATGGCGCAGCCTGCGATCTGCACTACCGGCACTCCCAACTTCAAGGACCAACACCGGGTTCTACCCTCCCACCGCTGAAGACACACTCCCTCCCCTCGATTCCACCTTCTGTTCCATGCTGTCCCACTACAGGCACACACGAAGAATATACCCCCCGCCTCCCTTCACCGCCGCCTGCAAACTGAAAGTCTATAATCACCCCATCCTACATCACATCTCGCCGTCCCTTTTCCCCTACGACTGCCCGCACTGTCACATACCTCTCACCACTTACCACCTTGTCTTCTCTTGTCCTCACCTCTAACGGACGAAATTTATTTTGAGCCTACCTGAACAGCAGCACTAGAATTAAACCAGTAGTGCAACATAGATACCTTAGGTTCTTTGTGACGGGGCGATGACGTGTCATCTCACCAAAGGGGATATCATTGACAATCAATCATATAGCAGATGATGAATGTTTGCAAGTGCCCACCTCAGGACAAGACAACCCAGCATTCAATTTGTTGTGTGCTGATCACCGGGTATAATTTTGTATTATCCACTGCATTACTCTCATAGCATGTTAGTGAAATTTATGCCACATTGGCTCATCCAGGGTAGTGATCAATATCCGAGATATGACATTGGCAAACGTATCTGGCATGCTGCCAGGAATGAGGGCTCATTATGCAAGCGCACAAACCCGATTTACATGTACAGCCACAGCATGACCATCTCGGGGAAACGATGCCTACAGAGACAGTTAATTTCAGGGCAGTGGAATTACAACCTGCTCCATGCATATGCAGACTTCACAACTGGCCTGTGACACACCTGGTCATTCATACAGATTAAAGGTTGCATCAGAATTGTTTACACTTGTAAATACACCACATTTGTGAACAGAGTGACTGCTCCACATTAGTATGCATTTCAAACGCATACGCAGACACGACAGTGGGCAGAAACTGCTATATTGGTAGAATGGAGGGAGATTTTGCACTACGCATTGCAGCCATTGAATGCTGCAAGGCTGACCAGTGAACCATGCCCTGGGAACAGCCACAGTACATAAATAGCAGTAGTAGTCTCGCAAAATTACGGTGGCCGTCGCACTAGTATATAAAGACATCGTTAGAACAAAACACCTTTATTCAAAAACAAACGATCCCTATGATAATGAAAAATGACTGCTCTTGCCTGCAGCCCCGACAAGAGAGATCAGATTGAATAAACAAAAGCTGTAAAAGGCACACCCTTTCAGGGCACAGTGCTCTGAAACAACCGGACTAGCAGCCACTGAAGGAAAAAAAAATAAAAAAATTGGTGTACAGGTTGGAAGCACATGGCCTTTTTGAAGGGGGAAAAACGGAAGAAGCCTTCACAAAGTTCATGACGTCATACTAACGAGAGAGTCCATGAGGTAATGACATGAGAAAGATGCAAAAACACTTGTGGTATGGAGCACCCGTCTTCATAACTCGTCCCTGACGAAAGAGCCGATGATGTTGAGACGTCCCTGGAGTTCTTCCTTCTTGGCCGGGGTGATCTTGCCATTGCGGATGTTCTTCACGCGCTCGGTTTCGCTGTCGATGAAGGCCTTGCCCCTCTCGAGAACCTTCTGCATCATCTTGATGTAGACGTCCGCGGACTTCTTGTCAGCCTCCTTCTCGGCAGCCTCCTGGAGCTTCTTGGCGTCAGCGAGGATGGCCTCCTGCTTGGTCTTGTCCTCCTCCTTCATGAACTTGGTGGCCAGCTCGTCAAACTGGGGTAGGCAGTGCTTGAGCTGCAGCTTGATACCTGCGCACAATTGAAAGAAAGAACCAGGAGGGCTCAAAAAGCTCCAATATTAAGAACAGTCGCACTATGAACAGGATTGGGGGTTAGGTAACCTGGTGCACCGCAGAGTTGGAAGGTTAAATAGTTGTAATTGGGAACACTAATGCTATGAACAGGGTTGGGGAATTAAAAAATCTCCAACTTCGTAAATGATGCTATACAGACACGCTGATGGATGGTTTTTTTTTTTTTTTGTATGCTGACTGGGACTTTCTACATGGGAGTCTATCAGGTTGGGGTAAAGGAAAGGCTAGCAGACTATGTAACAAGCCTATACAATGACTATTCTATCTGCGGCAGTATTAGCTCTGTAATAAGATATAGAATTTGAAGTCTGAGATCAAGTCTAATAGCACAGAAACTATAGAGCATTCTATTTGAGCTGCAACCCTGGTCAAAGTGCGATCTCAAGCTATACATCGCAAGCAGCGTAAGGAAATCGAGAAAATTCGCCGTTCTTACTGCCAAGCTGCAAACAAACCTTCGACACGAGGCCAAAGTAAAATGTCTTAGTGGAAGCGCCACATGCCTGTTACTGTTACCACTGCAAATAAAATTACTTTCTATCCGCGTCAACGCAAAATTGGCCAAGTAAGGACTTGTATATTGAGGCCCAGGACCACTACACACAAAACTGGCTCTTCTGCTTCGCATTTGTGATGGGAGTCGCTTTAAATGAGCAGGTGAGACTGACGCCGTTTCGATGTACCCGTGTGCCGGAGTTCACTACAACGACTTACCCGAGTTTTTCTTGACGAAAGCCTTGATATCGTCCGCCTTGAATTCTCCCTTGTAAGTCGTCGGTTCTTCCTGACCGTTCATGAACAGCTTCAGCACGGGGAAGTCGTCCTTCTTGACGCCGAACCGCTCGGCCAAATCTGCATTTTCCTTGTCACCATAATCTGCGCGAAAGGAAAGGCGTTACGGTTAAAAAAAAAGCGTCGCAAGTCTCAACGAACGCCGGACTGAAATCACTGCGAGACTTGCGCGGAGTTTATAGCGGCGAGAGAATAAGTTCCAAGTTCTCACCCTGCACTCCAACTTCGGCAACCAGGAAATCTGGAGTGTTTTGCGATTCTTCGGCCACTTTCACAAACTCGTCGTGCTTGTCTCCGTAAGGGTAGGTGACATCGAATTTGACCAGGCTTACTTTGAACTTCGGAATGATCTGGAACAGGAAACGGAGGGGGAGGCCTTAGATACAACGCGCATCAGATTAAGGTGGCGGAGGGTTCTGTTCAGTTTCTGACACATCAGCACAGCCACCGTTGATCGTAAATAGACCGACTGGCAGTGCAACACCTGAATTCGTTCAGCGCACTTCCGCCCGATTGCGTTAAACGCACCTACCTTGTCGAATGTGGATGTTAACAGCTGAACGCTGCCCTTCGTGTTCGAAGCGTAAGTAGAACCGCTAAGAGCTATGAGGAGGAGGATAGACTTGAACCACATATTGGGGAACGCACAAACGTCCACTCCGGGGAGACTTCGCGCACTGAACTAACCACACCTGACCGCAGACCACGAATGTGAGATGCAAGTGTGCGGCGGACGCAAACCCGAGCCCGTGGAACGAACCCAGCGTCTTTGTTGTACCTCGGCGATTGGTCCAGAGGCGTAAACGTCGCGGGATTTGATTGGTCAGAGTAGCACAAAATCACGTGCGCGTGATGGTACTGGCAATGCGATTGTTACTTCAGTTGTCGTTTCTTACATTGTCGACGTTTATTATCCATAGCTCTTTTTTCTCACTTAATCAGGCCGCAGTTATTTTTCAACAAATAATAGGTGAAAAAACCGCATGGCTGTAGAAATATCACTTGCTCGTTTGTTACGTTCAAATTGTGGTGGATGCCAGTGGTAAGTTGTAATCGGGGCTACTGGTTGTAATTTAATGCTTTGAGTGTGTTAGCCACATACTATTACGATAGTTTGTTAGATCACTTGATAGATTTATTCGAGAAATTACGATTGCAATATCAAAACAAACTAAACACAAAAATAAACTTTTTTCTTCTGTGTGACTGACCAATCACACAAGAGTTTACAAATGTCGAGCCTTTCAGCCAATCATGGGGCCGTTTTTATTACGGCGTATTCAAGATGGCAGCATGTTCCGAGCAGGAGATAGACGGGATCCTATCGACGGATTTACGCTCAAATTTTCCCGTTTCTCCTGCGCCGATTCCGAACAGTGAAGTGATCACTAAACACCAGCGGACCAGGGAACGTAGCCTATCAAAGAAGGTCTCCAATAACGAGGTACAGTCTCACGGTTATTCATTATTTGGTGGGTGTGTTTGAGAAATAGTAGACTTTTAGAAGCACGGTAGGCTTATGGGTTTTAGGCTTAAATCTGGAATTTATCCCAAATCTGGACGTGGATGCACAGTTTTGTTCATTTCCGCGTGCAGAAGCTCTTCTTCCGTTCCTTGTCTTGACAGCACTCGAGCGTTGACGCATTTCGTGGTTACCCGAGCATTCCCTGCGGACCTAACTGTAGAGGAACTACTGGTGTGATCTTCCGAGTCATCGTATGGTTGCACGGTATTTCGTTATGTTTAGTTAAGTCACGAGGTGCGAACGCGAGTGTTTCACCATCCGCACATTCTTGGCCCAGATTTGGTGAAAACGCGCCCCTTGAGGACAGTTCATCGGCTCCCCGGCAGATAACCGGTGCTTTATTTCCTTATCGCCGCCCCGTGAGCGAGGTGACATTGGACGCTGCTAGTCCCCGGATTGCCGTTTTTGCGTTGCCTTTCCGCGTTTGCAGGCTGTGCAACACTGCGCGCCCCGTTTAGTAAATGTCACGGGGGTGGACCGTTTCTTGTTGTTCGTGCATTTATAGCTAGAACTCGTGTGCGTTCGAGAAATGCCATGTCGTCTGCCTCGTTGCCTGCCGGCATACGTGGTGCAGTACGCGAACTCGTTCCGTTTTGTGTATCAGCTGCTTATTAGATCAGGCGAGTTAATCGAATTTTCTTCGGTGTGCATCGGTTTAGTTTGTGCCAGTGTTCGCACCTTTATGCGAGAAGCGTGCTGTTCGCGGCCGCTGCGCAGTCGCCCACTTTATCTTCCGGCGAGGCCGGGGCGTGCAGTCCGGTCACTCCCACGTGCTCTCAGACCCTTGCCGGGAAAAGCAAACGCAGGGCGGTACTCGTAGCCTATGGGGGGTGCTAAACAATACTAGTGCGCTCTCAACCTAAATTAGTTGTTTTGTTGATGTCATCTCGCCCCAAAAAATGCCGGCTAACTCGTTTTCGTGCAATTCTTCACCGTGTAACTTTTTCTTTTATTTTGAAGCGTGACCGTGGCTTAGGGCTAGCTAGCGTGCAGATGTTTTAAGTTTCGCTTATTATTCGGGCAGTTATGCGTCGACACTGGAGGCATTTGAATGAGCTGTCGTCCGGCCACCCATGCGCCGTTGATGGGTGAGCGTTCTTGCGTTTAGATTCGATTCCGCAACGCGAGCAGCGGTCGCGCAAGAGCAGGCGCATCAATTTGTGCGGTTTGGTTATGTTTCGTTTCGGGCCCCGTCGTACGGGACTCGCACGCGCCGCGACGAGGCAGTCGTAAACGATGCGTCGATCGCGTCGGCACCGTAGGGAGTGTCGCGTCCCGTGCCAAGTGCCGACGGTCGCTTGTTGCAGGCAGTTTACGGCCACGTCGGTCGCCGGCCCTGGAATTTTCGAGAGCGTGAGACTCATCTTTGTTGCGGCAGGCGTCATTTTTTCTTTTTTTTTTTGCGCGTTTGACTTCTTTTGGCATGCTGCGCGCCGTTAACGCTTTTTTGTAATTTTGGGGCGCTGTAGGGAGCGACGCGCTCGTACAACATCCCAGCCGAGTGTAATAATCTGTTTAAAGGATTATCGCGAAAATAATTCAACCTTGTTCGAGCCGAAGTGCGTCTTTTTGTGTTGGGGCGGGGGAGATCATGTCATAGAGGAGGCGCGGCGGTGCTGAATTTTGAGACGCTGCTATTCGGAAAACCCCGAGTAATATGGTGGCAGAGTGACTGCGTGCTGTTCAACAGCCTTTACTCTGTGCGGCAGACGTATATGTCAGCTTTACGGGTCACGGCATGCCTAGTGAGCCTAAGTGCCGACATCATTGTAACGAGCTCTGATGCAAAGGTTTTCAAGCGCACGTTTCAGTGGTTCTGTTTTGACGTCAATCGCTTCTAACCAATTCGTTTCCTTAATGCTATCTTTCTCTGCCTTTTTCATGTTTGTTTTAAGTGTGTTGTACCTTTTTGCCCACTTGTAGTGGAGAGGGAGTTGTCGATACAGCCGGAGAGAAGGGGGGGGGGGGGCAGTTTGGAAATCAAATTGGTCAATACAGTTTGATTACCATGTAACATTAACGGGGACCTGGAAAATTTCAAGCACTGACTGCATTTTCGACATTGGGAATAAAGGTGGTATTGAATTATTACATTTGGTTGCCACAAAACATCAGAGTTAAGTATTACTGCTTTGTTCACAGAATTTAAAATGGGCTTAAGAGATTGTTCATTCTTTCCTTCATTTCTTAAGTATTCGGGTGCAGCACGCCAATCGGGCAGTACCATTCCGTGATGAGAATGGGAAACCTTGCATTATTTTCATGCGCAAAGTAAAGGAAGCTTTCAGTCAGTCCTGTTTCCAGTGCATGTTTTGATATGCATGCGTACAGCATGTAGGCGTTTAGGTGAACTCGCTTTATTGAGCATCCATAACTGAGAGCAGCAGCAGGGCTTTTGACCTAATAGCAAGTTACAGCCAGCAGCGCACAATGCAGTGATGTTCCCTTTTATGGAAAGCGTTCTTATGTAGTCACTGTCTTGGCTGCAAGGCTTCAATGTAAAGTTATTCACTGCTTGTAATTGGTTTTGTGAGGTTTTCTTCTTGTCATTATCTAGTTTTTTTTTGCAAGTATCAAAACGGAAGAGAAAAAAATCATTACTTCGAGTTGCAAATTCAAAATGTGTGGGCAGAAGGAGAAAAAAAAACAGGATTACCTTGTGAGTTAAGAGTTGGCTCCACTTTTGCAATGCCCGTCTTAAAGCCACTAGACTGAGCTTAGCCTTCTCGGATTCGGCTGTATGTGAGGCTATTGGAGACAATTTTTACCTGGGGTAGCAAAATATTCAACTTCGTTTTGGTTTGAGGCTTCAAAAGTGCACTGTAGATGTACGAACTGGGTGTGGCGCATGACTGAGCATGGCTCCAGCACCCCTGGTACCTTGCTTCACCCCATGCTATTGTTGTCAGCCGTGAACAGGGAGCTTGATGTATGTCATATTTTTTTAGATGTAGTGAATGATGGTGCGTGCACCGTTGTTCTTTTCTAGAGGCGCCGTTTCAATTTAAAATTCAGAGTAGAATGGCTGTGTGTGAAGCACTGCTTGAACACTCGACTTTAAGCTCTTTATATGTGAAAGAAAAGTTCATATTGAATTCAAACCTACCACGGTGGCTTAGGGGCTTGGCATTGTGCTCCTGGGCCCAAAGATGTGGGTCCAATCCTGGCTGTGTTGCTGGGGGAAAGAAAAAATGAAAACGCCAGTGTCGAGATTTCCGTGCACGTTAAAAATCCCCAGGGGGTCAAATTAAACTGGAGCCTCTATTACGGCACACTTAAAACCAAGGTGTAGCTACATCGTGTAGGTTTTTTTTTTTTTTTTGTTCAGTTTGATAAGAGGGGAAAGCAGCTGTGATAAAATGCCCTGTCGCGTGCGGCCTGCAGCCTGTTTTAAGGGCTGCAGCAGCTAAGCCAAGAGCTCTGATATTGCCTTGGCAATTTGTTCTGTCCGACGAACATGGGCATCGGCAAGCATCCTTAGGAAGCGTGCTGAATTTGGGGCGTGCTGTGTTGTGTAGATACATTCGTGTTATTCTTAAGTCCCCCTCACCACAACACAGCATTCCCGCTTATGTTCTTTCGGACGTAAAATTAGAAGCCAAATTGAGGTATGATGGAGAAGGACCGGAGGAGTCACCCACCCCAAGAATCCATACAAGGTGTGCTAGCAAGATAAGAAAAATACCATCTGTCTGGCGCTCGTGGGGAGGCACAGTAGTTGCGGAACATTTATTGTTTTTGCGTTTCAGTTACGATTGCCATGGGAGTATATACTCAAAGCCGAGGTAAGGGGCTGTGTTTATTATTCCACAATTGGCTCAGTATTTGAGTTATGATGGCTCTAACCCAGACCAGGTTTCGAGGTGAAATGCCTGGTTAGGTGCACACGCACACATGGACATGAATACCCCAGTAACGCTCCTATCACTGAAAAAATGGGAAAAGTCTGAAAGTATTTAAAAAAACATCTGATTATTTTCTTCTTTTAATTTGAATGGTGTGGAAAGTAATGGATAATTTTGTTTTCTAGTGTTTTTGTGGTTTTAACATTTCCATGGTGTTCTTGAAGTGCCTTCAAGTTGCGCTATGCACTTGAATTTGAGTGCCATTTGGTTGTGTTCCATTCGAAGTGGGCTGACAGGCACCCCTGAAGTGTTGCACAAGATGCAGAAATACGAATGCTGGCTCAAATTTGTCAGGCTGGGAAAATCGGGTTGCAGCTGACACTTTGGAAGCTGTGTGTCAACAGCTTTCTTTTGTGCCAGGTTTCCGTTTACCTTTTCTGTTTATTTTGCTTCTGCATTTGAGGTTCAGCCACCTAAGCGAAGACACCCGGGTGTGCGAGATTAATCCAGAGCCCTCTGCTATAGCGTGCCCATTGCCTGTGTGGCGTTGGTGTGTTAACCCTCATAATCAGTCAAGATTCAAGCACCTCAGCTACCCCTACTTTGCTGTGCAGTTACTGTGCAGCTTAACCAAACACGACGCCTGCATGATGCCGTTATTGCGTGCAAGGAAGAGAGGGAAAACTGAAAGCAGACAAGAAAAAATTGTGCAGGAATTTAGAGGTGTCTACTGATACGTAGCACTGTTATGCCACTTGTCTTGACTGAGTTTTTAACATTTTTTGGTTCTTCTAAATCCTGTCCCACCAATAATCTCAACTTATGCTATTTAACGATTACAGGTGGAACTTCGTGAAATCTTCATTATTGTGGAAAGGAGGTTGTTACACGGTGTGCCATTTTCTGTAATTTTTAAGTTTATTTTTTACTTTTTCAAAATTGTTTGGCCAATTTATCTACATTTACGCTATTATAACGATTACAAGTGTAGCTTTCGTGAAATTTGCACTATTGTGGAAAATACAAAAAAAAAAAGGAGAAAAGAGCCTCATCAGTTTCGGAGGCAACCTTGGTCTGTGGCAGGCAGAAGAAGCGAGAGGTGCCCGGGCGCCAGGTGGGCTATACCCAGCGCGCCCCCTTGTTAGC